>WAAE01023434.1:0-88274 GCA_013400495.1 Nicator chloris | reverse complement strand
GCCGCCGCGGCCGCGCTGCTCGTCCTTCGGGGGCTGCGGGACCGAGGGACCGTCCCGGGACCCCCCCGCCGCCGCGCCGGGGAGGCGCAGGAGGAAGAGGAGCAGGAGGAGGAGGAGGATGGCCCCGCGGGGGCCGGCGGCCGGGCGGCCGGGGCGCTGCCGGCGCGGCAGCCGGAGGAACAAAGGCGCACGGCGCAGGTGAGGTTAGTGGGGGGCGTCGCGCCTGGCCCGCTCCCCGGGACGGGACGAGCATCCTTCCCTCTTTCCTCCCCGGCATCTTTTCAGGACAGAGAACAGCCCTGCACCCTCTGCGTCCGGCCCCGCCGGGCTGCTGCCATCCCATCTCACCCTGTCTTATCCCATCTCATCCCGTCCCGCCCAGGCGCACCGTCCCGAACATCTCGGTGTGATTTAGGGGTGAGGGGGCTCAGCATTCTCCACTGAACCCTGTGGTGCCATCAGGATGACAGTGCAAGGCAGCAGGTTGCCCGAGCACCTGGCTGGGGGTTGCTGACACTGGCCTTTCTTCCACCGTTTTGTCTGACAGCATAACTCCATATGAGATTGATCTTCTTTGCAGGGAATTAAGAATACTCCAGTTAATGTCCATCATATTAAGAAGGAATATACAAGAATAATATCCATACTGCGGTGTTAACAGAATGTGCTAATTATGTATATTTACTCCAAAGCTCTGTTGTAATTGCATTAATAGGTGGCTGTGAGCTGATGACCATGGCCACCCTGTTGAATATATGCTGTGAGTTTGATTTGATGCACAGTGTTGAAGTTTCTGCATGACATTTTGTTCTGGTTTAGGGCAAATTTGGGAGGAAAGACAAGCATGATAAAGTCACCCTAGGACACATTGTCATGACTCTGTTGCTTTGATACGCTGTAAGCTGTCTGTAGCAGAAAATCTCAGTGTAAATTACAGAAAACAATTTCACTGAGGCACTGCAATATGGTAAGTAAAGCTCTCAGAATAACTCACCAAAGATAAGTATGTACTTAATACATCGAGGTTTCTTAACATTTTAATCTGTTACTATTGTCTCCTAGGTCTCATTTCTGAGCAAGACAAACAAAATGAATTTGCAGGATTTTTTTTAAGGTGTGCTATAAAATAAGTGGTTTTGTTCCTCAGGAACAGAAATGTGTCAGGCTTTCCATTGTAATGCTAGTTTTCAAGGGTTTATTATTTTGTCATGGAAGCTTTAGCTTTTAGTTGTATTATAGTTATAGTTTTTGTAGTTTAATAAACTGTTCCATTTTAGGGCATTTTTTCTTTCATCAGTCGGAACAGCATCTTGACCTGGCAACACAAGTACCCCTGGATTAGCAAACAACAATTAAATCCAAAAGCAATCTGAACAGAGCTGCCAGTGTCAAGGGGTGAAGAGGGATTTCAGTAACAATTTTATTATACCTTTATAATCATCAATACTAGATAACTTCAGCTGCCTGCAGAACGAATCGAAATTTTCCAGAGCTACCAATACCAGAGGCAGCGTGGGACAGAAAGGGAAGACACTCACTTGATTGTTTAATCTGTTACCATTTTTCACTTCTGAGAAAGACAAACAAAATGAATTTGCAGGGATTTTTTTTTAATGTGTGCTACAAAATAAGTGGTTTTGTTCTTCATGAACAGAAATGTGTCAAGAGACAGTCCAGGTGCTGTGATGGTGGCAGGGTTATTCAAGCTGAAGGCATTGATTTGAATAGATATATTCTAGTCAGAGATGCTGCATCTCGCAGGCCTAAGTAACAGAAACCAAAGAAGAGGAGGGATAAACTGAAGGGATAAATTTGTTTACAGTCGTGTGCAGTTTCTGCCATTAATCTCATCTTTTCCAGTGCTGAGCGATTCCTACTCTTTAGGGACTGGTCTCTAGCAGTTGCATTTACACAGTAACATCATCCTCTATATGAGATCCACTGATTATTGTGGAGAGTAGGGAAAACGTGGCCCTGAGGAGGTGGAGGATGAGAAGAGGATGACCAGGAAAAATAACTTAAAAGATCCTAAAGATAGATAACCCAGAGAAAACATCTTGCATACTGAAATGAAAAACTAAGGCTTGTCCTCCCATGACAGTCCCGTGACCTTTCCCTTCTCTATTTGTCTCTTTTGTTTTCTTTTCCCCACCCTGCCTTCTCCACTGCTCCTTGTCATTTCCCATCAAGTTCTTTGTCTTTGGAACATCATATCCTTGAGGCACAAACTTTATCTCCTTACTTAAGTGTAAGATGCTGCACTGCTTTGGCACTTAGCTGATGCTAGGATGCCAGAACAGCCAAACACCTTTGACATGCTGAAATTTGCATATTAAAATCTCCACCAAAGCAGCAGCAGAGGTGTCATTAAGAACAGTCTCCCATTCATAGACATGGCCAATGTGATAAGCCGTGGTGTGCAGGTATTACAGGATGGGACCCCCTCTCTGCTGCCTGCTGAGGTATGAAAAAACCAAGACATAAATTGCCCCCAGTGCTCAGGTGTGTTGATACATCCCAGCAGCCAAACGTCTGCATATCCTGGAGTGGTGGATAAGTGAAGATCTTAATTAAAATAACCTAGGTGGTTAATTATTTTTTCAGTTTGGGAATGCATGTTTGCCAGTGATTCCCAGTTGCTGGCCCATGGGTGGGCTGTCAGGTTGCCTTCCCATGAAATCTGCTCTTACTTGGCTGCAGGATGGTGTAGGACTGATCTTCTTCCCTTTGTGTATCCCTCCTGCCCGTAGCAACAGGCAGCCAGAAACTGTCCAGGAGCCACAATGCCCTCTTAGACTCAGACTGACTGGCTTCAACAGCCCACGTGAGATAAGTCTGGTGAACAAACTTTCATAGAATCATAGAATGGTTTGGGTTGGAGTGGGACCTTCAAGATCATCCAGTTCCAACTCCCTTGCTGTGGGCAGGGACAACTTCCACTAGATCAGGTTGCTCAGAGCTCCATCCAATCTGTCCTTGAATACCTCCAGGGATGGGGCACCCACCACATCCCTGGACAACCTGTTCCAGTGCCTCACCACCCTCACGGTAAAGAACTTTTTCCTAATATCTAAACCTCCTGTCTTTCAATTTGAACTCATTCCCCCTTGTCCTCTTACTACATGTTCTTGTAAATAGTTTTGCCCTATCTTTCCTTGAAGCTCCCTTCAGGTACTGGAAGGCCTCTGTTGGATCACTGTCATGGTTCAGGAATGGTAGTCCCCAGTTTAGTGCACCCACCAAGATTCTCCACAACCACGTGCTCCTCACTCCTGCTTCCCAGCTTTTCCCCTCCCACCTGCAGTGGGATGGAGTTGAGACTTGGAGGCACATAAGGTAAAGATCATAAACTGAGATAAGATCCATTTACCGGAAACAGCAACGAGATAAGGAAACAAACAGGAACAGGAATAATACCAATGAGAAAGGGTACAAGAAAAGAAATGATTCACACAGAAACCCCTTTAGAATAGACAATACCAGACTGGAAGGGACCCCTTCTCCCCAGGAGAGTCCCTTCCCCTGGCACCCCTGGCAATGACTGTAAGGTGGGATAGAATAAGCTCCAGGTCCTGGCCATGCCCCCTCACAGTTTCTGCAAAAAATTAACCCTGTCCTGTCCAGAACCAGGACAGTCACCCTGAAGTCTTCTTGTTTGCAGGCTGAACAACCCCATTTGTCTCAGACTTTCCTCATACCAGTGGCACTCCATCCCTCTGATTTGGTGGCTTCCTTTGGACTTGCTCCAACAGGTCCATGTCTTTCCTGTGCTGGGGCCCCAGGGCTGGATGCAGCACTGCAGGTGGGGTCTCAGCAGGGCAGAGCAGAGCAGAGGGGCCGAATCCCCCCTCACCTGGTGCTTTGGGTGCAGCCCAGGACACGTTTGGCTTTCTGGGCTGTGAGAGCACATGGCCAGGTCTTGTCCAGCCCCTCACCCACCACTTTGTTCCAATGGATACATGGTCTCCAAACAATCATACAAGCACATTTTGAATGTGATCTCATTATGCATAGAACAAAACAAGTTACATTCTGGCTGTTGTCACACTGCCACACACACCAAAATAAACCCCTCTAGAAGTTATGCTGAGAGTGTTTAGTCTTTTTCAGGATTGCCTTTTCCTTAATTTTGGGAAATTGCTAATGAGACTTGCTGGAAGCCAACTGATCTGAATGGGACAGCTGTCGAGTTGGGGGTTTGTGTTTATTCAAAGTTTTTGGGCTGTTCTGCAAACTGATCAGTTGTAAAGAAAAGCATTTTTTACGAATGCAATGACATCATCTTCCTTAAACAGCTTCTAAAAATATGTGCTATCTGATACATTCCAAAAGAAAGCTTTCTGCCTTTCTAAAGTGTCTTTATAAACTGCAGATACTTTTTGCTTCTTGCAGGATTGCTTAACAGTACCAGAACTACAGATCCATCTCTTCAGCTCCAGGGTTTTGCAAATAGACTTTTTCTTTTACCTTTTCAGGTTACACAGTATTTTTCATGCCAATGCAACACAGTTGCACAATTATTTTTATACAGCTATCTCGGATGAAAATTGATTTTGAAAGTTTGGAGTTTGGTAATTGCCTCCTTAGAATGGAGCCTTTATCCCTTGTTGAGATGGTACTCTAATTAATCAGAATAGAAGATTCCAGGAAACTGATTTCTTCATCCCTCCTCACAACCATAGTTTTAATCTCCTCTCACTGCAGAAACTCTTTCCCCAGATATATTTTTTTCCCCTGATGATGAGAGGAGCTGAACCAAGGCAGGTACGTGTCAGGCCCTTGTGTTTATGGCTGCTGTGTGGCTTCTCGTGTGTCCAGGGAAGGCTGGCCAACAGGAGGACACGTAATATAGGCAGCATCATCTTAAGGATGTTTCCCTAAATTTTCTCGTGCAATTGTCTTTGGATATGAATGGCTACATATGCAGTCCTGCCTCCCACTCCTTGTCATCAACCTGTGTTTGTGCTCAAGGGGTCCCATGGGCAACTTTATCCCTGGGAATATGTGCAGACGAAGGGGTTTTCTGTGCTGATGGCCCAGATGCTTTTCCACAAAGTTCCTGGAGCATCCATTTGATGGGAGAACTGCCCCTTTCTTTTCTATGTTAGGTGCCTTAACAGAAAGGGGAAATTTCACATATTCCTAGTGTGTAGTTCTCATATAATTCTGTGTGTTCATTGCATGTGTTTCCCATGTAATTTTCATTTCCAAGAGACTCTTCTTTCCTACTGGGAACACATTGTCTGAAGTGATTTTGCCATGGAAAACTTTGCATTACCACATATCAATAACAGCTATTAACAATAAGATTATTAGTACTTCAAGTATTGATCAAAAAACAGGATTCTGCTCTCTTTTGCCTCCACTTTGCAGCTATGTCCCTGTAGTGTTGTGAGCAGCCAGATTCCTAAGAAGTTCCTTTATGTCCTTCTGCCATGCAGGGAGAGCTACTCAGTTTCCTTTGCTAACAAACCCAACATTTTTTTGGCTTTCCAGTGTCACCTGAGCAGAAATTGCCATTGTGTTATCCTTTCTCTAGCTGTTAGAACTGAATGAGTAATTTTCTTTGAAGCTGGTACTTTCCTGCTTCTCTGATGGCCTCTGCCTAAACCCCGTCCTTTCTCCTCTGACAAGTGCAGGCTTGTCTTTTCCCATTCACCTGGTTCCCATTGGTTTAGGGAATAGGTCTCCTGGAGCAAAGTCCATCATCAGGACAAGACCCCGTGGCAAAGCCAGAATGGCTGGGATGTCTGCTTCCATTTATGGAACTCTGAATCAGAACTAAGGAAACGCAGCACTGCTTTATTTCCCAGCAGGTTTGTCTCGCCGATTGCTCGCTGTCTGTGGATGGAGAAATGCGAGCCCTGTCTGGCCACAGCAGCAGCACTTGGGTTTGCTCACCCTGTGGCCCAGCCCCTGCTTCAGGGCACAGGAGACAAAAGCCACCTGCAGAGAGCCAACAGTGAGAGCAAGTGATGCTGCAAATAATCTGACTCAGGGCACGGAGTGTAGGGAGCCAGGATGGGATCTCCCGGAGGACGCAGAGAGGGATGAAAATTTCCTGCTCACTTTTCAGCTTGTTGAAGATCTACTGAGAAAGTTGAATAGTGCAGTCATACCTTGTTCTGTTGTAACAGAGCATGTTTGAGGAGGTTGTTTATTGCTCTGCTTAGAAAGTCCTTTTCTTTTTGTTCTTTTCTCCTACCCCCTCCCTTATTATTTTAATTTAGTGCTTGTTGGTGTTACCTTTGTTGTACCAGTATTGCCTTTTGGCCTAAGTCCACCACATTTTTCTTGTGTTGTAACATTGGGTGAAAAAAACTCCAGTTTTGTTTTTTTTTTTCACTGGAAATGAGCACTAAGAAACAATTTAATTGAAATATTTCTTAAATCTGGAAATGGTTTTGTGTTCACAGACCCCCTACCAGAATGGGGTAGTTTTGCTTCCTTTCATTTCCAGTGTCCAACCCACTTAATTTGAGTTTTCTGAAAGTGGTAGCTGAGAACAATTTTCTGAATCTTTATTCATGTTCTTAAATGAATTCCCTGACTTCCAATGTGTGAAGCATATAATAGCTCCCTTTGGGTTTCATAGGCTGAGGTTTTTCTGTCCTAGTATCCCTCTACTGGGCAAACCTTTCCATGCCTTCCTAAGGAAGGCAGTTTTCAGCACCTTCCCAGGAGGGACAAAGGGCAGTTAATCAGAACCTAGAGCTGATATTCACATAATTTTTAATTAATCCTCTAACTAGATGACCAATCCTCTAACTGAGATGTGAAAGCAGGCTGCCTGATCTGATAGACTTACAAAGGTGTTGGGTTTTATAAAAATGACTAGTCTAACAAAACTATTGAAATGCATAAGGGTAAGTCTCTAGGCATACAGCTTTATGGCTTTAAATACAAGTTTATATATTAAACCCAGTATTAGATGGTTTATATATTAAACCCAGTATTTTTTAGCACTTGGAGATGTATCACTTTGCCTCCTTTCTTTGTGACTTTATGTAGAACTACGTTAATAGCATAAAATAAATTAAACACTAACTCAAGAGAATCAGAAATTACTAGTTTCAGAACAATCATCAGAAATATAACCTTAAGTTACATAAAAAAGGGAAAAAAAGGCAGGGGGTGGGGGGGAAATCCTGTTCCACTGGGTCATGAACCAAATGGCCATGAACTAAAAATAATCTTTCTATTGTTCCACAGAATGTGAGTAGAAATTAATATGCTAAGTCTGATTCCACTAAAAGTCCTGGTTCTGTTTCTCTGCATATATTTGATGTATATGGAATTGCACTTAAGACAATATAGTTATTTAATGTGGTAGATTTAGATGTATTTTCCCTGTAAAAAACTACATTTTTCATTAAGAAGAACATTCCCCTGACAACATTAATTTCTCTTTAATGATTCCATTAGGCTAAATGAAATAAAATAATGAAAATTCCTTTTTCCTTTCATAGTGGCCAAATGGCACGATAAAGAGGCATGACTAATCCCCTACCCTAAGGGCTTCAAAAGGGAAGAATAGGGTAGGGTGGGGTTCCTCAGCCACACAGCCAGCTTACTGCCTGAAAAAGGGTTGGATAAGGGCAGGATTTAATACAAAAGGTCAGGCTAACATAATACATTTCCACTGAAAGGAAGTAGAACTCAGTAAAAATTCTTGGTGATGAAAGGAAGGGAGTTGCTGGTATTACTAAAGGATGGCAGAGAAGCAAGAGATATTTCAGGTTTGAAGGAAGAGCATCACCACAGTGGTGGGACATTTGCTGAGCATCAGTCACTGGTCAGGTTTGGTATTTTTTTGCACTCAGCCGCTCGTTAGGAAGGATGCAACAAGGCTCAGGAGTCCCAGGTGGGCACTTAGGGCTGAATAGCCACTCAGTCATCATGAAGACCCCTGGGATATAGTAAATGATTGTCAACAGTATATATTTAACCACCTAGTCAGTGATGGAGAGAGAGGGGGATGTTTGTCTAGCAGGTGAAATATCATTTAAGTAGCAAATGTTGTGCTTGTCTGGTAAAAGCACGCAGCAGTCAGGTTGGCAAAGCACTAAAACAAAGTGCTGCAATTTTTCCAGCTCCTTGCTTACTGTCATTTATACACAGAGAAAGTCCAGGAATGTGATCCTTCCCCAGCTGAGACAAGTCTGTCAGAGCCAATATAGTTTGTATCTTCCCTAATCCTCTATTGCACTCAACATTTTCCTTCTGGAGTTCTCCTTGCCTGTGTGAGGGCTCTGTACAGCCTCAGGCTGTGCTCGCTTACACCAGCCTGGGGGAGGAAGGCAGTTTCATGTCCTTAATCCTGACATTTCCTTGTCTCTGCCCGTAGTCCCTCATGCTTGCAGAAGCACAGAGAGGCTAGCAGGAGGTGGGATGTCTCTTATCCTCTTGTCTATGTGTATCTGAAAGAAGGCAAAAAAGCATCTTCCTCTTTGCCTCCTAAGCTGGTGTTGCTGTTTCTGTGCCCATGGTGGCAGTCTTGCTCAAAGTGCCTTCACTTGGGAGGTCCATTTGCAAAGCCTTTAGAAAACAGTGAAGATTTCATTATGAAAACTGGGAAATCACCAGGGTTTGATGACATCAGGAAGGAATGTTCCACTTACATGTTGTTTGGCTTCCCCCAATCATCTCTTCTTGCATTCATCTGATAAAATTCAGTTTTCCTGAAGTTCTCTGTCATATAATGGAAAGTCACTCCCCAGGATTCTATATTGCATAGGAATTGTTGTCCACTGAGACAAGATCTAGCTGTATTTTCATACATTTAAATGGACAGAAACATACGCTGAGAAAGAAAGAATAGTATAAGCTCAAGATTTTCCCTATCTATGTGGTTCAGATTTTCACCAAAATGCCCCTGGTTTTGTATTTTATATCCCACATTTTATGTGAGAGGCTGATCCCTCCCTGCTTCAGGTAGAGTGGGATTTTTCCCTTGAGCAGATCAGGAGATGGAAAGTGATTTGCTTTGTGGTGAGGTTTATGGAGTGCCTCTAGTAAATGAACCTGAGAGTCTTAGAAGAGAGTGCCCATGGGAAAAAACAGGACAGCCTTGCTAGCTACTAACAAATGTTGCTGGGTTTTAATAGAGAAGTAATTATTTTACTAATGTTCAGAATAACATAATTGTAAGCAATTATATTGTTTGCATTTGACAGCTGAGGGAGACAGAGGAGATTTTGGCTTAAGCTTATAATGTGAAGCTGGTGGAATTATGATATAACGGGCAGGGGTTTTGCCTCCTGCTACTGTGATGTTTTGCTGGAAGACCCAGAATCAGTATTGTCTGTGTGCAAAGTCCACAATTTTGGGGCTTCCTCTCCTAATAATTGTGGAACTTGGGATGAACACCAGCATGCTGGGTCCATGTCCACCATGGGCTCGTAACTGGTCTGGAATTCCAAGCAAACACCTCCAGGGACAAAGCATTTGCCAGCATACAGGTGCCTGTCATGCACTCCAGACCTTTCTAAGACTTGTGAAAAATAGCTCTTAAATCCCCAAAATATCAAAGAGATGACCATTAAGAGTCTGAAGGACTGCAGCCCCATTGGGTCTGCTGGGAAGAGACATGGGCAGTCACCCACAGGATTTTATCTGCTGGTAAATAATCACTGCCACAGTGTCTCAGGGACAGAGATGACCTGTGAGAGTGGGGAGAGGGAGGAGGCAGGAGGAAGCATCAGCTGGCTTCCCTTCCCCAAGAGGACTAGGCACCTAAATTCAACAGGGATCAGAAGGGTTTTCAGGGGTCAGAAGGCAGGGCTGCCTTCACCTGCCAGGCATCCCCTTGCCCCGGGCCGAGGAGGATGAGGATGGATCAGGGATTAGGGTGACACCCTGAGTCAGGCTCCCTTCTGGGAGATGTGGGTTCAGCTGGGCAGCCCAACAGGTTGAAGGAAGCCTGGACAGTGCTGAACAGCAGCTGCACTGCACAAGGAGAGCAACACGGATAAGTCAGAGAAGTGTCATACATCCAGCAATGGTGTATGCATCAGGGGGAAACAGAGGCGCCTGTGGAGGGAGCCTCAGCCTTGTCTTGGATGCTGCTGGCTCTGCATGGTGTGCAGTGGCCCTTGCTGGCACAGCCCTTGCGGTCTCCACTGCAGATTTACACCCTCCCATCCCTGTAGCTGGTGGCTGGCAATTGCCAGGGAATTCTGAGACAGCTGAGACATTAATCAAACTATAATTTGAAAAGTCCTTAAACACTTATTGTTTACCTTACTGGATCTAGGTAGGATAAAATCTATTATTTTAGCTGGTCAGATAGACATGAGAAGGAACATAAGGACCACCCCAAATGGTAAACAAGAATTAAAATAAGCCTTCTCATGTCTATGCTGGTTTTTTAAGACAAACTTACCCTATCTGAAAAACAACTTTGATCCTAGACAAATCTTATGATAAACCACAAATATGTCTGCTTTGGAATAAATCTTTGTGGGCTTTCTGAATTTACATTCATAAAGGCTTAGCATACACTTATTAATTTGGAATAAATTACTCTGGTTGGAACAAGGACAGAAATTCTAGCCCAGATTTGTACAGGGGGTTACTTAGCTGTATCTTTCAGACTATTATATTTATTATAGGAAGGTATTGCAATAAATCTATTTATATATATATATATTTACACATATACACTCATTCATGTATTTGTACTATAATGCATTTTTTATTGTCCATCTCCTAGGTTCCAGTGAATGGCCATCTTATCACATCAGTCAACATCAGAGAGAAAAAGCTCCTCAAGGTACCAGCAAGAGTTTTAGAATTTACCTGTAATCTTTCAAGGGACAATTGTTTTAAGAATGTTCCTTTTTTTAAGGTAGTTTGTTTTTCCTTGGTTTGCTACACTTAAGACGTGATTTAGGAGTATAAGACCATGTAATTTTCTGGCACAGGCACACTGTAGTGTTTGTCACTGCCACCACAAGGGGGATGGTCTTATCATCCAAGCCCAGAAGTGGGTGCTGGAATCTCCAGTATTTCCATTCCAGCTCCGACAGGGACATTTCCTTGAGTCTGTTTAAGGATTTTACCTTGGGTATTGAGCACTTGTACTGGTGTGGAAGAAGAGGCTAATGCTTTAAAGAGCTTCCAGGTCTTTACAGAAAATTCCAAGTTGCCCAGAGAAACTGTGTCTGTTCCATCCCTGGAAGTGTTCTAGGCCAGGCTGGATGGGGCTTTGAGCAGCCTGGTCTAGTGGAAGGTGGCCCTGCCTATGGCAGGGGGGTTGGAACTGGATGATCTTTAAGGTCCCTTCCAAACCATTCTGTGATTTTGTGATTCTAAGTGAGGAGCTGCCCCTGAGCCTGGGCAGGGAACTATATTTCTAGCAGGGGTTTCCCACCTTGGAAAAGTCAAGAACCACTGTTTAATCCAGAACAGTCAAAGTTTATGGTTTAAGGTTTATGCTACTGTTTCATCAAGCTGTATAAAAATGGCCTCAGCTACCCCTGTGCCCTTTCAGATTAGTGTAAACTACGGATAGCTTCATTAAAAATGAGCTGTTCATGGTTTGAAGGGAGGGGGGGAGAGGCTGGGGTTTTTTGCTAAGTGTTGGCAGGGTCCTAACTCTTGATTGTAGCATTCCTGATTTGAAAGGAGATAAAAACTTTAGACTTTCTTCCTTCAGAGGAAGAACATTAGAACTTAGGAACAATGAATGCAAATCTTACTATAGAGCGGATACCTGAATTAAAATGTGAACCTTCTAATCTGGCAGATGAGATTTCTAGGTCCAAAGCAATAGCGTTTATTGGTTTGGAACTTTCAATAAAATCTGCTCAGGAAGACTTCTGCACACCTGAGTCTTAAAAGACTTCAGCAACCCCCTACTCTCTCTGAGTATCATGGGTTGTCTCCATTTCACAACTACTGCCCTGACTCTTTTTCGTCTGGATGAAACATAACAAATGCTTGTTTTATCTTTCTGCTCTCTATCTCCTCTACATACACTGTAGCCTAAGAAGAAGAGGAAAACCCAGTGCTCAGACAAGGAAGTGCCAAAAGATCTGCTTTCTGTGGAAAAAGACAAACTGCAAGAAGAAGAAGGTAACAAAAGATCTGATTCTTCTGTTATCTGATGCATATTACCAAATAACAACATGGGATGAAATATATCAAAAGGGAGGTCTTCTCTACTATTCTAGAATTTTGTGTTAGTGGGGAAAGCTGCCAGTTTGAGAGTTATTTCCATCACCTGCTCCTTCCTGCATGTAACTATGTGGACAGGAGCTGTTGTGATCCAGTTTGATTACAGTGGAGTAAAGAGAGCTCACTCTCTGTCAATAAAATGGATTGAACTCTGAAAGATTTGAATATACCCAAAAAACGTGATTCAAACCAAATGAGCTTAGATGTTATCATAAGATAACAAATAGATATCAAAAATCAAATATATTAGATATCAAAAAATCGATATATTTTATTTAATAGCAAAAGAGGCAATGAGAAAGAAAGAGAAAAGAAAGAAAAATCGAAAAAGAGGTGTAGGATGGGACAGGGAGAGTGACAAAGATTAGAAACTTATCACCCCTCCATGGGTTCCAATGATGCCTCGTTGCTTCCCTCCATCTTGTCTTCTTGGTGGAGAGGGTCCCCTGCCTAAAAGTACAGAATCCCATGGCTTAATATACATTTGGGCAGGTGGGAAAGCCCATGTGGCTCCCCTGAGGGGGGCAGGTTTGACACTGTCCCTTGCAACACTGTTGATCTCTTGCATCACATGCAGTGCTCTGGTGGGGGGTCTGGGGACTCCTTTGTGAGGGGCCTTTGATGGGCCATGACACCCCCTCTGCTGTCCCTCACATGGAGGTCCCTTAGATGTGGCTTTCCTGGGGTGAAGGGCCCCACAGCTGAGCAGGTCTGCACAGCAGAGGATGGGTGCTCACTGCCTCTGGCCAGAGCCTGTGCACACACCCTAAACCTTTCCTCCTGCCCCCTTTGGTGCAGGGTCTGTGCCACCTTGGCAGCAGATAAACCCGGGGCTGTGGCCTCCACCTCGAAGAAGGTGCTGGGCTGGGCCGTGGGTGCTCTTCCAGATGCTTTGAACAATAGTGTCACCTTCCTTATCTCGAGTTGCCTTAGGTGGCTTAACTCACAGTTCAGGGTTTCAGGCAGGAGGCCCATCCAGGGTGGGCTTCTGTGGTGCAGCTTCATTATGCACTTTTTCTATAATGGGCAAAAGTCCTTCATAAAGATGTTTAAGCCATAAACCATAGCATTTCAGTCTCTGACAGGGGCCATGTTCTTTCCTGCCACACTCCCCAGGTCCTGACTGTGTACACAGGGAGGCTGAATCTGCAGGTGAGGGAGCATCTCTGAAGTGGTCAGAGACCCAGTGGTCAGCAGGGTCCTTCTTCATGCTCTTCCCCTGATGCTGTGGCCTCTGTCATGCTGATACACAGATGGAGCAGCACACTGTTTTGCCCATGACTGAGGCTGGTAAAGGTGGTGGGGCAGTTCACAGCCAACTTGTAGCACACCTGTGAGCAGAGCCAAGACCTTTGTTTGCAAGCAGATCTGCAGAGAAATCTGGCAGAGGCCAGCAAGGCTCAGGCAGCTAGAATTTAATTGGAAAATACATTGCATCCCATGAGCACCTCTCTGCCTCCCCCCACCAAGCACTACACTGAAAACAACAAATTCTAAGCTTTTCTGGGCTTAAAAGATTACAATGTGATTAGTGTGGTGGTGAGAGCAAGAGAAGGCCTCGCTGCTGTTGGACCAGAGTCCTTCCTGGGGCCCGTGAGGCTGCTGGGGGAGAAGGGGACACAGCAGAGGCTTTCTTTGAATGGATCTGTAATTTTCTGAATGGATGAGTCAGCTGAACTGTTTTATGTGTTTTTCGGGGATGCTTCCTGTGTTCTTCAGGGATGCTTCAGAGAAAGGAATTGTCTTGGTCAGCTCCAGGGGCTGTGTTTTTTCCTTCATTAACCATTTTTGCCAGCACCTCCTCTGACTTCTTGGGTCATGGAGAGCATGGATGGAGATGGGATGTGGCTACATGGGTGTGAATGAATGTGTGTAAACCAGCTGAGTGGGAGAGGGTGTCCACATGGCAGAACAAGTCTTAGGGTATCTTTAGGGCTAGAGGAACCCACTAAACTGAAGCCTTATTTAATGGTTAAGATTTTCATTAACTTCTCCTCACTGTGAGACATATAAGGTGGTTGATGCCCTGCTCATTCTCCCCCAGGAGAATGGGTCTCTGATCAGGCTGACACACAGGACAGAAGAATATGTGCAGTTACGTGAGTCAGGACACAACAGACGGGTCTGTGACTGGGGTTTCTTATGTAACACATCTCTGCAGAGGAAGCAAAGGCTGCAGACAGGGGACATGCTGCACGAGATCTGATGCCTCCTTTACAGCCAGCATCAGAAACTTTCACATGGCTGTTTACCTTGGTGCTAAGCAGTAAAGACAATGGAGAAAGTTCTTCAATAGCTTAAAAATGAACTTTGCTCTGTGTTGCAGGAGTTTGGCAGACCAAGATCAGCAGCCGCGAAAAGAGACACTTAAGGAAGGAAAGGCTGAAACAAAAAGGTAAATGTACAGGCTCAATTCACACACCTGATATGGCTGGGTTTGTTATCCCTCCCCACACCCCAGCATCTTCCTGTTTGCTCTATTTATAATCTGCCAGCAAAATCCATGCACTTACTGAGGCTATTTACTTAAGAAAAAAACAGCTTTGAGAGCTTTTACTTGGGAGCTCGCCTTTACTCCATGCTCTCATTAAAACACACAGCAGAGCACACAGCATTACCCACAGGACTTTGAAAGCAGATGTCTGTTAGATCATAGATCTGCTAAATACTTGGTGTCACATGGGCTTGTTCCTTTTGCATGGCTTGACAGAAGTTTTCTGATAGTGGACGTATAAAGACATGCATAATTTGCTCAGTTCCAAACAGGTTCTTTAGTCCAGGATTGCCCAGACTAAAGAACTGTAACAAGAATATACTCTTAACCTAATGAGATAAAATGAAACAACACTTCCTGCTTACTCCACATTTTTCCTCTGGGAATTTCAAGGTGTCTGCCGTGCACTTATGCCTATATACATTTCTGCTAATCATGTTACATGTAATAACCACTATATGAAAGCAGGTCATGGAATGAAGAGATTTGGAAGTATTTTCATTATCTGTGATAAAATGATCAAAATAACCTTTAGGTTTATAATATTAGACTAATTTAGAAGCTAAGATAGGAGTTTGGATATTGGAGAGATGTAGCTGGATTGGGAGATACAGCTGGATATAAGTGTGAGTGCACTGTCTGCACTTAAAGTGCTCTCAGATGCTCTATTAAAATTGAAGGGTAAGGAAACAGGAAATTTCAACAGAAAAATATACAGACACCTTGGGACCACTTTATCTATCATTTGGATTATATAGAGTTAAATATCAAGAGTTTAGATTTTTAACTCTTGGTTTATCAAGGGTTTTTAAAGGCTAGAGATGCTGAGGTCTCCACTTTCTCTTCAGCAAAGTGAATGGGTCCACATTTCTTTCCTCATGTAAATTGACCTGTTGTCATTGGTGGTGCCAGCTCCACATGCAGAACCCCACAGGGTTTAACCCTAAGGTAATGCAGGTGTTAAGGCCTTTGCTGACCCAGGAAAGCAATCTCAGTTCACCAAGTCTCATTTGAAGCATTAGAAGTCTTTGGTGCAGTCCTGCAGCCTGGGCTGTGCAGAATGCTGAACCCTGTGATCATGTTAGCATGGGCATTTACAGAGTAGTGAGATCTGATCTAGGAAGAAGCTCTAACCTTGATGAGTGCTGGCTGCATTCCCTGGCAGGGGAGAAACAGCAGCATCACCATTAAGGTATGTGAAGGTGGAGTTGATGCCAGCAGTGGTCTCCTCCTCACCAGAGCTCCAGAAAATGCTTTGCTATTCTGAAGGCTGGAGTCATAAAACACTCATTTTTAAAAGTATTCATATGCCTGCACTGATTTCTCTAGCAGCCTTGAACTACCAACCTCCAAGAGGTTTGCTTTGTTTTTTCTTGGAGGTCCAGCTGTTCTGTTTCTCTCCTTTCACTGCTCTGGGCCCCCAGCAGGACTCTGGAGCCCTTGAGCTTCCCCTCCAGGCAGGGATGCCCAAGGCCGCTGTGGCGCCGTCCTTTCACACTGGCCTTCCTGTTTTCCACTTCAGTGTCCCATCCCAGGAGCTCTGCTTCGCTGTCATCGTATCTGTAAATAATTTCAGTTGGAAATAGTCTGATGGGTTTAGATCAGGCTTTGTTCTGTTGTCTCTCCTGTACAAACTCTTCCTTGTAATTAAAAATAATGATGATCCTGTGGTAATGTTTATTCCTGAGAAGACCCCAGCAGAGCATCCCTGGGTACCTCAGCAGCTGAGCCAGCCTTTGACTGGGATGAGAAGGGAGCAGTGTGGCCACTCTCAGAGGACACTGGTGGTGGTGGAAAAGGTGCTTTCTTTGCCAAGGCGGAGTGTGGGACCGTGCTGAAGGGCTCGGGAATCCTGCGGGAAGAATCGGCACCCTCCAGGTCAGAAGACGATGTTTTCTCCAATGTAGGTGAGTGTTGACATTCAAATATTGCCGAGAGGAAGCTTTGCAAATTGCTGTGTTCTCATCAGAGTGTAGCCCCACCGACATTCATCCTGCACACACAGTGTTGTCCACCCCCCTTGGACCCTGCTAGGTGTCATTTATCTCCCAGCAATATGAAAAAAGGGGTCCTTGTGGTAGGAATTCCTTGTGTTGCAGACTGCCTGCTGGGTGCAAGTTGTTTTCTACCCACAGGTGTTATTTGTGTCCTTTACAATGAAAGCTTTGCCTTCTGAGGATGCTCACACATGGTCAGAGTTAGGCTGCAGGGTATATCCGTGTATTTCAAAACAGGAAAAGGCAGGGCATTCCTAAATCAAAAGCATTTGATTTTGACTTCATTCTCAGTGATTAATTGAGCATGGTGGCTGAATTGAATGGTATATAAGGCCACATGATGACTCACCTTCAGTAGCAGTAATCCAGTACTCTGATGATTCAGAAAATGCTCTTAGGTTGCCCTCATGTGAGTTGCCTTCTCTGCTAGAGTCCTTTTCTTGCAAAGTACAGGGTTGATGGGGGAGGACATTCGTACCATTTTTACTCTAATTACTTCAAACAGCCAAATTCCAATACATGATGACAACTTCTGCCAGCAGTTCATAAAGGGGGCATCAGTTCAGATGAGTGAGGAATTTAAGTCCAGAGAAGTGCCATGCTGGTTGAAAGCCCGAGAAGGTGTACGTGGTGATGGGGCTGGACTCTGTCTATAAAGGTGCTTTCTCCTTGCTTGATCCTTGTCCAGGAACAGCAGTGGATGCAGGCTTGGGATGAAGAGAACATGGAAGGGCTGTCATGAGCTTGGGAGCACGAAGTAGAAACTGTGAACATGACATCAGATTTTGGGTTACTGTTTGTTTGCATTTTAAATGCAGGAACATGGGATATTGCAGATGTAAAATCCTGTCCTGTGACCTTTGGGACATTGTCAGACCTCTCCAGGGATTTAGGTGAGTGGCCTCTCATTGTACTTCTATCTGAATTCTTCTATCACTTTTGTAGCTGCTTGGCTGAAAAGGGCTCTCACTGATCACACATGGTTCTTCTCCCCCAGCTCATTAGTCATTCTCCCTTGCAGAGCTTGCTTGCATCTGCAGTCCAGCACACCAGTGTTTTAGGGAGCAACATCAGAACCTTTTATTGAGTGCTTTCCAAACTTATGTACTCATCTTGGAATAAAAAAAAAAAAATATTGCCTCCGCTGCAGATTCTTTCTGTTAGGTTGACTCACACAGAAGGTTTCTGTTGTGCTCTGATAACCAACAAATTCAGAGAATTTCAGACCAAGGGAGGGAGGGAATGTGCAGCTTGGAAAGGCTGTGTTAGAGGCTGCCTAGCCAGCTTCTCATCCAGCACAGTGAGGGATTTTCTGCTTGACCCTCTCCATGCATGCCTTGAGAAGGCTGGAGCATCTCCTCGTTCTGCATTGAGTTAAGCCTCCTTTCTGGCTTTCACTTTGCATCTTTGCAACTGTCAGTCTTCACTGATTGCAAGCACCCCTGGTTCATACATTCCCTGTCTACCAGAAGTTCACATTTGACTGAAAGTTATGCTGGATGATGAATGCAAAGTCTTGTCCTGAATCTGTTAGAGATGCTAAAGCATAGATACATATAGATATCTGTGCACCAAACAGTGTGTGTGATTAACATGGTGTTAGCCAGAATGCTGAAATCAGCTTCTAAAGCCAGATAAGGCAATTAATATAACACATGCCATATTTAACCATCTCTTTTCCAACACTTTGTCAGTGGATTCAAGCAGTTCATAATGTATAAGTACTCAACAAGGAGAAATATTTTTTAACATCTGCATTTATGGAGCAAAAAATCAAACATACACAACTGCATAAACTTCAGAGTTCATTAGGTGAAAGGAAGAAAGAAGAAGTCAGAGATGTGAAAATATCCCACCCTGATTTATGAAAGATGTGAAGAATACCCTGGTCTGTTATGTATAGGCCTTAGGGGCTAAGGGGTCATTCAGGGAGGCATGTGAATCCTACCGGTTGCTTTAGTTACTGAAACAACTTTTTACTCCAGTAGCTCTCTCACCTGTGCTCTTTTATGGAGCAATTTGGTACTGATGGATTTCTGTTAGCTTGAGCAGAAGCCTTCTCACTGAAGGTGGTGGGAGTTGGAGCTGGATACTCTGGATGCGGCTTTTGTTCTGCAGGAAGTACAGCTCCCTCCTTAGGTCCCCAACAGAGATGTGCCAGAAGTTTACATTTCTGAATGTTGTTAGTGTAGCCACTCCTGAGTGAGTTGTTTTTAATAACTTATGCATGTAGTGTCGTTGTCCAGCCTTTGTTAATAAATCCACTGTGATGAGAAGCATAGATTAACGTGTGGCTTAAATTACATAACATCCAGGCATCGTGACATAGCGAGCAGACAGAGGCATGATTAATTGGCTTTAATAATGTGAATATACCTATGTGATTATCTTTTAGGCTTGGGATTTGGGCTTTTTTTGGCTTGATTTTTTAATGAAGATGCTTTCCTATGTGCAGATAATGTGAAGAGTAAATCATCTGAGGACAGTCCTTCCAGATGCTGTTGGCATGGCAGCTCGACTTTCCTCCCAGCAGATGATGCGTGGCAGGGGCAGGGTACGTCTCTTTGCCCTTTTTCTGTAGACAAACAAGTGCACCAGTGCAGGAACTCTCTTCAGTCCATTCCCTAGGCCTCAGACATCAGGGTCCACTTCCCGTGTGGCTCATTTGCTGGTCAGGGAGAAATCCCATGTGGGTCTGGTTTTGAGCAGGTGCCCAGAGCTGCTAAGAGCTCGGTCAGGGCAGCAGTTGTCCACATGGAACGCTTGAGAAGGGCAAGAAAGTGCATTTTATTTGTTTTCCCTCAGAAGAAAAACAAATAATGCAGCAGGTACAGTCTGTTTTAGTGCGCACGAACTGGTGCAAAGTGCAATTCGAGCTCCTGGGCAGCAGCACTGGCTGTAGGGGGCTGTCTGCAGGCTCCCGTGTCTCTCTCCAGCAGTTGCACTGCTATCAGCTGCGGGCAGATAAGCGCAGGAACAGGGCAAGCACAGGGCGATCCCTCCCCACACCCTGCAGAGAGCGGGTCAGGCACTTCCTGAGCCCGAGGCAGCAGGATGGGCTCTGTGTTTCAAAAAGCCCCACGTGTTACCAGTCAACTCAGATTAGTGAATTTGTGAAACGAGTTGAAAGCTGTGTTTGGTTCTCATAATTGAAGCATTGTGTTTCCCTCCCTGCCATCGTTGTGTGGGAAGGTGGAGCTGAGGGGGCCTTTTCCAGGCAGCTGCAGCCCGGGCTCAGTGAGGTGGCTGAGGGAGAGCCCTGGGAGGGCAGGGTGCTTTTCAAGCTCCATGTACCTTTGCCAAAATTTTAAATTTCCTTGGAAATGCCCTGAACCCAGATGCAGAATACAAGTCCAGTGCACTGTGGCAATCAGGATTTCAGTCTTTTTATGACTGGTAATGGGTGTTTTTTAGTTTTAAAAGAAAGACAAGCATGGCTCCTGAGTGGTTGGAATGATTTGGCATGAACAGTGTGGGTATTAGATGGCCTTTTCTCTTGACCTTTTGGTCATGATCGAGTGAAGTATTTATATATACCCCTGTTGTTGGGAGGCCTTTCCCTGCTCTTGCAGGAATGATGGCTGATGAGCTGAGCAAACCTCTCTGGGCTCCAGCTGCTCCGATTGCTTAACTGCAGGAGAACCCAGAGGGGTGGAATGCATTAAGGAGAAAAGACTGTGGTTGTCTTGCTTCTCTGCCCAGCGGTAACTGAAGCTCTGCAGCAGATGCATCATTTTGGCCGTGATTTTATAAGTAGCACAGTTTGCTTAAAAAGGAATAAAAACAAAACCCCCAACCCTGAGCCTTCCCTTCCCTTGGTGCTGTGTTTCTTTACCCCTGCGTTGCTGCAAGGGGTGCCTGGCCCTTTCCAACTTTGGAGCCCGTCACGCCCACACAGGATGGAGGGACGCAGTGTGGGCAGATCTTCAGCAGCGTTCCCTTGCACTACATTTAGCACATGTCAGACTTGGCACACTCTGGGCTCGATCTGCACTTGCAAAGCCAAGCAGAGTTCTGCTTTTGGAGTTCCATATCTGTCTGAGAGTAGAACGATAGGAGCAAATTCAGCAGCTTGCTTCTGCAAACATCAGAGCAGAAGTGTTTAGAGGATTCTGTCTGTTTTACAGCTTGCTTTTCTGTCCTCTTTTTTTTTTTTCCTTTGAATCATCAGCCTTGATATTGATGCAGGGGAGGGTGCATCAGGAACATGCATTCCCTGAATTTAGATGAGGTAATGGTTGGCATTAAGGTTGGCGCTGCAGGCAAAATGAGCTCTTAGACAGTTTAACACGGCCTGTTAGCTCTTGCAGGCTTGGGAACTAAAAAAAAAAAACCCTGCCATTCATAGCCTAAATATGAGCTGGGGTCATTTTATCAAATCCAGAGCAGTACATGTAATGAGTCTCTTTGTTCTGTGCTGGGCTGGTACAGCTGAAGGAGCTGGATGCTGGACTCCTGCCTCGGGCCCGGCTGGTGGAGCTGCCTTGGCCTGCTCCCTGCTCCACATCAAGTTATCCTTTTGTGAAGTACCAGCAATAATAACACCCTCACTTACAAAAGGCTTGAGGTTTAAGTGTTGGCACAACTGAAAGCATATAGGCATAGAGGGAGAGGGGGAGTTAGTGGTAAAGGGAACTGGGCAGTCAGTTTTGGAATATTTAAAAGACTCTCAATCAGGCTGGTTTCCAAACAGCACACTCCTGTGTTGACATTCATAAATGATACATGCTGCTGGTGGTTAATTCTTAATTACTGTCATAGCTGGAGTCCTGTGTCCATTTCTGGGCTCCCCAGTACAAGACAGTCAGGGATATACTGGAGAAGGTCCAGCCATGCCTGTGTATGGGCACCTGACGGGGTCATTGCCTATGGTTAGCCCGGAGAGTGGGGAACAAGCAAATGGGTAAGAAGTGAATTTCCGCTTATGAATAAGTGAAAGCTTTTTTTTTTTATGGTCAGAGTGGTCAGGCAACAGAACAGTTTGCCCAGAGAGGTTGCAATCTATCCATGCTTCAAAATATTCAGAACTCTGCTGCATTTCTGAGAAACCTGCTGTAGCTGAGCCCTCTGTGAACCATGAGGTGGGACTAGACAATCTCCAGAAGCCACTTGCAACCTCACTGATTCTGAAATTCTCATTCTGTCATCAGTCATAGTGTCTGCGTATTCAAACAATTAGTCCTTAGTAATCTAAGCCTGTGTTAGCTGGGGGCATTCAGTGTCTTGGAGTTGAAGCCACATGGTCAGCATTGATGGCTGCAGTCCCACCAGCCCCACCAGCAGGCTGAGGTGGCCAGGACTCTGCCATGAGGGAAGGGGGCCCCAAAGTGGGAAGCTTTGTTCATAATTTTTCCCTACTCATCATTAGTGATTGCATACTTTTCATTCCTGTCACAAAGAGAAAGAAAGGAGGCTGAACCTCTTCGGGTCCTGACATAATTCACTTTATTTTTGAAGAGCTCTGCTTTCGCCAGGTGCCTTTCTTGCTTCTTCTGCCAGGGTTGTACTTGATCCTCCTGCCTCTGCCTTGGAAGCTTTACTTGCATGTGTTTCCTAATACACCCTTTGTGGACCTATGCCACACATCTGCCACTGCCCCTTTGGTGACATTTATGTACTTCAGCTTTGCTGCCCACAGAATGCATTGCAAACTGTGGCTGGTTTTGCTGCTATAAAACATGTAACCCACACAGTGCGGCTGGCTGGGCTGTTTTAGAGCACTTGTGTCTGGTTCCAAGGCAAGGGAATACTAATTTTAACCCATGCATCTGCTTCCAAATGCAGGGGACCTGTGCTTTGGCAACAGTGTAGTGCAATCTCAGAAAATCCACATTCTGCTTTGCAAACGCAACGTCTCATGACCACGAGAGCCACTTTTTATTTGTGTCTGGGCACCCTCCCAATGAATCCTTCTTGATTCCCAAAGTAAATTTTCCCCATAACCTTAAGAAAACTCCTGCGTCTCCTGACCCTATGTCTCCTGACTCCCAACCTTCCTTGTGTTCCAGAGTTCAAATCAACTTTAATTCCTTTGTTTTATGGGAATCGGTAGCTTTTATCCACTAAAAGAAGTCTTCAGTCTGGGGTTTATTTGATATTTTGCCTCTATTGAATTATGCTGAAGGAAGGTGCCAAATAAGGGATTCTTCCACTCAGCTATTGACCTGTAACACAGAAATTCAAGGTTTAGACTGGAAATTATCTACCCATTTCAACTGAATGTATTACAGTTAGTGTACAAGTGATGTCTTGGCAAGGATTTGGGTTAGGACTGTGTTCATAACACAGTAAACTGCCCTGTGCAAAGGGGTGGGTTTTCTGCAGCAGCCACAGTAAAGCTCAGTGCCGTGGACCATATGCAGCCTACTGAGGGGTTTCCCCTGCCAGATGAACCTCCCTTAAGTTTCTGCTGCCCATATTTTGGGACAGCATGCCAAGAGAGATGCTGGTAGATTAGAATCCAAATGTAAAACTCCAGATTAGAAAATTTTTAATCCCCATCTTGGTGACACAGACTGAGTTTTGCTGCAGTACTTTCTAGTTTCATTTTCTAGGCCAGATGATTAGGTTCAGCCTGTACAGTACTGTACTCCACCCTATCTATCAGCAGGCACAGAGAACCTGCTGGCTGTCTCCTTTGACCAGATCCTGCTGCTCTTTGCCTGCTCCCCTACGCTCCCCAGGGTGCAGCCATCTGCTCCCTGTCTGCTCCTTGTTACACAGGACAGAGACTGGAGACCCAGGGCGTTCAGGTAGTTGGTGCTAGGATGACCTTTCTGCCTGCAGAGGTGCTGGCAGCCTCCCTGATTTCTGAATACACCTTCAGTGTTGTGCTTTTCAGGATCTAAAAGTATTTTCCTTGCATGGGGTACATGGAAACCTCCTTGGCCTTGAAATGCACTCTGCAAATGTTTGCTGCCAACAGAAAAGTACAGCTTTGTCTGGGTGGAGTTTGCTGGAGGACTGGGGTGGGTTGCAAGCAGGAACTTAGTTGGAAAATGACATTGAACAGCATTGCTTTTGTAAAAATGAACAGCAGGAGTTGCCAAGATGTTGATCTGTGTTGGTGCTGAGATACCACCTCTGTCAGGGCTAAACCCACATGGGGAGCAGGAGGATATGCTGCTGCACAGCACATTCCTTTTAGTGTTTATGTTCCCAGAAATTACTGATCAGTTTTAGCCTGTGAGAGAATTGATGACCCAAGGAGAATCAGATTTACAAATACTAGACAGTATTCAAAGTTTAAAGACATTGTGGGAGATGTCACTGTAGAAGGGAAATATGCTACACAACAGAAGAGATTTTAAGTCAGAGCTTTGGAATAAGTACATTTAATCAGAGCTTTGGGGTAAGTACATTTAATCCGATTTCCCCATCAAATCCAGCAAATTGTAAAGAATCTTATATTGCCCTTAATTTTAGTCTGAGTTGATTTTAAACACCCCTGGGACACAATACTTTGGGAAGAGTAATTCTGAGATGAAGCAGAGTCACTGCTGTCTGGCCGAGTTTCATGGCCACATGTGACAAGGATGAAGCATTAACGTAAGCCCATTGGAGGCACTTTGCCATCAAAATTTTTTCATGTTTAGAAGTACATACATAAATGCACTTTTTGAGATATCAGAAGTTAAAAAGATGAAGACAACAGTTATGGCTTTCCATATGTTGTTATGTTTTGCTTCCACACCCACGAGAGCATCCATCAGCAGAGCTCCAGCCTTGCAGCTCAGGAGACTGAATTCTACTTTGGACTGGAATTTTTTTGGGGAATGCATTCAAAATTAGCTGTTCCTTTCACTTTTGAAGAAGGAAAGACATATTGTCTATATAGAGGGCACGGATTTTAAACTGAGAAACTTGAACAATGTTTATAATCATGTTTATAACATTTAGCAGCAAACTGGCTGGAGCAGCTTTTAGGAAACGGGGTTTTTTATCATTCCCAGCATGCTCTTGGTTTTGGATTTGCTTCAAGTAGAAGTTTTTCCATCCAGCTTGGGATTTTTTTTTTTTTTTAAGAGAAGTAATCAGCTAAGAGTTGTCATTGTATGTTGTGGTTTTAAGTTGTTCTTCCTGTTAGGATAAGACTTAAGATTGTTACATTCAAATTGTTAAAAAATAATCAAGTAGTCCTTTCAACATCTTATGCTGATTTATCTGCTTTTTTGCACCTCATTCAGTTTGGGTGAAGGAATTAAACTGGTCTGTTTTGCCTTCTTGACTTCTTGAGGATAGTTTGCCAGTGCTTCATGGAAAGGCAGCTGAGGGCTTGCAGCCAGATTTTCAAAGGTTCCAGATGCTGAAAGATAGAAAAATCTAAAAGATGTTGAAAAGTTTTTTTGCCCAGTTCCCATGAAATTATCAGAATTGATGCAGGGTAGGTGTTACTATTTCATGCCTATTTAGAGTTGTATCTTAAGGAGGTTTGGAAATCAGTGCTGGGATGGTGCTTTTTTAGCTTACTCTCAAGAAAAGAAAATAGTAAAGGAAGATGAAGTTGAGAATGTACTTGGTTCTATTTTTTGTAAGAAAGAAAACACCAATGAGAGCAATAATGACTGCACAAATCCTTTGTTAATATTATTCTTCCGTATGAATAATTGATGGTGTGTTGCAGTGAATGGAAGACCCTGTTGTGTCTGCCAGTGTTTCTGGATATGCCTCAATCCTTCTTCATAAAATTAAAAGGAAATATTTGACCAGCCACACTATGAGTTTTGTAAAGCTTGTTTTCTTGAAGTGCAAGCTGGAATGGCTTTTGTTTTTGTGTGTGCTTTTCTGCCATTCTTTCATTTTTCTCCTGTCCTGAGGAGTGCTGTCACTAATTGTGAATTGGTAGTCGATCTATATGTCTTAATACATTTTGAAAATAAATTTGTAAATGTTTTAACACATTTAAAACATGACACATACATGCACATCCAAATATCACCTGGGCAAGCCAGAAGACATCAGGTATTTTTACAGCATTTGTGCTGCTCATGTGAGGCTGGGAAGTAGTATGGATTTGAACATAACTCATTCACATGCTTGCCATAATAGGTGACCCTTCGGTGATTGACCTGGACTCTGACTGGAAGGCTCCCACAGAGGAGTGGGGAAACTGGACTGGAGATGAGGAGCATCAGATGAGAGATGAGAAGAAGGTGAGGCAGTGTTGTTGATGGCCAGGGGAGACCTGGTCCGCTGGGGTCAGTCTCATCCACGCTGGGGACTCCAGTCCAGCCCTGGAGCCAGGCTGCTTTGGTTGTGGGGGCTTTCTCATTCTGGGAGGAAGTGCTTGGCATGGTCCCTGCATGACCTGTCTGAGATAGCTGGAGCTGGGGAACACACTTGCAGGAGGCATGAGAAGGGCTGAGGGGAGTTGGCTGGTTCTGGGAGTTCATCATTCCCCTGGTATCGCTGTCCTAAGCAGCAAACCCTGGGTGTTTGCTCTCTAGTGCTGGTGACCTTCTCAAATACCCAGGCCTTATAAGAGGTGTGGAGTCCAGAGCTGACACAGCCTTCACAGCATCTCGGGCACCCAGGACATACTTATTTAATTTTGCTGATATGAGGGTTTGGTGACAGTGATACAGTGGTATCTTGGGTGGAGAGGTAGAAGCAGGAGTCTTGCTGTTTACATGATTTCTAGAAGCCCAGGGAAATGTTCCCTTTGGGCAGCAGTGGGAAGAGCATGCTGAGCTTTTTGCAAAGGGATGTGTTAAGCTGAGGTGTGCACCCTATCCAGAGAGACAGCCCTGCTTGTACACTGTCAGCACCCACTCCTGGAGGTAATCAGTTTTCCTGAAAAAAAAAACAGAATTAGCTGTCCCAGGACTCCTCTTACAAAATCTCTGATGTTTTCAGGACTTGCCAAAAGGCAGAGCAGGCATTCGTTTCTGCCTTTCTGGACCTGAAAGCAAAACACAACGGAAGAAGAAGAAAATGGAAATGAAGGAAGCAAGGGGTGGAGCTGGACTGAGGCATGTGAGTATTTTGTATTCCAAGAGTAGTGTTTCATTTTCCATGAGCAGAGGGAGATTCTTCTCTGTTAGGATGACTTAAGGGAGACTTTTCTTCCTCTCTGTCTTCTGGCTTTCTCTTCTCTTTTCTCCCTATCTTCCCATAAAAAGAAGTTATAAGCACAGTGAACAGTGGAGTTTTGCAACATAGTATTCCCTAACTCATTTTCAAAACACTTTGATTTTTCAGTAGAGAATGTTGTGCACTAAACTTGGAATGCATCTGCCTAAACATTTTTTCATCCATGATTAAAACCAGATGCACTCCAAATTTAGTGTACAATTGGCCTATGTTTCATCTGTAGCTGAAGGTCACCCAGAGATATCAACAGTAATGAAAAGGTGGTTCCCAAATTCAGTGAAGATGAAACAAGGCCACTGTTATACCACTAAAAAGCTTATTGAGAGAAAAACATCTCAAGAGTGCAACACAGAAAGGCTGTGGAGAATGTCAGTTCATTTGGAATGGGAAGTGCAAAGGAACAGAGTGTTGACTGGCTTTTGGACCAGCCCTTGCCTATGATTGGTGCTCAGTGAAATGAGAAGTTGTGGGGGGAATGCCCAAAATGTCCAAATTGTATTTGGACATATCACTTGTCTCAGAATATGTTTTTCTGGACATGTACAGCTGCTTTTTTTTTCTAATCATTTGTCTTCCCCTCACACCCACTGTGGTCTTTCATGATCCTTGAGACGATTTTGCTCCCAGATCTGATGCTCCCATTTTAAGGGAAATGTTTTAACTACCTCACTGACCACAATCCACATAATCATTAGGATATCCTATCAGTTCCCAGAGTGCTACCATACCACTCTGTCTCTTCCACATACAATTAGTTAGTTTAGCTTTGTATGTACCTTCATGAATAATCTTAACAGGGCTGTTCAGACTCCTCAGGACAGCATTGCTTCTTCTGACATGTTTATCATGGGCCAGAATAAGCTCGTGTTGCATGTCAGCCCCAAATGCTAGTGTCTGGTGCCCCAAAGGCTGCTGTGCAAGCTCAGTCTTCAGATGGACATAAAAAATGAAATTACTTACGAAGCCAGATCCACAAAGTTGCTCATCACACTCTTTGTGCTGCTTCCAGTGTTTCTGTGGACTCAAGTCATTTAGCAGTCACTGGGCACATCTTACTCTCCAGTGTCACTACACAATGCCAGTACTTTCATCTTGCTGCTCTTCTGTTCACTGGGAGAAGCAAGGGGAAAAATAACACTGAAAGACAATTTCAACACTTTAATCCCCTCTAAAACAAATAAATAAGAGGTAGGTAGATAACATGGCAAGCTATACTAATCATGTAAAAATTAATTTGTCCTGCAGTTTCTTTAAATGCCCCACAATAATGACATTTTCTTTCATATTTTGTACTTGCATATGCCTCGTTTAACTCATATGCTTAGTGAAGCATATTGTTTCAATTAAGCCCCAGCAAGGTTTGCAAACAAGAATGGAAGAAGGCCCCAGGGACTTGATATCTACAAAACATAGCAGTGATGCAGTCAGTGCTTCCTTCAAAAAATCCTTGGACCTTGTTAATAATTCACCCAATAACGGTAAGTGATTGTTTTTGCACATCTGATGAATTTTCAGAGTAATGTGTAATCTAAGAAGTGTTCATAAATGCATTTTTAAGTGAATATGTGAAATGCTTCTCCTTTAGCTGCATATTTTAATTCTTTGAGAGGCTCTGTATTACTCAGAGGCTTTTCTGTGACAAATACCTGTTCCTGTTCCTTTCAGGGTCACCGAGCAAAAAAAAAAAAAAAAAAGCTATTGCATTTAATGACAGTAATTTTTGCACAGCTTATTTCAACATGAAACAGAAGCAAATATGAGTGAGTCAGAGCCCACTAAAAACATTGAGTCCTCCCCATGACTTTGAATTACCCTTGAAAGTAGGTGGCCCTTGTAAAACACATCTAAGAACTCTTAAATCCTCTTCATCAGTCAAAAAGCCAACAGTTCTCAGGGGTGCAATTGCATGTGGAAGGGTTGTCCACTGTCCCTGTTGTTTGTGTGGCAGGCGTACCTGGAAAAAAGGAGAGGAGGAAGAGGAAGAAAATGAAGAAAGAGACTTGAGGGAGCTGGGTAGCTGCCAGAATGCCAACCCGATGGGGCAGACATGCCAATGAGGTGCAAGGATTCTGCTTTCTGCGATGCTGCTGAGCCCCAGGCAAGAGAGGCTCCAGGAGACCTCCCAGCGAGAGGAAGAGAAGAGGAGCAGTGAGCCAGAGAGCGTGAGTGTGTGAGAGAGCGGAGAGAGGGAGCAGGCTGTGCACAGGAGGTGGTTTTGAAACAGAGTGGCTGTTCATTGCAAGCTGCTGCCCTAGATCAAAAGCTGTTGAATGGGGTTTGACTGGTTGCATTAAGTCCTTTCGGTTTTTTTGCTGTCATGTTGTTTGTCAACTTGTAGTGTTCTATGCCATTGTAGAAATATTCGGGCTGTACCTGACTGATTGTACTTTGGTCCCATGGAGGATCCACCAGCTAGTCTGGTCTCCTCTGGCATTTTTGCAGAGGTGCTCATCGACAGGCTAGTAATGTACAGAAGGAAGCACTGTTCAGAAGCAAAGGGAGAATAACATGGATCATTCTCCAACCTCCTAACTCTTTTAAATCCTTGGTGGTTGCTATTGTCAGACTTTTGCCTCTTACCTTGCCCTATTTATACTTTTTACCCCACATCAGACTAGTTTGCTCCTCAAGGAACATTTCTAAAGGAGGTTTTTGACTGTTTGGAAAGATGGTATAAACCTATTTTTCTCCCTGGATTTCATGGTGGGCTGAAGTTTAAAGTCTGTATGTCCAAAGCATGTTGCATTTGTACTTATAGTTGACTGAAGTAACTTTCAAAAATAATTTTTCTTAATCCGATGTTTGGAAGTTTTTTATCATTTTGTCACTTGAATATTCTAATATAGACTAAATTTTTGAATGAAGTTTTTAAGTCAGTTTAGTATTTATTGAAGGCTGTGCATTTCTCCTTGTCAGAGGGCTCATAGTATGGAGGAGAGAATGTGTTACAATAGAATACTGTGGTTTATAAACAATGCTGAACTGACACCACTTAAAGCAGAAGCCTTTTATCCCCAGAGGAGCAAAAAAAAAAGTGGTAGCTGGGGTGGTAGCTGGGGGACCGTCTTCAGACGGTCCTGAGACTGTGCCTGACCAATCCCAGAAGTGCTGCCTCGAAGGATGAGATCGTGTTTCTGAAATCTCCATCTGCATTTGACTCTGTGCCTTTGGAGATGGTGGGGGACAGTTACTAACGCATGTTAAATGTGTGCACATTTGTAGGCTTTGGGCTGATGCTGTGAAGCTCTTTTCACTAGGACAGTGAATAAGCAGGGATGTCCATGGCTTTACACTGCCACAGCTGCACTCCTGTTTGCATCACGGAGCCAGAGGAGAGCTCTGTGCTTCTGCCATTGCATCCCTGATCTCAGCTTGTCTAAGCTTTACCTGCAGCTCAACACTTTTCCTTGATGGCCTTCATCTGTTGCATAGCTGTCAAATCAGCTATACCCTTCAGAGAAGCAATTAACTGCAGCAATGTATTTATGTTTAGAATTTAGCTACTATATGTTGAAGGGCAGTTCTCTTGCGATTTTTGGGGTAGTTAGCTGTACTCTGTGCCCTGAAATTTAGCACAGTAGGATTGTTTCAGATAGGCAGGGGAGGGGTAGTGTTAACTGATACCACTTAGCAGCCCACTATCTAGGATCTGCACATCTTTGTGTCTGTGTCTCAGTGTAGGTGAAATGTTGGCAGTTTATGAATGGACTGAACAGACCAAAGAGCTTTTATAGGGAAAGTAACTGGTTTGGAATTGATGCATAAGGAGAAAATACATGGCCTCACTGGAGGAACAGGTACAGCAAGCTGAAGGATTTAGAAGATGTGGTAATGAGTATGTGGGTAATGAAAAAAGTTCTGCTATCTCTAAAGCCAATGGAAAACATTCATTGACCTCATTGGGGCCAGGATGTTGCCCATGGCCTTTGCTGAGCATTGAAGATAACTTCTGTCATCCAAGAAAGAAAGAAAGAAAAAAAGAGATAAAGAGAAGCTCATAAGATTGGTGGGCTACAGATTTCTTCTGCTTTTTTCCGCTATATGTGCTTGTAAACTTTTTGATGTCTTTGCAATTATACTTTATTTCAACATTGTATTTTAAATGTCACTGGTTTTATAATAAAAAATTAAAACTTTTGTCCAAAGCCCAACACTCATGAGCTGTTTTATTTGATTTGTATGTGTGTGAGTAAGAGCATGTGTTTTTTGTTAGAACCGTTCCATTTTCAAGCTTTTTTGAGGTACTATAATTTTTTTAAGAGATTCCCTTTATCTGAACTCTTCTGTGTTTAGGAAATCCTCGTGACATTCTTTTGTTGTTGGGATGAAAGAACAATTCAGACTTAAAACACTGACAAGCTGACTGAGGTGCTGATGACAAGCAGCAGCAAATTATATTACTGTTTTTTTTGTCAAATTCTTCAGTACCCCTCTTCCTGACTTCAGTGGTGTCTGAGGCCTCCATTTTCCTTCTGGCTTCACTGTTTCACCTCTGGGAAAACAGTATAACATGTATCACAGTAATACACATGGGCTCAATAGTTTACAGCAGCATATTATTTTATACCACACTCTTACGTAGGCAAAAATAATACACTTACTACAACTAAATATTCTTGATCGTAGCCTTTCCTAAATAATTGAAAAGCACCTTCTAGGGCAAATTGAGTGGCAATGTACAGCATGCTTGTGTGATTTATCTGTTTTGTCAGCAAAGGGTATGTTTGTTGTTGCTTGTTTGATATGGCTGTGGCAGTGCCTGGTGCCTCCCTGTACCATGTCCCCCAGCAGTGCTGCTGCACAGGCTCCTAGGGATGCAGAAGTGTTCTTCAGTGAGAGAACTGATTTTACAAAAACAACCAAACCAGAACAGAAAGCTCTAAGCAACTCTCAACTTTCAGTCTTTCACTTCCCAATTGTCAGAGGCTGAAAAACCATCACACACCTTAATAAATGGTCTCCCCAGATGCTTTGAAAATCAAACCTTTGAGTTCCTTAAGAAACTTCCCTTCATCACCACATGTTCAGGTTATTCCCTGGTTTCTGTGCTTTTAGGACAGAGGCTGTGCAGATCATCAGCCTGCTCTGCTGCTCCTGGCTGCAGGAGGGTTAAATGGGTGTGCTGGATGTGTGCATCCTCCCAGTCTCTGATCTTTGCTAGCTGGAGACTACTGTAAATCTCAGACAGAAGATTCAACATCCCCCCAACATGCTGAGCCATGGCTTGAGCTATAACTGAATGTCATCCCTTGGAAGAGTAAATCAAGAGTAGTTCTCTCTGCTCATTTAATAACCCAGTGTCGTCTAATTGCCAGTTCATGGGCCAGGTCCAGCTGGCAGCCTCTGACTTTTCCCTAAGCAATTTATTAGCTGCTTGAGAGGCACTTGCCTTAAGAACAGCCAAAAGCTCTCCACATGCCTGCAAATGGCCCAGTGGCTGGAAATCAAGCCTCTGGTGAAGCCACAGTGTGGGAGGTGGGATGAAGTGTGGCTGGCAAACATCTGTGTTCTGGTTAGGGACAAGCAATTTATTGTTACAGAAGCAGCTGTAAATGATGAAATATACAGCTTTAAGTTCCCACTTTGTCTTAAACTTGATCTGCTCTGTTTTTGTAATGATGCTCTTTCCTGTGGGCAGCCTCTTGAAGGTGGATTGGCTATATCCCTAATAAAAGAGCCATATCCATACGTGATGAATCCATAGTATCACAGGCATTAAGATGTGGCTGATTATGTAACTGACAAACTCCTGACCTACAAAGCTATGTTTACTTGCAGGCAGACAGCAGAATGCAGATGCAGAGGCTGAAGCTTTCCTTCACATTCAAACCATGGTGTAACACCACCAGGGTAAAGACAGGCAACAACAGAGAGCAATTTGGCCTGCTGTTCCATAATTATCCATAACTGATCACTGTAATTGTCTATGATTATCAAGGTTGCACCCAATGTGCAGACTTGTGCATCATGCGCACAAGCTGACTAGCAGGTAGACATGCTAATTGTATGGCAGGAAATAATTTCTTTACTATGCTTACAACATGGGCCTACTCTGTAATGCTGAGTATTTTCTAAGGGTAGCTGGATGTTGTGAGAGATGGTTTTCAAGTCATGGGTCACAAAAATCAGATATAGGAAACCTTGTCCTTCTTTGTACTGAATCAGACCCAGGGATCTTCTAAAGATCAAATGAACTTTCCAGCATGTGCCATCCCTGACATTCAGCCCTGCAGTGTTCCTGCAAAGGGAAGGTGCTCCCCTACTGACTGAACAGACACTGTAATGCATTGATCTCAGAAACAACTCCCTGTGTCTTCTGGGGAGAAGGCCACTGTAAGAGTAATTGACCCCTGTGTCATCCCACCAAGAGAATATCAGAAATTTGGTAAATGCTATTTTCCACCAAACTTTAATTTCAGTTTGGACACATGATTTTCCTTTGGTGGTGGTTCTGTGCAGTGCACATTAGAGAGACTCATGATAAATGGCTTTATCGAGCTCTTCTGGCAGCAACAGCCACCTGCCAGTGTTCCTCCTGGAAACCTGCTGGCGTCCCAAACTGCAAACCCCGTGAAGGAGCCAAGGTGTAAAGAAATAACCACTAGAAGGTGACTCCCTGCTTCCCTGAGAAGGTTCGGGTCCTCAGGCTCCTCCTGTTCACCCTGCCAAGATTCATGGAGGAACAAGTCCAGGCTGAGGGCTGGAAGGAGGAGGCTGCCAGTGAGTACAGGAGATTTTCCATTTCCAGTGCTCACTGTTGCTCATGTGAAAGCACTGAGATCTGAAATTGCAAGTACCATTTTAGATCATGTTATTTTTAGGCATTTTCATAGCTCCTCAGCTGTGTGGATGTTATGGTTTGTGATTTGGTTCATTCTTTTCCTCCCCTCGAATGATTTCTCCCAAGTTGTCAATCCCCTGTTCTCCTCCCCTATTTCCAGGCTGTTCTATGTCTATTTTGTTTCTCCTCCCCTAGGCCTTTGTCTATCACTCGGCTGCCTCTCCCTTCTTTGGAGAAGGATCCAGGGAGGGCGTGGTGTGATTGACCAGGGGCCTGGGTATCCCTCCCCACTCCAACCCTATTGGATGCCCATGCTGTTATGCTGTTTGTCATTCCCCTGACCCCCCCCCACCCCCCGCTCCCCATTGGCGGGTGGTTGGGTCCCTCCCTGAGATCCTCCCCCAGTTAAAAGTTACTGTTCTGCCTTGTTCTGGGTCCTTTGTGGGCAGTTCCCCTGGGTAGAGGAGGTTCCTCCGACCTCACCAATAAACTCGGATTACAACCCCTACAAAGGATCGCCTCTCTCCTTTGCCGTCGTGGTGGTACTCTATCGTGAGGACGCTGGTTCAGGTCAGAAGGACCCACAGCTGACATCCAGATCTGAGCCGAAGCTGCTGGGAGTGCTGGGTGGCAGCCTCCTGTTGCCGCTGTGCCACCCAGCTAGCCGGCGTGGAACAGCTGAGCAGCAGTGCCTCAGTGAAGAGGCACTGTGACATGTGGAGGCTGCTATAAATGAACCACAGTTCTGTTAGATTAGCAGATTTTGATTCTCTTAAATGAAGACGAGAATTTTTATTCAGTGTTTGAGATTAGAAAACCTAATACAGCGAGTAATACAGCGAGCATACAGCGAGTAACCCAGAAACAGTCCTGGGCTTAGAGAAACTTCATATCATGCTGTCATATTTTAGCTTACTTTCTAAGCCTGACTTTCTGACCCATTTGTTATGAGTTTAAAAGTTTTGGAACTGAGTTAAACTGACTCATACTGGTAAAAGATAATTCATATTGTTAACAGCAACCAACTAGAACAAATCGTACCAAAGCTTGGAACATTACATTAGGAATCCCAAAATGAAGTTGATTAATTCAGTAAACAAGAGTAAAATTCAATAATCACAAAACTCATCGTGATACATTCTTACTACTTTCTAACTCTTATTACAGGAAACCACTGATCCTCCAAATCAGATTGTTTTCCTACAAAATTCATCTTGGAGAAAGAGGATGGTAAAATTTGCTAATGCTGACTTCAGGATATCTATGATTTTGCTGTATGAGTCACCACCAGGAAAGTTTCCCCCTGACTAATTTATATGAGGGTTTTTTTCCCCTCATTGATATGTTAATGCCTTGCTTTTGCTCTAGTACATTCTTGTCTTTTTTTAAGGAAGCAAAAAGTCAATCCATGCTTTCAGCCTGGGTATTGTTCACACCTTCTGCACCAGTTCTATGGATTTTTCTAAATTCTGTTAAGGGGATACAGTGTTATGTATTGCAGTTTCTATGTAAAGATATTACTTTCTCTGTGATGTTGAAAATCTTTGGTTTTTTAATCAAAAAATGTTTGTTCAGCATGGAAAATAACCCAGTCTGAGGAGCTAACTAACCTTTTCTCTTTTTTTGTTGTTTTTGTTTTTAGTTTTAGAATGCAGATTAGCAGGCATATACATAAAGTTATAGGGAAAAAAAAAATTAAAATAGCAGTAGCTTATTCCTGCCCTCATACTCAAGTGCCTTCCATTTGGGATGGAGGAGCTCCAACACTGTACCTTTTATTTCCTGGCTAAGAAGCCAATGGACAAGATGTTCCTAGAACTTTGATTGACCTGTAGTAGTGTTGCTCAGATCAGTTCATCTCACTGTGCCTTTGTTTCTCAACCCCTATCAGGAAAATATTTTCACTGTAAAGTGATATGAACTCTGCCCGTGGTTACATATGGTTATCAGTTCTGGGTGTAGGTTTCCCTTCACACAAGACAGCAAATGCAGAACAGCACTTTATTTTTCAAAATATTGCCATCCTGGCAATCGTTCAGTGTATGGTTACAGTATTAAACCACCATCTTCTCACCAAGGATAGACTGAAGAACAGCACAAAAAGGAAAAACTATGGTATTACAAAAATTAGCAGATAACAGTCTCAGTGCTGCAATGTTTTGACATGTTGCAAGTGCAGGACTTTAAATTTTTGAAGAAGTTGAAGCCTGGTCTCTCATTTACCTGATCCTAGATGTTCTGCTGTTACCTCATTAAACTATGATTATCCAAAACTAATTTGTGTTTGGTAAAACATTGCCAGGCTCTCTCAAGACAGAAGTGCAAATCTCCTGTCTAGACGTGGGTTTTGAAATCCCTGACTAGTCTGGCTAATGAGGAACACCTCGATATCAAACCCTCCCTACCTGCTGAGAGGGAAAGAGTTAAAATGTTATGCTGGTAAAGGAATCCCAATCATTCTTTTGCAGCTGCTTCTGACTTGCAGATCTGTGTTTGGCTTCCTGCTCTTACTGTTGTGGATGCTTTGGTCCTGCATGCCATGGTCTTTCTGCTATTCATGAGGAAGCTTTATCACTAGGGCTCACTGACAGAGATTCTGCTCGGTCTGTCATGACTGTAAGCTGAGCCCAGAGTTTTTAATATATTTAGCCTCACAAATCCTCTTGGAACTAGCAAAAAGGAGAGAATTTAGGCTAAGCGAGAAGGAGGTGTCTTGCCTGAGGTCATCTGGGCTGCTTGTGGCTTGGAAGAACTGGAATCTTTCACCAAAGGCAGGACTACAATCATTAACCTATTACCTCTTCCCCTAAGTTCAAGAAACAATGCAATCATTCTCAAAATACTCTTTAAATATTTCTTTTCCTTTTTTTTAAGGGAGGAGAAAGTGGAAATGTTTTTTTTAATGCAAATTCAGTAGTTCCACATCAGCCTATCCTGCTGTTGAAAGCTTCTTTGTGATGTAAAATGAGATTCACATTATTCTTCCCAGTATCTTTGTTGTTTGCAGAATGTAACAAGCAGTGAAGCTCAAGGGAATCGCATCAATTTTTATTCTGAGTCTGGCTGACAAAGATATGAACACTTAATTAAGATTTCTTTAACCTCATGAAAATAGCCCTGAAAAGCTGAGACTGATGAGAGCTTCATCTTAGCGAAAGCAAAGTGTCCAACTGCAAGATCTTAGTTGGAACACTTGCCCTCACAAATCATTTGAACTGGGAGTGGGATCTAGAGATTTCCAAGTGGATGTCCACATTCTGAGGGAGGGGCTCCTGCTTTCATTTCTGACTCATTCTAATCCTGTGAATTCCTGTTTCACACAGGGACAGACCAACAGGAAGGAATCTCTCAGCTCCGCAGAACAATGTAATCAATTCAGGCATGCATGAAGCAGGAATAGTTGGCTTAAGCTTCCTGAAGTGCCATCTGTGAGAAAACCGATTTTTAAAATGACTTATTACAACAAAATGCACTTTTTTTCCCTATTTTTTACATGGACGCGTGTATATTGATTAAAATTAGTCCCTTCTTGCTACATTAAATCAGTGTTGATAATGAGGCATCTGCGCACAGGGCAGAGAACATTAGGAGCACTAAAGAAACAAACAATAGTTTATAATAGGATCATTACAGCCATCTTAGCAGCACTTACAACATGTTTATTCAAAAATGAAATATGCCCTAAGGAAGAAAAAACAGCAACTATGGAACTCTGGGGATTTAAAATAAAAAGGTCACTTTTAAAGCCCTTAAGTAAATAATTTCAAACAACTCAGCAACAGCTCACATTAAAAATAGACTAAGCAGCTAAAACAGTAAAATGTGTTAATTGTACAATCTGGAATGTATCAAAAATACAAGCACTGTCACCCTCATTACCTTCTCATTGTTCAAAGTGAAAAAACTCAATATTAATACTGACATACATCTTGGTGTATATATGCATAGCAAATATTTATGGCTCTGCATCTCAGACTGTGCACTGCCAAGCAGGAAATACTTGCAGCTGCAAGTAGAAGGTTAAAATAAACTGTGTGCATTTCTGCATCAACAGCTCAGGTCTCCAGAAACCATTGGGTCAGGGGAAGTTTACAGGTCCTGCTCCATGTGGGAACAGGAGATCCTGCGTCTAAGTGGTGGTGAAACTTATCACATACACAAATGAAGACAGCACTTGGATTTACACACGTTATTTCTAATTAACATAATAAAAAGTGCAGCACCGCAGGTTTTGGTGCAACTGCTGAAGCATTTCCATTACCCACTCACCAACAGGGGCTTGAGTAGGGCGTGGAGTCACCAACAAAGTAAAGCACTTCTGTGGAAGTTTTATTTCACCTCTTTTTTCCCCTCTGATGGCATATCCTCTTAGCATGTAACACAATCTTAATATTATTCTTTAATCCAAGGAATTAACTCAAAAGAACAGCAAAACAATTCATGTGAACTAAATCTTTTGCAGCACTGGCTGAGTTTCAGCAAAAGCTGGGGGATGGTTGGCAGTACCTCAAAACAGACCTCTTCAGGCTCTGCCCAGGTATAGTGGTTTAGGAATGGTACTCCCCAGTCCAGGACCCTCACTGAGACTTTCCAAAACCAGACACTGCTCTCTCTCACTTCCCCTTCCCCTCATCTTTCCTGCTTCGTTGGGGTGGAGTTGAGAACTGGAAGCACAACAATACACTGGAAACATCAGTAAGAAACCTGCCCGTGCTGCCAATACACAATACCAGTCGGCTCCATGTTTTCTCCACAGGAAGAAACACCGTTTTCCCCCCCCTGCTCCTGGCAATGACCAACGATGTGAGGTGGGATAGAATAACCTCCAGATCCGAGCCGTGCTCCCTCCTGGCACCTGCAAAAATTAACACTGCCCCAGCTGCAATCAGGACATCAGGAGACATTACTTATTACTATTTTGGAATTAAGGGCTGTCCATAATCACAAAATCAACTAGGCTGGAAAAGACCCTGTGAGATCATCGAATCCAAACCATGACCTAACACCAAGTTAACCAGACCATGGCACTAAGTGCCATGTCTGGTCTTTCTTTAAACACCTCCAGGCATAGTGACTTCTGTTCCAATGTCTATTCACCCTTTCAATGAAGAAATTCCTCCTGACGTCCAGACTAAACCTCCCTAACGCAGTTAGAGGCCATGTCCTCTCAAGCTGTTATCAGCTGCCTGCGAGAAGAGGCCGACACCCCCCGCTCCACCCCCTGCCGGCTACAACCTCCTTTCAGGGAGTTGTAGAGAGTGATCAGGTTCTCTCTGAGCTTTCTTCAAGCAGAACACCCTCAGCCGCTCCTCATCAGAGTTCTGCTCCAGACGCTTCACCAGCTCTGTTGCCATTCCCTGGGCATTCTCGAGAACTTCCATGTCCCTCCTGAACTGAGGGGCTCAGAACTGGCCGCAGAACTCCAGCCGCCCCTCACCCGCGCTAAGTACAGGGGAAAGTCTCTAGACGACCCAAATTTCCCCATAGGTTTTCGCTGCCTCCCCGGCTGCCAAGTTCCGACTCTTCAAAGCCCCGGCGAGCTACTCCCCGTGCTCCTGGCGAGCAGGGAAGGACCTTTCCCCGCCAGACGCGCCTGAGGGCTGGCGACAGAGGCGGGCAAAGCCCAACATGGCGGAAAGAGCACCACCCCCACCTCAGGTGCGGCCCCCGCCGCCGCAGGTGAACGCGGGGCGTCAGCCTCAGGGCTGTTGTGATTGGTCAGCAATATTGTCAATCACCCGTCGCCGCGGCAAGACAGGCCCGCCCCGCGACACTCTCTCGGCGGTTGATTGGTCAGTGTGGCGGTGACGCGCGCGCCGGGGGTTCTACGGCTCTCGGTGTCGGGAACTGCCTGGAGAGGGCGGGTGGTGGGTCTTGCGCTTAGAGCTGAGCGCTGCCGCCATGACGTTCAAGCGGAGTCGTGACCGCTCCTACAGCACCCGCTGCTGTGGCTGCTGCCATGTGCGCACCGGCACCATCATCCTGGGCACCTGGTACATGGTGAGAGGCGAGGGCGACCAGCGGCTGAAGGGGTGGCCGTGGGGGCCGTGCTCAGTGCGCGTGCGCGGGGTGTTCGGTGCGGCGGGGCAGCAGCGCCCGCGCGGCCGCTCTGAGGGGCCGAGGGGTCTCGCTGCCCTCCCTTGGGCAGTTGTTCCCTTTCCCGAGGGACCGCGGGGTCTCGCTGCCCTCGCCCGGGCAGTTCCCTTTCCTGAGGTAGTCCGGGGAAACTGCACGAGGGGTTTTCCTGGGATCACCTGGCGGGGCTCGCGTCCCTCTTCTTTCCCGGGGTCTCCTTCGGGCTAACCAAGCTCTGCTGTCCCTCGGCAGCCTCCCTTGTTGTGGTTGGAAAAAGAAAGCGAGGAGAAAGTTCAGAGCGTTTTAATCTGCGTCTCAGAGAGATTGTGTTACTCTTCTCTTTTTTGGTTTGGAGGGGTTGATACTTTAATGCAATACTGAGCGTGTCTTTGGTAAGGGAGAAGAGCTGGGGGAGACTGGATTTTGGGGTATATAATAGGGGAATAAGATGAGGTACCCGTAAATGGTGTGTATTCTCGGAGAGGAAGATGAGTCTCCAGAATGAGCAAGAGCTTTGTGGCAAGGGAAGTTCCTGGTTATTCCATACTCTGTTTTCGACACAGTGATTGAAGAGCAGTGGAAACAAATTTGGTTACCAAAACACCTCCTTTTTTCTGTCTGGTGAGTGCTTTCTCTCCAAGAAAGCTGTGGCAGTGAAGATGAAATAGTAAAGTTCTGAACTAGGGTGAAATAGAAATGTGAAAAGTACCAGCAAGTTAAAGGCCCGGAGCCCTAACTTTCCTTGGTTCCCTTAAACGGGGCCTGAGCTCCCCTTTATTGAAGTAATTCCCTCATCCTTCCTTCCCCTTACCCTCGTGGGCAGTAAAAATGAGAGGCTAGTTTATAAAAAAAAAGTTGCATCACAGCTTTTCTGTTCTCCTGAAGCTGTAATCAAAACCTGTATTCTCCTTTGCACTTCTCTGGATTGTAAGAAACAAAGAATGCTGATTTTTTGTGCTGATACGAAACAGCCATGCACAGGAGGCACTTTAGCGGCATGGGGATTTAATTTTGGAGAGTTTATGGGTTTTTTTTAACAAGTATGGGGAGATCCTTATTTTTATGCATCTTGGTCCTTTAGTTGGCAAAAAGCATACAGGCAAAAAAAGTTGCTGGAGAGAGAGGACCTGAGGAAAAAGCGGGGTAGAGGGTTGGAAATGTAACAAAACTTTAGGGAAAAGGTATATCTTTTTCAAAAAGAAATTGGACAAAAGTCTTGGTGCTGATTAAGTTCTGTTATTAGTTCATTTCAAAGGAAAAGGTGCATTGTAGAATTGAGACTCAAACTTCTTTTGGAAACCTGCAAACCACCCTGTGCTGATGGATTGATTTCAAGAATATGCTTCTAGTCCCTCAGTAAAAGGGGCAAAAGTAAAAGCACAAATCCTTAACAGTAAGTGGGACAGTAATCCTTGTTGCAGAACAAAAGCGCCTCGTTGCCTTCCGCACTCAAGTCCTGTTCGCCGGAGTGTCGGTAAACCCGGCAACTTGCTGGGGGCGGGGAACAGGGAGATGTTTCCGTGGCCACTAACCTGGTAGCACTTCCAGTTTCTACCTCTCTTGCTGTGCTTATGTTTCCTTCTTGTTGCGTGGATGCGGCACCCCTTTCTTCTTTCTGAATGGGTGCTGGGGCGGTGGAAGCTGCGCCGGGCACCCGTGAGGCTGCGGCTCCACGGGCGGAGTGCGCTTTGATCGCGTGTAACCGCAGGCACTCGGTCTGCTAGAGGGAAAAGTAGAGCTGAGTTCAAGGTAGCAGGGGGCATGCAAAGTGCTTCAGAGGTGCGGGTTTTTATAAAAAAACCCTGTATATCGAACAGGGTATCGAGCACTTTGTTAAACCGTGCGTTGAATGTGTTTATCCAGTTCTCAGCTGTCACCTGGGAAAGGGTGAGAACTTTAAAGTCTGGCAACAGTTGGCTGTTAGAGCTGAAATAACGTTATAACATGAAGCTTTAGGTGGTCTTGCCTAGTGCTTTAAATCAGAAGTCAACTATAAATTATACTTTTTTGAAGGTAAAATACGGTTTGGACAGTGAAAGTTAAATTTAATTGCCTGCTGCCAAACTTTAAAAAAATGGTCCAGCATATGTCAGGTTTTTTAAACATGTTAATTAATGCACCATTTAAGTATAGCTTTAATTTAGTCTTTCAGGTTCTTATGAGAAGTATTTCTAAATCAAATAATCTCTGCTTTTAAGTTACAGTGAGACAAATAGCTATAACTTTCTGTCTAGGGTGGTGGTTTTGGTTTGTTGGTTTGGTGGGGGTTTTTGTTTGTATTTTGTGTTTTGATCTTGTTGGGTTTTGTTCTGAAGGACAGTTTTTTGGAGGGGGAGAATGTTTAGTTCAAGAATAGTTTTATGTTACTGAAAATCTTGCTATTTACTATATAAACTGTGTGCAGTGCAGTCCTGAAGGAATTTGCTATCAAACTTAAAATGGAGTCTCATAGCAATCTACTCCAGATGTTTTAGTAAGATAAGACTTCTGTCTACTTAATACATGTGTTTTTCTTATGTAACCAGTTTTTAGGCATTTTCCTATTCCTTACTTATTTGCATACTCTTAAATCATGCATGTAATTAACTCTGCTAGTTAAACCAGAACACTTTTATTTATCACTGTCCATTCTGTGTGCTTCTGCAAGTCCAGAGAGAACAAGGACTGCCTTCTAAAATACCTGCTGTTGATGCTGTGTGAACAGAGTGTGTCTCAAGCAAGTTCTGTCCGTGTGCAGCTGCTGTTTGTGATCAATAAATAAAAGTGTATTTACCAAAAGACAAGTTAAGAACATTTCTGGCAGAATTGTACTTGAGTTCCAGGACTGATAAAGCTTGGTTAGCTCTGCAACACCCACTGCTGTTCTGTGTAGGAAGGAAAAAGAAATCTCCTGTTCCTCTCTCCATAATTGCAGTTGTGTTGCTTTGAAGTTTGTTTCTTCCTGTAAACTTTCATATTGGGTACTGCACTTTCCAGAGACCGGAAGCAGGAACACTGCACTGGCAAAAATGGGATCAGAGTTCAGTAAACAGCATAAAAGCCATTAACATTGTTTTGGAGGGAGGGGCTGGTGCGTTCTGGCAGCAACTTCAGGGCTGGAGTCAGTGGTGCAATTGCCGCTGGTTAGCAGGAGCTGAGGGGGATCTCTGGAATTGTTTGTTCACTGAACCAGATTGATAGAAATGAGCCAATATAACTGGTCCCAGTCTAATACTGGTAGTGCTAGAGGCTCTGAACTACACTATTTAAAATTACTCTTCTTCAGTTCTTATTATTTCAATATATGAATAAACCAGACCAAATCAGATTCTCCATATTGGTGGGTTTTTTGGTTGTGTTTTTTGTTCCCAAAGAGAAAACAAACAAACATGTCTAGGGAAAAATACTGGAAAAGTGAGAAGAAAATGAGTGTAGTACTGCAAGGCAATTTCCCTCTTTCCTGTCATAAAAGGATATAAGCAAAGTATAAGTAGGAATTCTTGGTTTTGCCCAATTCACTCAGAGTGCTTGGGGAAAACTAGACTTACATATTCAGGCCTTCAGAGAGTTTAAGCCCTTACATGTTGAGGCATAAAGTGTACACTGTGGAGATAAAACTCACTAATTAAAAATGCTTGTTAATAGTTCCACAGGCTTTTGAGTTCTAATCATATGAGGAGCTAATATTTCTATTACCAGTGTGTAATAAATGATGACTTTCTACTTGAGAATTTGAAATTTCAGCTATTTAAATTTTGATACAAGCTACACCAAACTGTTAAACTTAGCTATCCCAGATATGAAAATATAAAATACACTCCTTAAACTACTACAAAACTAAATTAAGGTTATTTTCATCTTAATAGAATTATTTTTTGAATAAGAACTTGAACGTGCATTGTGCAAATTTTTTTTTGTTACTATTTTTGATTTCCTAGCAAAAAAGGCCAGAATGATGCTGCTGAGATTTGAGGTGTTACTTTAGAATGCTGCAGTATCCACTGAGTTCTGTCTTGTCAGGTTTCGAGGTTTTTTTGAGTTTGCTTTTTTCTTGAGGGGGAGATGATGAGTTTAATCCTCATATTACACTGAGGCATACATGAGTTATGTTTTTTTCTGACTTCTTTATGTAGACATTTATGAACATACATTTGATTTGCAGTCAGTATATACTTAAAAGCTCTAACGATATTCTGTTGTCTAAACCATATTCTTTCTGCCTGTTACATTGATTATCTTGAACAAGTCTTGTGGTCTTGCTGTTATCAAGCTTCTAGGAAAGAATGGAAGTAGTTAAAATAGAAGCTCTGTCTCTGCAGCTCATAATTGAAATCCATATGTTAAATGTGATGAATTGGTCAATGTTGTGATGGATTTGTAAACAGGACTAATGGAGTGCTGGAAACCCTGAGGTGTTAATTCGCAGAGGTTTGACTTTGTTGTTTGTGTTTTTGTTTAGGTTTGTTTCGGTTTGTTACTATTTTTATTTGGTCTCATTGATTCTAATAGACTGGATTTTGAATGACTATTTTCTGTTTTACTTGCATGCTATTTCAGAAGAAAATAAACCTTTAATACTTGGAACTGTACTCAGTAACTAGTGAAATTACTGAGGACTTTGGTATGCTGAATTAGGACCACAGATAGGATGAAAATAAAGTGACAGATGGGGAATTAAAATCTCAAAATTCTGAGGCATTCAAGTTCTTCTGTACCTCTACAGTAATTCAAGTGCTGCTTGCTCTTTATCATGAGGCAGCCCATCATGATTGTGTATAAAGAATAAATTATGTAGTTGTAATTGAACATGTACTTTTGTACTTTATAAAGTAGAGATCAATGTTTCAACTGCCAGAGACCTGAACCTTGACATGGGCTTTTTGAAACAAGTACAGTGCAGAAAGGTATTTTCCAGTATCCCCAGTTGACTCACAGAGAGGAGGAAATAGAAGGGCTGAAAATGCATTGAGAGCAGGCGGCCAGAGTACAGAAGGATGAACCAGGTGGGAGATGAAAGAGTTCTGTATGTGTGACCAGTGGTGAAGCAAAATAAGATTTAAAGACAAGAGGCAGGTGAGCAACTTGACAGTTTGCCCTTTAAGAAGTGTCCTGTGAGAATGAAAATAAGTGCATTTCAAGGCTAAAGATACTGGTGGTTAAACAGAGTTCTTCACTGCCAGCTGTTTTGGCTACTATGCTTTATATTCCAAGGCACAAAATGCCTTATAAAAATACAAGTGGCTTGAAATAGTTGGAAGTTCTAGTAAGTTTATGTAATACATGATGAGATGTTTACTTTGTAGAAATGCAATCAACTTTGATTCCACTAAAGGGTTATTTTTAGCAGAAAGTGCAAGCAAGCTGATCAACATGTATCTCTAAACCCCTGGGAAAAAAGAAAAAGAAGAAAAGACCATTAAAAACAGTGAGGGGAAAAAAGTTATAGGAACTGTGAGTCTCAAAATTTTTAAAAGATTCAAAATGGTTTTTTTCCTTACTGCAATCTTCAGTAATTGTACGTAGACTTGCCACCATCATTGACTCCTGGAACCATGCCAGTAGAAGAAGAAATACCTGGCAAATATTCTTAAGTTGTGAGAAACTGCAAACTTTTTTTTTTTTTTTTTTTTTTTTTTTTTTTTTTTTTTTTTTTTTTTTTTTTTTGAGGCTCATTGGAAGGGATCCTGCTGGTGGTGGTGACACTACTGAATACTGATTGGAAAATGTCTGCAGCTTGAAAATACCATCATGAGTTTTTTGTGTTATGCAACCTTTGGCATGTGTCTCCAGATATTAGTAACAGAAACTATGTCCCTGTAAACCTTGAATATGTTATAAATGCTGTCAAGGCAATTTTACAGAGGCTTAAGCTACTTTTGATTCTTTGAGCTCTTACTGAAGACATTTCTGGTGTGTACCAAAATGGGACAACAGAAGGAGTCTTAAGTGGCAGTGTGAGGGAGCAGAAGGACTGGTGAGCACAGAGCCCGTGCTGAATGCGTACACATTTTGCGGGTTGATCTTGGTGTGAAACTTTTTAGCTTCCCCTGTGATTGTGTAGACCTTTCTGATAAGGACTGGTTAGGTTTTAATAAGTGATCTGGGAAGCAGAGGGAGATGTTCTCTCTAGCTTCTTAAGCTGAAACATGGCAGAAACCCAGTAATTTATTTGTGTTAAATTAACTCAATTTGTTGTAGAAAGCAGAAATTCTTTCTAAATATTCCTCATTCTGTAACTTTACCTTCCTGACCTTTTTAAACTGTTTCCGGTTTTCCAGTTCACAAATCTATACATTCATCAAGCCGTATCAGCTTAATTATTTTATTTGAATCCCTGGGAACCTTACCATCCCCTCAATTTGCAAAGTTATTTAGTTGTGATTCATTGAACCTAGCAAGTGCTCCACGCTCTTTGGATTGTTTTGGTAGTGGTTTAACTAAATCAGCTTGAAATTTAACTGTAAATTTGGCTCTTTTTTTTTTTCTTCCACATACAGGCAAAGGAAAGAGTTTATTTTTAACTGAAATAAAGGATTATTAGTGGTCATTAAAAAGATCTTAGCTGTTGCACTGTAATTAACCTTGAGATAACTGTGATCTCTCTCAGGTGGTGAACTTGCTGATGGGCATCTTGTTGACAGTAGAAGCGACTCATCCAAATATGGTGCCAACTGTTGATATGCAGTATGAAGTCATTGGAAATTACTATGCTTCCGAGAGAATGGCTGGTAGGTCTAGAACTCTGCTGGGTGATTGGAATTTAAAGCATGCAGTATCATGGATTTGTCTTCCACTAGGTTGTAATAAATATGGTTATCTTGTTTTCTGAATTTCTCATCAATTATTCTGGGATTGAATTCTTCTACAGAAGAAAACTTTATGGGCTATTATTTTAACTTCATTTTATGCCCAAGCATCTTAAGTGATGAGATTTCTTGGCCTTCTGATGCTTTGAGTGTTGAAGTGTGTGTGGGACATGTCTGAATTCACTTTCTCCATAAACATGAACTATCTTTGCTGTCTCAGTAAAACAAGCAGCAGAGAAGAAATTTAAAGACTTTTCTTCAGACTTTTTGGTCATCTTCAGAGATCAGGAAATACCTTAGAGCTCCTGCGTATGAATTTACTAAGAAGAAAACCATGATATGTTTGGAAGAAAGGTGGAAGAATTGGTATGCCAAGTACTTGAGTGAAACCTCTCTGTTTCACCTGCAAAATAAATGAAAGAGAAAGCACTGTGAGCAGAATGAAGCCCACTTTTCACTCTGTTACTGAGTGTATGATGTATACAACTGTAATTGGTGTCAAGCTTTTTAACTATTGTATCTGTAAACTTGTGCATATGCTTTGCTTCTCCTGGTTTTAAATGTGCAGAAATATGTGTAGTGTGGCACTTCTACCTCAGTCTGTTGTATTACATGAAAATTTAGGAAGGGTCAGATTCAGCAAAGTTAAATACTACAGCACAAAACTGGGTTTTGAGCATTTTGGATTAATTGTTCATGACCTGAGTTGAGGATCAGTTCTGACCTGTGACTATAACTCACATTTACTGATAATGAAATAAGAGTGGGAGCAAGGACCAGATTCTTCATGAGGCTGAGGTACTAAGTAACATCACAGCAAATGTCTGTAAAATGTCATGAGCTGTAAAGGCTGTTGGTGTACTTGGTAGCCTTAAGCTTATATGATGCTTCTGAGGCTGAAGGTGCTTTCTTCACTCTTTAGTGTAAAATCTATCACATGCTTCTGACTTAAAAATTCTTATTCTGTATGTTGGGATCTGGGCTAGAGGGTTTTGTGTGTGTGAAAGAACATTACAGGTATTATTGTACTTGTGTATATTGTGAGTAATAACTCCTCAGAAGACAACCACGCTTACTGGTGATTGCTGAGACTTAGGTCTGATCAACACATTGCATTTCAGACATGGGGAGGGCCTCTTTCTTGATGCCATCTGTGTATGTAGATATTATTACCTTGCACCGAATTAGATATGTAAGTACTTCCACAGTGTGTCTTTTTAGATTAATTGCAGAGTGGAAAGGGTTCTCAGATAATCTTTTTCAAGCAGGGGAACCACAAAATTTTGGCTTCAGTATTGCTAAAACCCATTAATTTACCACATCTATTGACTCTTAAGCTGGTTTCTTTGTGTTTAAAAAAGAACAAGTATAACCTAACTTGTGGAAAGCAGCTGTGCTTCTGTCATCAGTAACTGATGCACAAGGAGAATCTTTATCATGCAGCTTCCATGAGTGTCCTGGATTTTGCTACAAATTGGTTTCTGTTCAACTGCTTTTTCTTGTAAATAGTGGGATACCTTCCACACAGTGATTTCCTGTTTTCCTTAGTGTTACTGAAGGAGCAGTGCTGCTCCCACTGCCAATGACCAAATTACATAACCAAACCTTTTTCAAGTGTAAAGGTTGATACTGTGTTAGCTTCACTTAAGATTCTGACCAGTTGTAAAGTTAATCGCTCACATACTTTCAGCACTGACACATATTGCAAATATGTTTCAGCCTCATTATGGTACATTATTGTCAAACTATGTCCAGCTTCTAATTGGTGTTCCTGGGCTTTAGTCAGGCTTTTGATTAAGGCAGAGGGATTTTTGCAAGTAGCTGTAGGTTTTCTTGAACCAGATTTTTTTTGTTAGGAAGGATCTGAACTACTCTATTCTGCTGCTGGTAGTTGGCACAAATGAGTCAATTGAGAACAGATCATAGTAATGGACAAAGCTTGGGTACCTGTCAGCTGCAGTGTGACAACTCCAGGAAATGACTGATTCTTACTGTTTTTCTTTTAATGCAGAAAATGCCTGTGTTCTGTTTGCTATCTCCCTCCTCATGTTCACAATCAGTGCAATGATGGTGTATGGTGCCATTGCTGTAAGTATATTTATAATCCTTGGTTTTGAAGTTGCTACTTGAGTTTTTTAACTAAATAATTTGCTGGCTGCTCCTTTTTTCTGTTTCTTCTTAGCATCGTGTAGGCTGGCTGATCCCATTTTTCTGTTACCAACTCTTTGACTTTGTGCTCAGTTGTCTGGTTGCCATCAGCTCTCTGACCTACTTGCCCAGAATCAAGGATTACTTGGATCAGTTGGTAAGTATTCAGCTCAAGCTGATATTTTACATTTGAAATTAAAGATTGTTTTAATTAGATCAGTGACTGAGCTACACTTCCCTTCTGTGCATAAGAAAAAGGAATTCAGCCTGCAGCAGCCCAAGGTGGTTATGGTGGGAATAGTAGCTTATCAGAGGTGGAAGAGTTAAAGGTGTCATCACTCCCTAAAAGGAAAGCCAGGGAGAGCAAGGAAAGAATTGTGATGGGAACTACTGGTTTAAACTTGTGTGTTGCCTACAACTGGACTTGGAAATGTATTCATAACCCTTTAGGTAATGGGACTCAGTGGCAGATTTACTGCTGCAGATTAAAAATGTGTTGAACCTTATTTGGTAGGGAAGGCGAAGAGAAGCGTAGGTAAGGACTGTAGAAGTGTAGGTAAGTATTCCTACAGCATTACACATGGAAGCTGAGATTCCAAGCTTTCCTTTCTACATTCTATGTGTCTCCTGTCAAGTGGCAACAACACTTTCTAAGAAAACAGCAGTGGAGTTCTCACTAACACTGCCTGTGTTTTAACTGCAAGAAGAATCAATGCAGAGAATGTACTGTCAGCAGGGACCACAAGCTCTGGCTGGCTGGTGTTTTGTTCAAGTAGATGTTTAAAACCAAGTCCTTTTTAAAACAAATAAAATGTTAAATTGGTCTTTGAGAGATCCTTTGTTACTGTGGTCAGGGAAGGAAAAGAGACAGGTTTGCAGAAGCTCTGTTTTGGCTGTTCCAAGTTCGAGGGCAACTTCTTATGCTGCACACCTGTGTGTTACAGGTTGGACTGACAGGATGTAATTAACAGTAAGTCAGTAATGAGTTGTAGAGGACCATGAGTACAAATACTGTCCTGCAGCTCTGAAGAAGAATCTGTTGGCGTGAGACTGATGAAGTGACTAGGGACACGGACTGTCCTGTAGTGATCTGTTCTTGTGGGACAGAGGCAGGATAAATACTGTGCTTTGTGGGAGGATAAAGAGGAAATTTGTTAGAAATGGAACTTTTTGTTTCACGGGAGTAGTTTACACAAAAGTTTGTTTCATTTGGTATGAAGTTTGGATTTTTTAAATCATATTTGATTGTGCAGTGTTCACTCTTACCTCTTCCCTTTCTCTCCCTTCCCCCTTTTTTTTCACTAGCCGAATTTCCCGTACAAAGATGATCTCCTTTCTTTGGACTCCAGCTGTCTCTTGTTTATTGTTCTGGTGTTCTTTGTTTTAGTTATCATTTTAAAGGTAAGTTAAAACTAAAGTTAAAACTTAATCATGTATCTGTTGTCTGTTAATAATTATTAAGATGCTGTCAATCTGAGTTAATTCTCAATGCTGAATTCAGAACCCAGCTGCCTTCTTAATGCAGAAGTAAGAACTTCTTTGAGCACAATTGTTAGGATGTTCAGTTCCGGTATGACTTAAGTCTAGTATGTTGTGTACTGATGTCTTCAGCTAACTCGTGTGTGCGCAGTAGGGTTTGCTTATGCCACTCTGCCCTTCCTGAGTAGGAAGGAGGAATGCAAAAAGACTTTTTGTCTATGTGGAGATAATTTTAGGATTTGTAATTAAGCTTGTAGTGTAATAATACTGAGTTAATGCATACAAGTTTCTAAACAAAATGTTTAAAATCTCTCACTGTGCCTAAGAAACCAGGATGCAAGTTTTGGAAGGAAGATGATGGAATGAGGAAGTGTATAAATTAATTCTAGACCGGCATCTTCGTCCCTACTGAAGGGCGATATTACCAGTTACTTTCTTTATGAAGATCTAAATAATGAGGCATTCATTTGAATTATAAAACTTTTGTGTAGACAAAGCATATTAGAGAAATGAACTGATAATATACATTGGCCATGATACTATTCCTTTATTGCATTCAGGTTGCATTTAAGAAAAAATGAAGTTATGAAAAATAATTTTACTGATTTTCTGTACTTTTTTCAAGAGGAATGTTTAACTGATGGGAGTGGAAGCCTAATATAGTAGATAACACTTGTGCATTGACTGGGAAATATGGTACCTTTTGTTACAACAGTGATGACTTGCCAGTGAGAGACTTGGAGAGGTTAATGTTACACAAATCATTAATAAAAAACCCTAATCATCATCATATCATGATAGTGTTTCTTTCTGCAGTAGTCAGTGTTGACTTGAAGTACAAAGTTCATTGCTCTACCCTCTCCCTGCTGCCTCAGTTGTGTGTTTGAGCCCTCTCCTTCACAATGACAGTTGGAGAAATAGTGCTAACTGGGGGATCAGTGGGATTGTACTGTTGCCCTCTCCTCCTCCTCCTGGCGGGTTTGGACTGAGATCCACAGAAGCACAAGCCAGTTGGGGATTAATTTGATTAGCACTGCTGAGGCAGACAGAGAGATTAGTTGAATGGATCTGTGAATTCTTTTGCTAAAACGTGTGTGGTGCATCCATCCTCTCTGAGTCACTGTGACAGCAAAGCTAAATGGAGGGCAACATAGGTATGTGGTCAGGTCTGTGAAATAGCAACCATTTCTCAGATATGTATTGCCTAAGTTGATTTATGCTCCTTTTTGTCATAGGGATGTAATCCAGCATCTAATTTCTGAATCAACCAATGCTTATGAGGTGTTTAAAAAGAGAAATCTCTTTTTTTCAGGCATATCTAATTAACTGTGTATGGAACTGCTATAAATACATCAGCAGCAGAAGTTTGCCAGAGATTGCTGTGTACCCTGCTTTTGAAGCTCCTCCACAGGTAAAACCTCCTTTTGACGTAAAAGGAAGCAGTATCATTAATTTTGAAGTAAAAAATCACCACATCCCATGTTTCCAAACCTTGTCCAGCTTTTAAAAGAAAGACTGAGAAGATAAAAAGTTTTAAAGCAGCTGATTTTGTGGTGGGTTATTGCTTAGCTAAATTCTCACAGTGCCTTAAAAGGAGGATCTTTAGAGAGAAGTCTTTGAATTTTTTTTTTATTTTTTTTTGTGGTAGAGGGAAGCTTTGATTGCACCAGTCTAAACCTTCCTTGCTGCTTTGCAAAGTCAAGGTGCAGTGGGGTGTGGAATGACTGATCCAGGGTTAGGTTCAGCAGAGCAGTAAACTGCTCCTGCACCTTCTTTCACTTCCTCATTTGCTTACTAGAAACAGCAGTAAATTCTTAAAATAACTTTGCCTGCAACAGAGGATTAAGTTAAGTTGCTGATGGGGCATGTGTGCTTTTGTGTTGTGGGTTGGTTTTTTTTTTTTTTAAGTCTTTTGCATTAATCACTTCAAAATGTCTTCTCCTTAGTATGTTCTGCCAACCTATGAAATGGCAGTGAAGATGCCTGAGAAGGAACCTCCACCTCCCTACATACCTGCCTGAAGCAATTTTTATGTTCATTAACATCTGTACCAGCTTCCTGGAGGTTTTGTCTTTTAATCTTTCAAAACTGCTTAAGTAATAGAAATATTCAGGGCTTAAGGAGCAAACTGTTCTGTTTAAAATATATTTGATATAAACTTACTAAGCAAAACACATATGAGAGTGATTTCATTTGCTTTTTGTTCTCCCTAATGCTCTTAAACATTTTATTGCCTTAGGGCCTTACACCTGCAAGAACTTACGCATGTGACTAACTTGTGGCTTTTAATAATACCAATTGAGCCACTCTGATTGAAGTTAGCTGTGATTATAAGTGTCTGCAGGATTATGCCCCTAATTTATATTAATTTTTTGTAAAGTAGTTCATAAAGACAATCTGATCGTGCAGCAAAATGACAGTTTGCCTTTATCCATTTTTTGGAAGGGGAAGGGTTTGAATGTGGTATATATGTGACTTTTTTACTTTGCACTTTTCTCATATGTTATCTTACCTTTTATTGTGGGTTTTTTTTGGTTATCCTATGTCTTGAAACAGTATTTTTGCGGAACAAGTGAGGGTGGCACAGGAGTTCTATTACAACAAGCTGGGAATGCAAGAAAAATAAACAGAAACATGGAAGATGGTTGCATGCTTCTAATCTTCTATGTATTTTCCTCTTTGTGATAAATGATACTTAAATAAATCTTTTACAAAATGTTTACCAGTAGTGTTGGTTGATCTTTCTGGTGGCTTTTTTGTTTTAAGTGACTCAGTGTGCTGCAGACAGTTCAGCAAACTTAATTACAGGTTTAGACGCTGATCCATTCTTCAGTAGAAGTCCTTATGTGGCTGGAGAACATGGATTCTCTTTCAGTCCTGTGTTAAAGCCTTTGCAGTTCAAGTACTTGGTTGACTTCCACTTGTCTGATTGGTACTTACCCATGAGATGGGAAAAAGGAATTGTACTGGAGGCTTTGAGCCTTTGGGGAAATCTGATGTCTGGTCAGCTCGGGCATTAAAAGCAGGACAGACACCCAGTAGGACTACAACGTTTGCATTGGAAAATGTCCAGAGTTGTTGGAGATCTGCCATAACTTAGTGATGTTCTTCTGCAATCAACAAAAAACCCCAAACCAAAAAGCCAAGCTATGAACAACTTTCTACTCTTCCTGTTTTGTAGCAAGAGCTGTAAAGAGGTAAAAAATTATTTAGTGATTTAGTATGTCTGAAGAAATAAAACATTTTTCTGCTTTGGAAGAGAAAAGGTACCTGGTGTTAAATTCTGAAAAAGGGATTCAAATTGCTACAGCATATAATTCGTCGGTTATTCCTTTATTTTCAATACATACCTCTGTACACATTTAAAAATGCTCTGTTAATGCTGTGCTATCAACAGTACTTCCCTGTTAACTCAGGTGGCAGCTGTGATGAGAGCACTTTGAACTGCACTTTGGTCTCAGACTCTCTCTGCCTCTGTTCTGCCATCCCTCCCAGTTACCCTGAGGGGGTACCCAGGGTGCGCCCAGTGCTGATGGCAGCTGCATTCTTTACTTCCAGATTCTGAGGAGCTACATTGGATCTGGACTCCCAGAGAGACTCCAGGGCATTTTAGGTGCTGCCACTGGTTGCTGCAGTGTGACTCGAGAGAGGAGGGGGGCATGTGTAAGACCACAGTGGTTTTGTGTGGTATAAGAAACACAGCTGAAACTGTTGGTGCTGCTCAAATCTGGATTCCAGCACACACTCTGCTCTGGGGCCCTCTGCAGTTAAGGGAGTGTGTGTGATTCTGACAGTGAGTGGGCAAAGAGCTCCTGCCAAGGGCTGGCTCATGAGCCTGTCCAGCTGGGTGGCTGGCCATGTCTGTGAGCAGTATTTGGGAGCAGCGGGCACCGCTCCCAAAATTTGTCTGGGGTGTGTGTGCATGTGCTCTTGCTCAAAAAGCTGCAGCGTCTTCTAAGAGAGAATAGCCATTATACTTCCCTGGAGCCCTGTCCTGTGGCTTTCTCCTGCTTTAAGGGTGGTGGTTCCTCTTTCCTGATGCCGTTAACAGCCTTCGGGAATGTGATGGTGGCCTCTTCTACTGTGCCTGTTCAGAACTTGCTGAAGTGAGGCAGCGCCTGCCTGATACTGTACAGCTGGGGCGTTGGTTCCTCTTCTAAATCAAGGCTTCCTGTTCCCCGATGGAGGTGATGGGAGAGATGATCCTGCAGTACAACAGGATACAGGTTTGGCAAAGGTGTGTTCTAAAGCCCTGTGCTGGACATCAGGGTGCCTTTGTGCCCTAGGCCATGCTTTCCGTTAAAGCTCACTGCAGCTTCCTGCAGGAACTGGCAAGAGTTCCAGTGCCCTTCGCCACTTTTGGTAACAGAGTGGGTAGTTCCTTCATACTGGGAGCTTTTTCTCCCATTCTTTGCAACTCCTGTCCTGGAGACTGAAATGCAAAATTACCTGGACCAAACACTCCTGGTGAGGGAAGAACGGTGTCTCAGCTCCCCCTGCGCCCAAGTTTAAGCCCTGCCCTGGCCCTGCCGCACGATCCCAACGAGGAGCTCTAATCCTCGCCCCCTTCCCTCTCCCTGCGGCTGAGCGCCCGTCGGGGCGGGGGAGCGAGGGCCACCGGCCCGCCCTGGGGAGGAGGCGGCGAGTGCGGCCGACGGCCCCTCGGTGCGCCGTCCCCCTTCCCCGTCCCGGCAGCTTTAAAGGCGGCGCGGCGGGTGCGGGGCCGGCGGCGGCACCATGGGGCGGGCGCTCGGCATCCTGGGCTGCTGCCTGGCGCTGGCGCTGCTGCCGCTGCCCGCGGCCCCGCGGGCCCCCGCGCTCCGCCCGCGCCGGCAGCCGCGCCCCGGCGGCCCCTCCGCAGGTACCGCATCCGCGGCTCCGCGCTCCGCTCGCTGCTGCCCCGCTGCCTCCGCGCACCGCGCCTCCAAACCCCGCGTAGCTCTGCCCTACCTGTGCTCATTGCTCCGAACAGCTTTACGTCAGACTCGCGGAAAGACTAGGCTGCTGAAAAGCTTTTATTTCTTCTCAATCTAAAAAAGAGAATTCCTCTACCTACAAACACTGCACTGGGTCTTTTTTCATCTTATTTTTTTTTTTTTTCCGACGAACCTTGTAATTTTTTTTTCTTTCATGTCTTAAGCTATGCATGCACGCACTAACATTTCTTTATGTTTTATCAGCTCCCCAAAAGCAATACCGAGTTACAGGATGCATATAGAATTATATAGAAGATACCTGGATGGGATCCTAGATTTGTCTGGTGTATTACTCCATCCAAAGGCAAAATCAACTAAGCTGCTCTGCTTCCTGAGGGAATTTGTACCATTCCATTCTTTCCCTCTGTTTTCACTTGAATCAGAGAAAAAATGGTTCTAATGCCTCGGAAAAAAAGAAGAAAATGGTGCTGTTTTCACCTCTACTTTTAAGATACTTGTGAAGATGTTTTTTTTTTAAGCTGGAATGGAATAATAAAAGTGAACTTGATAGGAGCCAGGAGAAGTGTGTCAGGTTCCCAAAACAGCCTTCAAGGTGTCAGTTCAAACTGGACACCTCATATTTTGCTATTTGATGTGTTGTGAGCCAAAATGTCTCTTTTATAGAAATACTCTTGTTCTGGGTTGTCCATTTTTCAGCTGCAAATCCAACTTTGATGGCATAAACTAAGTACATGGTACCATCAGTGTCAGGATGTGGTATCAGGCCAGAGAGGGGACATTTTGGTTGCCTGCTGTCACTGCCTTGATTGGTTTTTGTCTTCCTTCCAAGAAGTGATGCTTGTCTCCGATCTGAGCTATGGCTTCTCTGCTTCTGTCTAGATTTCTATGGCAATGAGGAATTTTGGAAGTGTGTGTGTAAATGTTAATTTTTACATGTAAAATTATTTCAAAGGAATTTCACTTTTTCTCTTTGCTCAACAAGCCTTAAAACAGTAACAATTTCCAAAAAAAGCATTTTTAAACATCATTTGTGTCTTTTTCCTTGTTGGCCTTTATTTCTTCTTGTGTATTTTGGATTGTGATTTACAAACAAGAAATAATTCCTAATTAGCAGTTTATATTACTATCCTAAAAAATATTAGGATCTGTTCCCTATGTAATTTACTCAGATGTTTTGCCATTTTATTTCTTTATCTTCTAAAAACTGGAATTCAGGCTTTATGAAAATAAGCAGAAAGTTAATTTATACTGAATTGCTCTATCTCTTTGTTGGCTGTTACATGAAAACCACAGCCCTTTGTTTCAAGGATAGTTAGAAATTTTGACGGCTCAAATGTGCACCTATCTGAAAAATTCAGTTATTTATTACTTATCAAAGTTAATATTTAAGACCCTCTAATATATAATTTGAAGCCTCTTCATAAAGAATCAACCAACTTTATCTGGCAGGAGTAGTTTGCCATGACAGCACTCACTGCCCTTGGGTGAGAGTTCCTGTCCTGTGCAGATGATGACTGTAGCATTTTCCTCCCTTCTTGGCAGACACTGCCTGTAAGAACCGGCCTCTAGACCTCGTCTTCATCGTAGACAGCTCCCGTAGTGTCCGACCTGAAGAGTTTGAGAAAGTGAAAATCTTCTTGTCAGAAATGATCGATACCCTGGATGTTGGTGAAAGAACAACGCGCGTGGCGGTCATGAACTACGCGAGCACTGTCAGGGTGGAGTTTCCCCTGCGGACCTACTTTGACAAAGCCTCTATGAAGGAGGCTGTGTCTCGCATTGAGCCCTTGTCTGCTGGCACGATGACCGGCCTTGCCATCCAGACTGCCATGCGTGAAGTCTTCACTGAGGAAATGGGCACCCGGCCAGCAACCTTCAACATCCCCAAGGTGGTCATTGTTGTGACAGATGGACGGCCACAAGACCAGGTTCAAGATGTGGCAGCAAGCGCCCGGACAGCTGGCATTGAGATCTACGCGGTCGGGGTAGACCGGGCAGACGTGCAGTCCCTGAGGATAATGGCCAGTGAGCCTCTGGATGAACACGTCTTCTATGTGGAGACCTATGGTGTGATCGAAAAGCTGACATCCAGATTCAGGGAGACTTTCTGTGGTAAGGGGATCAGTCCAAGGGAGTAGCGTAACTTGGCTCCTTTGGACTTCTGCTGTGGTTCCACTCCTTAAGAAAGAAGTTTTTCAGAAGTGTTATGTATCACATCTAAATATTTCCTTTACCATCCACTGGGCAAACAAGCCAACCCTCTTTTTCAGTGGAGGCCAAGTAATGGCCTTTCATTTTGAATAGTGACCTTAGTGCAGGTAACAGACTTGGTCGAGTGGACCTCCTTGTGCATTTGGTCAGGTTTAGAGAGAAAGAGAAATCACAGCAATCTGGACAAGGTTTGACTGCATATAATTACTGAATTACTGAAGGTACACACCAGAGCTGTGCAGGCTGCTCGTTTCTTTTCCCATCTTGCTGGAAAGCAAGGAGGATGGGGGTGTGGAGCTGAAGGGATTCCCTATAGGTTAAGAGTGGGAAAATCAGCCTGGCAGGTAAACCACCGCACTGGCTTGAGCAATCTGGTGCAGGATAAAGTGCCCAAATGCAGCAGCAGGTCATCTCAGGACAGGCTTTCACTCCTTAGGCACTGCTGGCCTTTTCCAGTGTGCCAGGCTCACATCTTCTGTTTCTCTGCAACTTGATTTAGAGAAGGAACTGTGGGATGGGATGAATTAGCTTTGCTTTTTCAGGGCTGATCTTATAAAAATGCTATATGTATTTGGTTTAGGCTAGAACACCACTAACAATGCTAGGCCAGAGTGGGCTGTTAACAGGGAAAAAAGGTCATCTGGAGTATGTAGAACTGCCTATAGATAGCTGTAACACAGCCCTACTCACAAAAATCAAATGACAACTTTCTGACAATTAAAAAACTTGTGCAAAGTAGATTTTTCTAGTGAATGTCTAAGAAATTTACTTTAAAGTAAATGTCCAGCAAATAACAGGTAAAATCAGGTATAAATAAAACTGTAAGAGAATTAAAATAACAGCCACTTCCTTGGGAACTTGGTTGGCAGTGTGTTACTTTTATTTCAGAGCCTTACTAAAAATTACCACCACACCTTTTTGAGTATGTTTAGAGTGAATAGACCTCTTTCTCTAGGTATGAAATAAATGTGTAAGACCATCTGCATACAGGACACTTTGCCCAATAATTAGCATAGGAAATGCCTTGAGGTTTGGCTTGACACCATGTTGTGCTGCTGATGTGACCAGATCCTCACAAATGCCCACCTGGCTGGACAGGTACGTGTGCTGTGAACATAGAACTCATGTCCACCTATGTTCTCACCAAAGCAAGTCCTTTCTAGCAGCAAAGAAAAATCTCTTGTTCTTAAGAATAAACTTACTGTTTATTGTCCTGAAGCATAGAAATTATGCCCCTGCAAGGCTGGAGGGTAAATCAGAGAGCTCACACATGTACACTTCCTGTGTAACTCTAAGTTGCCTGCGTGCAGTTTGCCAGAATCTGTGGATTCATGAAGGAAACAGGGTGAAGAAAACAGTCTTTTAAAAGACTCGTATAAACCAAATGAATCTAAGAGGGTCTTGTAAGACAGTGTGGTAAATTGGGTCCCTTTCCAGCTCTGCCTTGTGGTCAGAAATCTGGACTCACCAGTGGCAGTTAGGATTTTCTTTTGCTTTGACCAAGGCAATGAATTTGTTTGTAGGGTGAGCTGAAAACAGGAAAACTAATGTTTAGGGGGAAAATAGTTGGCTTAGATCAAGTTCTTGATGCACTGAGAGCATTATTCAGCATGAGGCCATCCCAGAGATGGAAAAGTCTTAGCCTGGAGTAGCTGTCCAAGTCAGTGGACGTTTGACTTTCCTACCACAAAAATCTGACCATTGGAGTCTGAGCTTCTCACTTATGCTTGAAAGTATCACCCAGAGATTTTGTTCATAAGACATGGAGATTAATTCTCTTATTCCAAAGTGTGTAGCACAATGAAAAGGTGCTGTCTGTGTTTCAAATTGTAAAGACAAGACAACTCTTATCAGCCTTTTTACCAGATTTCTAAATCTTCCTTGTTTTAGAAAATGGGAAATGTTGCCATTTTGTTGCCACAAAATTGCCTTGTTTTCAGAAGTACATGAGAAGTTTCAAGCACTCTTGCTTCTGATTTTTTTATCTCACCAGTACTGCTTTGGAGATTGATTTTACCATAGTCCATACCCACAATAATACTAACTAGTAACTACTAATCTAAGTAAAAATCTCAGGTAAAAACAGACCTGTTTTCCCATTCCTTCCTTCCTTCCTTCCTTCCTTCCTTCCTTCCTTCCTTCCTTCCTTCCTTCCTTCCTTCCTTCCTTCCTTCCTTCCTTCCTTCCTTCTCTCCCTCCCTCCCTCCCTCCCTCCCTCTCTTCTTCTCTCCCATCCCTTCATCTGATTGTCTGCAATAGGGACTGGATACACAGAGCTGGAAGATCCTTTTCATTGCTGAGTTCTCCTTTCCACTGTAATGTTACTGAATGCTTAAAATTTCTCCTTGCTGAACCCTTTTCAATTCATCTTTTCTCCTGCCACTTCAGGTAATGAGTTATTTCCGTGCCGTTTATCACCTCTCTCTCCTGGCTATGGAGCGGTGCAAAGGAGGCCTGTAACTTGTGACAGTAACACAGCACTGACATTTACTGCCACTAATCCAGCAAACAGTGCAAGATGTACTTCTGTAAGCATGAATGATTAATGCCTGTTCCTTTCCTCTGGGGTGACTGAAGTACCTCTGTCAATGCCCTGTGTAGCTGTGAACGTGTGTGCCCTGGGGACCCACGGCTGCCAGCAGGTCTGTGTGAGTAATGGGGCATCCCACCTCTGTGACTGCTATGAAGGATACACCCTGAATCCAGATAAGAGAACCTGCTCAGGTATTACTCCTTTGGATAATGAGTTCAACTAGAAAAAAAAGAAAAATTTTAAAAAGTCTGTATTTTTTTCAATAATAAAATTCGAGAAATGTTTAATAAATAAAACTCAGCTGCAGGTAATGGTGAGATGTAGTTTGATTCTATCACCGTCCTTTTCATTGTGCCTACAGATCCATTCATTAGGGCCAGATGCCAAAACAGTCTTCAGATGTAGACATTATAGATATTTTCTCCTATCATTTGTTCTAATTCCTTCAATTACTATCGCCATTTCTGAGCTGATTCCAAATCAAAATATATTAAAAAATGGGAATGTGCACTCCATCCCAAACTGCTTGTTATTAACAATGAGTTGTTTCTCTAACATGCCTAACAAGCTGTGGACATGTGTGCACCTGGGAGGCACGAGTGTGACCAGATCTGTGTGAGTAACAACGGATCCTATGTCTGTGACTGCTATGAAGGCTACACCTTGAATCCAGACAAGAAGACTTGCTCAGGTAAGAATTAAAGGCTACTTGAATATATGAAACTCATGGAGATATGGACATGTTTTCTGTGAGCTACCCTAAAATGAGAACTCAGCTGTAGTCTTTTCTGTGGCCCCAGTAACAATAACATTGCATTTTTCTTTAAATTTGTGGATTAAAAATGCAATTTGGCACTCATCTACCTTTTTTATGTTCTTCACAGAATTCCATAAACATTGTTTAGCTGCTTAGTCTGACATGGGGCAGGTTATCACTCATCTCATGTGGGTTTTTAGCTTCATCCTTACTGGGCATGTACGGGCTGTTGGAATTGCTGATGAAAGACAGAACTGCATGAGATGTGGTGTGGTCATGTCTTGCAGTATCTGCCTCCTCCATTAAATAATTGATAAATGAATTCAGTTGTCTGCAGTATAATATAATAATGTAGTAGGACACTGGTTAAATCGTAATTAGATTGTAATTACAAATATTGAGCATTTAAAACAGTGAAATATCTGGGAGGAATTAATAGATTTCTTTCCTAAACCATGGCTCACCACAGCCATGGACATGTGTGCACCTGGAAGGCATGACTGTGCCCAAGTCTGTCTGGGTAATGATGGATCCTACAGCTGTGGCTGCTATGAAGGATACACTCTGAATCCAGACAAGAAGACTTGCTCAGGTAAGATCTGATTAAGGAAAAATGGTGTTCCACAAAAAGCAAGCAGCTTTTAAAAATCCAGCTAATTTGTTATTTTCCTGATACATTATCCCAGAGTTTCTGTACAACTCCTGAAAACTCAGGGCAACTTTGTTTTTCCATAGGTACAGTAGTAATTTGAGATCCTTGGCTCTTCTGCAGTTGTATGAAACTTGTATTTGGTTAAGATTAATATGCCATTTGGCATTTCCTTAAGGATTTCACAGTATTTTCATACCCATGGAGCATGAATTGCCATATCCAATGTGCGATGTGGACCACTTCTGTCAGAAAACTCCTCAGTAAAGCAGCATAAGGGAATGAGATGAGGGAGAGCATGGACTGTACTGGAAGAGAGATTGCAGTCTGTATCATCATGAGTGTGATTGCTCTTTCTAGTGGTTATGTTTGGACCTTAAAAAATATTCCAACCTTAGAGCTCTAGAGGATGGAGGGAAATGTTCCTTCTCAGTGCTGGTCTCTTGTGGAGAACGAGAGCACGGATGTAACTAGTACTCAGGGTTGTACACATAAGTATACATTATCTACAAATTAATATCTATTCTATATTATTTTCACTTGATTAGGGTTTGGTCCTCACTCTGAATTTCTCTGGATGTCTCATTGGTGATTTATTTAGGGAAAATCCCTTTTTTCCCCCCACTTCCACTATAATTCCTTTCCTTACTATATTTTATGTGACAAACTGTTGAACTTAGGCTTCCCAGGAAGTTCCTGGGCAAATCTCTGAAGTTAAGTCACAGATCTCACATCTCAAAGAGGTGAAGCCAGAGAGCCTCAGTATTTCTTCCTGCCTAGGTTAGGAGCTGATTTTGTAAATATGGTGCCTAGGATTAGTTCTTAGCTAGCATTATAGAGAGGCAAGAAACATGTGAGGGAATGTAAATTCAATTAGGCCTCCCCTTTGGGAGTCCAATCCCAAACCTCGTTTCATAGCACCGATTTTGCTTCTGCATACTCAAACTTTACATTATTTTCTTCACATGCTTGCTTTGTTTTCCTTTTGAATCTCATTTTGCAGTACCCTGCTAATGATTTCCCAACCATTCAGGTCTTTGTGGCAATTATATCACAAAGATGTGCAAAAAATGATGCAAAAATGGTCTAGATCTGGGAGAGGGTCTTTTTTTCCCTTTTCCTTTTCTTTTTTTCTTGTTTTCCTTTGCTTCCTTTCCCTTATCCTTTCTTTCTCTCTTTCCTGCTCCCTTTTCTCTCTCTCTTCCTCTCTTCCTTTCTTTCTCCATCCTTTATTTTTCCTTGTGCCTTACTGGGCCTTCTTACTGCAAAGATATCCAAATATAGGAACTCTTCAGCTTGCCCTTTCAGAATTGATGCGTTAAATTTGGCAGAAAACAGCAGCCTCACACATAAAGCACCCAGTTTGTAACTGGCAGTGGGTGTCACATCTTTTTTAGCAGCCACATACACTTTTCTGCTTATGGTCTTTTCACTCCACAAAACAGTGTCTTCTCCAACTCAATTAAAGCTGAAGTAATGCCAAGTAGTCTTTTAATATCAAGATATTTGTTCTCTAAAATTCTGTTGGATAATTGTTTCGTAACTTCATCACTTCTAGTTCCATTCCTTTTGTCATCTGTTACAGCTGCAAAAAACTGTTGCCAGTATTCCAAAATTTTGTACCAATTTTGTGACATTGATAGCCAGATAAAAACACACTCTGTGCACCCTGCTCTGGTTAATAACACACTGACATGCAGTAAAAACATCCTGGTTTGAATTCAAGTGAAGATACATTTGAGAATGGGAACCACTATGACCAACTCTAAAGGCTGAAGTTTGGATATGGATTAATATTCTTCTCCTCTGAAATGCCTCCCTCAGTTGCCGACGTGTGTGCGCCTGGCAGGCACGACTGCGAGCAGGTGTGCGTGAGGGATGACCTGTTCTACACCTGTGACTGCCACCAAGGCTACACCCTCAACCCAGACAGGAAGACGTGCTCAAGTAAGAGCAGATTGCTGATCCCTTTCCACCCACGCCCTCCCCAGCTAAGTGCATGTATTGCATATCAATATATTTGTATCTGTCTGAGGAACTTCTGCGTGGTCTCAGGTGTTAAAGGACAGTTTTATGTCTCTCTGCCTCGCCCACTTTGAGCAAAATTCAGAGATACTAAGAACTTTATATGTAACAATGTTAGTAAATACTCACCATGCAGTCTTTGTCAACTTATAAATAAGGCCTTCCCTAATTTATGTTATATTCAGCAAACCCAGAACTGAGAAACTGTTGAAGAGAGAAGAGCTGGGGTTAGTCACACACTTTGCAGTACTCTGGAATGTATTTACCACCATGCAAGACAGCTTGAGGTGATGTCCTCCCCTCCAGACTGAATTTCATCTTGCTGTTCCTTTCTTTAGCTTCAGTGACTTTGTGTTACAGTAAAAATGTAATGATTTCAGAAGTGTTTCTTTCCTTCCCAGTCTCCTTTCTGTAAATTATTGTGTACTGGAAACCTTTCCTAGTGAGCCTTTGGAGCTGATGTGGCATTTCACATCTGGTGGGGTTACGTAGCTGGGTCAGAGGAGCAAGGTCTGAGGTAACCCTTGCATTAATTAATGTATTAATCCCCAGTAAGATAACTGCTGCTCCAAGGCGAGATCAGTTACACATCCCAGTAGTTCCTGCTAAGATTCATAGAGGATAGGCTCCCAGCATGGAAAAGCATTATCACTGGGAAGCATTAAAAAATGTTATCTTGGTTTTGGATAACTGCTTCTCCAAAGCACATCCTGTTGTGAACTGGTGTGTGTGCATCAGGAACCCATGACTGGCAGCAGGTCTGTGTGAGTGGATCATAGACCTATGACTGCTATGAAAGCTTTGTCTTAAATTCAGATGACAAAACATGCTCAAGTAATAACTTGATGTTGGTTTTTTTTTTCTGAATATGTTATTTATTGAAGCACCTCTTTTTAATGTGTTAAACATTTTTAATCTGTTTGAGAAACGGTCTATCAACTCACAAGCTCTCAGGAAGTAGAATCCCTTTTCATTCTTTTATGCCTCTTTCCATGAATATTTTGAGCTAGTTTGGTCCCTCTTGCTTAGTTATAGCAGTTATTGTATTTAAAACTAATTTAGGTTTAATGTTGCCTCTTACCTATCATCACACATTTAAGGACTCACTGTATTTAAAAATACAATCTGTCATAATCTGCATTCCTTATGAAATGAGACTAATCGGGGGTGTTGGCAAGGCAGGGTTCTGGGGCACCTGTCTCTGGGATGTGAGTCTCCATTGCATACCAGCTTTTGGAGAATGGCTAAGGGTCCCGAGGGGAAAAATACTCAGGTTAGAACTACTGCAATGCCAAACCTTGAATTCTTGGCCTCTCCTCCAAGCTGAGTGGGGCAAGCATGAACTCACCAACTGTTTTCTCTTCAGATGGGCAATACTGGGATCAAACGTTGGCAGAACCTCTCCACAGTTTGATGTAGAATCCAAAGCTCAGCTTGGTAGGAAGGGGCCTCAAGAGGTACCTAGCCCAGCCCTGGTTCAGAGCAGGAATAACCTGCCATCACACCAAGTGGCTGAAGATGCTGTGTAAGAACACAGTTATAAAATAGGTGGATCTAGACGAACACCATCTGCAAAAATATTTTCTTGTTGGTCTGGCCTTGAACACAAAGGCAGTGTGAAAACACAGCTTTAGCATGTTTTGTGTCACTTGCTGGGCATCCCAATGGCAACAGGAATGCCCCAAATTTTGAAAATCAAATACTGGAAGACTCTCAATTTCACAGAAGGACTGCAGAAGAATTCAGAGAACCCTTGGACAATTGCCAGAGTTGGTTGGAAAAATAATTTTGTTAAAACAGGCAAAATCCAAGGAGGATCTGTGTCTGTCATTGGAGAATTTAAATGCAGACATAAAAAGTTAAGTGGCAGTTGGTTGGAAACCAACCATGTTGGTGTGATGTTTTGAACTGGCTTTCCTCCAGATGACTCTTGAACAGCTCTTCTTTGTACATTGACCATCAAGCCAGTGCAACGTTCCAAAGAGGGGAGCTGAACAACTACAGGCTCAGATGAATCAAGGTGACACTAATTTCAACACTGGCTTTAAGACAAATGAGTTTCTGCACTACCAGATCTGCAACCTCATAGATTATGCAGTTTCCATGCAAAATGGGAGTATTAATGGCATGATTGATAAACAAAAAAAACCCAAACCAAATCAACCAAACAAACAAAGAAGCCAAAACAGTCCAGGAAAAACGGGAAATGTACTTGTGTATAATATTTCTATTTTTTCACTGTTACAATGCTCACACACATTGTTTGACATTGATCAGCTATGCATTTATATATCTAGAAAAAACAAAATTTATTAATATGCTATTGTTGCCTTTGGAAGTAATGCTAAAAACCCATTTATTAAGAGATGGGTATTATATACACATAATACCTGTTGATAACTTCCTGAAAATGCATTTGTAGGCTCTCTTTTAAGAAGGCTTTGCCTTTGGAAGCTTATTATTCCAGTCTCAGATGTGAATGGAGATCTCACTACAGTACCTGTGCTGCATTAGCTGTTGATACATTTGTTCTCAGCCTTCAGCAAGTGCTGACTCCTCTGTTATACTAACTGGCTCCTCCAGTTAGATTGCTGTGACCTTCTGGTATATTTTAAATTCACTTGGGCCTGTTTGAATGATGAAATTCCTTCCATCTATATTCATGTGACATTTGAATGGATTTGTGTCCACCCTCTTGAATCAAGAAAGATACTCCCTATGCATGCATATTGCAAATGTTAGAAACCAAGAGTACTTGGGTGACAGAAATACAGTTGATGGGGAGGCTGGTTGGTCTCTGCAGACAGGCCCTTTTCTTTTTTTCTTCTTCTCAGTAATGGTCTGATTTAAAGAGTGTAGAGGATCCAGGTAGGCAGGTGAGGAACACCCTGCTCTGCTTCCTTCTTGGTTAGAGTTGAGCTCTCTCTTGCCTGTCCTGGACTATGACACTCAGGTCTCTGGCTACACACCAGCCCCTGTTCACTGCTGCCCCTCCTTCCCAACTGCCCTGGGTTGCAGTGCTCACTGTAGTCTCACAGCATGGGTTTAGCTCCTTCCACAGGATCAGGCATTTTACTGGGATTTAAATGTTCAATAATTGTAATAAATATACTAAATGCTGTTTTCTCTCTTAGGAGCCATAACGAGCAGTCTTGTAACAACTGAAGAGTCCTGTAAATGTGAAGCCATAGTTGCCCTCCAGGACTCTGTGACCTCACGCCTTGAAGCTCTGTCCACAAAATATATCCTTTTTCTTATATGATCACCTGCATTCAGCACTTTCCTGGTATTTTAGAGGTAGCTGTTTTGATATAAACCAGGGAAGAAATATCCCTCAAAAGAGAAAGTATTTTCAGGTTGATTTTAGAAATATTATGAAAAAAGATAGGTTGTTGCAAACACCACTATGTTTTCACATTTCACTGAAGAGCAACACGATACAGATAAAATAAATGCATATGCCCACATCCCCTAGATTATATGTGCCATGTTGAACATCAAGCACTGCTCTACTCACAATTCTTCTGGCTGGCTTTTACTGTTACATCAAACACTCAGTTTGAGCCCTCCTGTTATGTCCCAAAATTTTATAGACAACTTCATGGGCAGTGTGACAACAGTCCCATTAGCTTGGTATTCCTCTGCATCCCGCCTCCATAGGCAGGCACTGTCCCAAGTGATTTTCAAGCACCTTCTGTTCTCTGAAAATGTGTGAGCCTATTAGTTTCCTGGGATATAGGAGCATAAGAGAGCTGCAAGGCAGGGTGCTGAGGCTGGAGGCTCTGGGCAAGCCTTGTGGCTGTAGGAGATCCGAGGTACTGGCTGGTGGTGGCATTTGCTGGCTTCATTTGCTGCAGTGCCGTGTCTGCAGCTGTGAAGAGAAACGTGGTCAGCCCCCAGATTAGACATTCCACAAACATGTGGGAGAGAAAAAAACCCACAACCAATAAACAAGGAGAAAGTGGTGAACTCTGTCATACCACAGCAAGCCTGAATGCTGGAATAAATGCCCTCAGATGACATGGCAGGAACTAATAACTGGAAGTTGAAGTTGGGCAAGCTGTGGTACATCATAAGGCATAATTTTTAGAAGTGAGAGTGGTTGATCACTGCTACAGTTTACCAAGGACTGTCGCAGATTTTCTTTGCTGAAAATTTTTGAGACTGAATGCTTTTTTCTGCCAAAGGTGCTTTTATCCAAATAGGAATTGATTTAAAGGAACATTATGTCTGTGGTTACCATCCCAGTCCCTGGGGCCTCAAAATCAAGGAAGAGTGGACTATATAAGATTAAAAAAAGGAGAGCAAAGTAGTGAGTTTTATACATGAACTCATCATTTAGATAGATACAAGAATTTTTCAGTTTGCCAAAGTTTCTGATAGTCAAATAAACGCTTCTGCCAAGGACACAAAACTTTCCCACTTTTTGAATAAATTCAAAGTTATTTTTATGAGATCTAATTGCACATCCCTCTTCTTGCAGTGTGCTTGGAGTTCAGTTTATCTGTCTGGGCAAAGCAAGAGGAAGAACTCTGATTTTCCTGGATTATAATGTATAATTCTCAGGAATCTAATCAGTTAAAACTAAACACCAAGATATTTAAACCTGTAACGTCATCTCAGCAGTAGCACGTCCTTCAGAGATCAATCTTTCTGCCCCAAGAGCTCATGTTAAGCAAGAAAATGTTGTGGGTTTAATTTAGGAATAGACTTTATGACAAAGAACTGAGGCTTTCTTTCAAAGTCATTCTTTGATGGGCCATTTCTATCCCTGGCATCTTTTCCAGACAACCTGAAAAACATAGCAGAGACCATCACTTTCTACTCCTCATCCCTGAGGATCACCTGATCCAATTCTTTCTAAGAAATTAGATTTGGTGAGATTATTTGGGAAGATGCTGGATCTTGACAGAGCTCTAATATGTTTGGAAATCTCTGTTTCACGCATGTATTGACCTCATCCAGAAAACAGACTGTTTTTTGAAAATGCAGCAATGAGAAAGACTGTAAATAAAACAAACCTTATAGCCATCTATTTTATTGCCTTTAACAACTGACCACTAGAGGAAGTGTCTGAGAAGCTGCAGGCATATCAAGACAGACAGCAGATTGTCTGAGCTATCATTTTGCTTGATTTTAAAATAATTTTTCAGAATCAAGCCTTTTTATTGTTTTCAGGAAGCTTTATTTCATTGCACAGCTTACAGAACAGCAGCTGGTTTATTATTGTCGACAAACGTCAAGAAGACTTCAGGAAGACAAGAGTCTTGAAAATACAGTGACCCTGAGGATCTTCATGTACAGTCAATTTATAGCCATGAAGGTACTCATACCTGCTGTGCTTCAGTTTGTACTGCAGATACTGCTTTTCTGTAGTAACTGCATTTTTTATTCTCTTACTTCACAGTAAATGCAGAAAAAATTATATAAATTACATTATATAAAACTTTGAAATGGCAAGGCAGAATGAAAAATGTGCCTATGTCTTCTTTCAATTAAATGGGAAAGTAAGTTGGGATCTTGTAACTTATTTTCATAAAATACGATATGCACATTGAGGTTGGAAGTTATTTTGTATTCAACATAAAGGACATGGGTTATGAAATAAAGGGTTTCAAAAACCCAAGGAAACAAAACTCCAAAGGTAAAGAATGCATAAATGGAAGAAATAAACAGAATACTGCCCCAAGTTATGTTTGGAAAAAGAGGTATTTGATTTAAAAACCTAGATGTCACTGTAAATATTGATAAAAGATTGAACAGTAATTTCAAGTATTAATAATGTTTAAAATGTAGAAGAATGAGACATTCTCCAATTTGATATTTTTATCCTGCAAGATTTACTTATGTTATTAGTCTGTCATTCCTGTGGTCATTACACAGACTTTACTGACACTTTACTTGCGTTAATCAGGCTTTTAGGATAAAACACACAAGCTAACAATTAAAAACAATTAGTTGTTATACACTTGGCATTTATAATCATCCAAATACTTTAGAAATTATATTTAAATTAGGAGGGAAAACAATGGAGTTTTTTTAATTGAAAAATCCCACACATTTTGTAGTCCCTTGCAATAGGATGACACAAAATATTATATCTGGTAACTGGTTTGCCAAGGATGTATTAAACATCTGTACTTGTTTCACACCCTGGACATACCACATTCAAGCACGTTCAGTTATGTTCACTTCACTGCACATGGGAGTGTGACTTCAAGTATGCCTACACAGTAATGTTACGCTGGAATAAAACACTAAATAGCACAAGTGAACATGGGACACAGCTTCAGCTGCAAGGGGTAAAAATGAGACTATAAACCCTCCAAGAATGCTGGATTTCGCTGTGCTTGGTATTTTGTCATGTGTCCCTGTACTGATATTAATTTGCTGTAGTACAATTGAAGTTAGCGTGGGACGTCTTGGCTATGCTACACTTGCTTCCTCAAAGTGCTGTGCATGCATTTTTTTTTTATTTCTCCAAGTCATGGAGTTTTATATCCAGCACTTTGCTTACTTTCATGTCCTCTGCTTAGGCATGGGTATTATACAGGCATTTATAGGGCCAGAAGTATGCCTTGGCCTCTGTAATTGGTAAGAATAAACAAGTTGTAAATCTAATGCAAGACTTTACAACTTCTTGGCAACTGGGAGGGGATGACATCAATCCTATTTACACTAAGGCCAGTTGTCAGATGACATGTAAAATTTTATAGGATAGCGAAAATTGTCCTGGAGGCCAGATGTGTCTTGCAAGCTGTCAGCTGGGCAGGCTTTGATTCATGCACTAGTATTCATAACTTCATTTTGTATTACAAATGATAATATTTATATTCAATTCCTCTGAGAAATTACCTTCCTCACTTTGTGAGCACCACGCAAAATTCCAAGATTATATAAATGATTTGTTTAAAATAGGGCATATTTTTGTACAGAAAAGCTGGATTTATTATCCAGTGTGCTACAAGCCAATAATTACACAATCAAAAGAGACTTGATTGTTTAGGGGGGTGGCTGCTCAGTGGTGTTCCAAAAATCAAGCGCACTGCCTATAAAAACTTAGTAAACTTAGTAAAACACAAAAATATAGTAAAATTTCTCCCTGAATACAATAAAATTGCAGTACAGATTCTAATTTTGTCCATGTGCAGCTCATGAGTCCCGAGTCAGTTTCAGCTTCAGGGGTCCTTCTGTTAAGACCACCACAAAGTTGGAGGAATGGCTTTGTTCTGTGTGTAGTGAATTCATGAGTCCAGTCCTTTCAATTCCATGGCTCTGTGTGTGGTTAGCAGTACCTGACAAGGTCCTTTCCACTTCTCAGCTAGTGGAGTATCTTTCCAGGTTTTCAGGTAGATTTGATCTCCATGCTTGAAAATATATATCACTGACTTGATTGGGACTGATGTTCTAAACAGCGAGTTCCTGCATAATAATCTCAGGGTTTTATTTAAAGACAAGAGATAATCTGTTAAAGCTTTTTCTCCTAATACATCAGCTGGTCAGCTTTTCCTGTGAGATTCACATTATGTAGTGTACCATGCAGAATTTCAAATTTTTCTGGATTTCTCAGTACAACCTTCAGACTCCTTCCAAAGTTTCAAATCAGTGGCTGGTTCCATAAAGTAACTTGTACATATACAGGGTTTTGGTGTGCCCAAATTCTACCTTCAATTGGACTAAATACATCACTTCCTTCAATCTGACCATCAGTACTTTCCTGGTCCCAATTATCACTGTCCCGATTCTTTCTCAGAGAAACCAACAATTGTACACCCTTTTCCTCACTATTCACTTTCAGACACCTTTTCCCTATACTACAAGCAGAACAGCAACAAGATAATTTCTTTTTCTCCTCCATCATCATTAACACATTTGAATCAGACACCAGTAACCTGCATTTCTTTCTTGTTTTATGGCCATTTCTCAATGAGAAAAATAAATCCACACACAGGATTTCATCCCACTTATTCAATCTGCAAAACAACAGTTGTAGCATGTTATGATAATTCAGTGTTCCCATTTCTGGCCACTTTTCATCATCATCCAATTTATATTTTGGCCACCATTGAGTACAGTATTCCTTTAACCTCCTCTTTGTAAGAAGTTCTCCACCAAACTTGTCCCAATGATTCAAAATACATCTTAATGGAGAACAAGGAGAAAGTTTAACCGATTGCCCCATCCCACATTACCACCCAAAAAGGAATGTTTTTTAACCATGACATCATACAGTCCACTTGTCACTGTCAAGCATGTACGTATCTTCCAGAATTGTACTACACAATACCAATTACAAAATATTGTATCAATCCCTCTCCTTACTTTATGCAGTCTCTTTTCATATGTTGCATCTTTGAGTCTCTTACCTGCTCCTGGCTGGGGAGATACTTGCGGAGTCCCTGACCAAGAGGCCAATGGGTGCTGGAGTTACATAGTGCTACAAGTTACATAGTTTTCTTATTAATTATTCTACCTTCTGTTGGTTAACGATTCTCTTGCTTCTCATGCTAATTAGTCCATGTGCTCAGTCTTTTCTTTTGGGTCAGTGGGTTTGTTGGGTCTGGTGGTCGTAGTCTGCCCCTGCCGGAATTACACTTTACCCAGTCAGAGCTGATTTCCACACGGTTGCCACGTTGACTTTATTAGTTTCTTTCTTATCTTGGGAGCTCTGCCAAATATGGGCCTTGTGGCCCATAAATTCTGCATTCTTTGTGTCCATTATCAGTGTGACATCATTCTTCCCAAGGTTTATTAACCTCCCCCTAGGTCTGAGATCATCAAAACTTGTCCAGCCATAAATTTTAACATGACAGTATTAGTGACAAGTAATATATCTTTCTAATACCTCANTACAAGCACAGGTATATACCAGCTATCCACTACAGTGTCTAAGTAAAAAGAACTATACAGCAGAGTCATTCTGACACTACACATATAACATTCACTACACATATAACATTCATCTTAATACTTGCGAAAAGCCAGTATCATAACATGTATCTATAACATCTGGCACAGATAAACTGTGGATGTCCCACCTCTGGAAGTGTTCAAGGCCAGGTTGGATGGGGCTTTGGGCAGCCTGGTCTAGTGGAAGGTGTCCCTGCCCATGGGAGGGGGATGGGATCTAGATGGTCTTTAAATCCCTTCCAACCCAAACCATTCTATGATTCTATGTTGATGGAAGTTACACTACTAACACCGTGTGCAGACAACCTGGGGTTCACAAACTTTGGGATTTTTCTTCGTGTAAAAGCAGAGTGACCTTTATTAACGAAGTGACAGTGCTTTTTAACCAAGCCGAGCACTCCCATTCCCGGGCGGGGAGCCTCCAACCCGCCTGCCCGGTAGCTCCCCTCACGGTCCAACCCCGCGGACGCCAGGCCCGTCGCCAGGGCGGCCACCGCCGTTAATGGCGCCCGGCCGCTCCCCCGGAAGCGGCGCCATTTCCGCCGGCGGTTGCCAGGGGGACGCGGGGCTGGGTTGGCCGCGCTGCCGTGAGGGTCGGCCCGGGCGGCTTCCCGCGCTCCGCCGGGATGTTCATCTACCTGTGCAAGAAGGTGCTGCTGGGGATGCGCGGGGCGGCGGAGCGCAGGCTGCTCTCGGGCAGGGAGAGCTGCCCTGGGGGGTTCCGGGGATCCAGAGCGCGGAGCCCGCGGGGGCTGAGGGCACCCTCGGGTCCCTCCCGTCGCCTGCGGCCGCTGCCAGGCGGCTGAACATGGTGCGGCACTCCCGGAGCGCTGCCCTGCTCTGTCCCGCCAGTTCCCTCGGCCTGGCTTGGGGCTTCTTTGGTCTCCCGTTGCTCCAGCAGCTCCGCAGTTTTTCCCTCGATAGGCTTTGGACGCAGCTTTTCCGCTGGAAACCGAAGCGCTGTGCACTTGTGTGAACCCTGTCACCTGTTTTGTTGCTCATCACACCTTTGAAAGTTATTCAGAGTTATTATTTACTGCATGAGTTCAATTGCTTGAGGGTGGCACAGTTTCACTAGTGCTTACAGTTCTGCCTTCTCTCTGTTTTTGCATGTACAGATCTGTTTATAGAAATAAATGTTTGTCTTGTGCTACTGTAAGTGTCTCTGAGGTGTTCAAATAGGCTATGTAAAATAAAACGTGGTTATTGCAACTGTGTAGAGATACAAAATACTTCTTTTTCAGATTGCAATTCCGGGTAATGTACGATTAAAATGTGTTTCTTGGAATAAGAACCAAGGTTTCATAGCGTGTGGTGGAGAGGGTGGATTACTGAAAGTTCTAAAATTAGAAACACAAACAGGTAAATGGGGGGGTGTGTTTTGGTTTGGGGTTTTTTGTTGTTGTTTTGGGTTGTTTAAATTTTTATGTTAAGAACAAACCCCATCATACTTAAGAAGGCGTAATTTCTTCTCCAAGTTACTTGACAATATTGCATATGTTTTAAATCTGTACATAGCTAGTTATGTATTTCTTCTAATATTAATTTTTTTCATCACTGTCTTATGAATACAGTTTTTGTCCAGCTGGTCTTATTTGGCACACAAGTAATTTGTCTGTTAATTTAAGTTTTTTCATCAGTGCTGCTTCCTTTTTTTTCCCCAGGGCATATAATTAATTCTTTTTGTGTAGGCTTCCTCTTTATTTTGGAACTTGCTTTGTTATTTCTTGGTTTTGTTTGAATGTTTTCTACCATCTTAATTAATTAGAGAGAAAGCTGTGTATTTTCTTTTAAATGAATATGTTCCAGGAAAAGTAAAACCCATTTTCAAAAAATTTTAAACTTTTTTTTTTTGGAATGTAACGAAATGTGAGTAACCATAGCTGTTGTTGTGGGGTTTGGAGGTTTTTTGTTTGTTTATTTTGTTGTTTTTTTTTTTCCTGGAAAACTGCTAGACCTTAAGGCACATATCAATTTGGATGACAGATGTGAATAGCAAACAAATGGAACTGAGGGATGGAAATTTCATCCTGCAGTTACTGTGTACTTCCTTTGAAGTGGTTCAGTTTATCTTTGTAAATAGTGATTAGAGCTTCAGTATTCATAGAAACATGGTAACATGTATGCTTTGTTAGGTTTATTTTCATAGTGAATTTTGGTTTTTTTTTAGATGAAGCAAAGATAAAGGGACTAGCAGCTTCTAACAACATTTCTGTGACTCAAACTCTTGAAGGTCATAGTGGTAAGTGTATTTGGGCATTTGGTCTACTTCTAGTTCGAATAGAAATTTTGTGAAGCTGACAGAGTGATTTTGATATAACTTTTTATTGTAAATCCGAAATAAAGGTTGTGAGTATTCAGCACAGTATGTAACATCTTGGCTGTATATTTTTACCATGTTATATTGGATTAGGCTGTTTGGGTTTTCTGTGAGGATTAGACTACTAAGAGGAACAAAAACCCCAAACTTCCTACAATAGTAAAGTTTTATCAGTGTCCTAGAGTATCAGAGGTGGTCAGAAGCTACAAAACCATGATTTGGGTTTTGTGTGTGGAATCAACACGGAGCAGGATTTGGAGAGGATGTTACTCCAGTGCGTGAATGCAGAAGCAGAAGGAGCTCTTGAGCACAATTTTGAAAGAGGAAATAAGTGACATAGAAAGAAGCCTACAACTAAATCAAAGTCAGCAATGCAAATTTCTGAAAAGCTCCAGGTTGATTAAGTTGAATGTTGTATTTCTTATTAACTACCTAAATAATGCCAATAAAAAGCTTTTTATCACTTTCTAGGTTTTGTGCAGGTTGTGACATGGAATGAACAGTATCAAAAATTGACTACCAGCGATCAAAATGGCCTCATCATTGTGTGGATGCTGTACAGAGGTATTCTGCAGCATAAACTTGAGATGGGATAATATTCTGTGTCATGAGAAATATTTTTTTCCTCACCTGCAGTTTTTACAATTCTTTTTTGGAGTTTTTATTTTGCAGATTGTATAGCTCAAAATAGTTTTAAAATGATTTTTGAGTTTGATTGTTGATACTTGTCTATATTTTTTAAAGTGTAATCACATGGGACAAAGTGTTTGTCCTGCAGAGCTACCGTAGAAGATACCAGTACTTAGCCATGTGCTTGATAAGCTGCTCTAAATTTTTTTATCTTTGTTGCTTGGAATACAATATGAAAAATATATTGTGCAGTGAGCACAAACATGTTAGTGGACTACAAGAACTTACCAACACTGCATAAAGCATCAATTAAATACTCTTATAAAAATAATCTTTAGCAATGTTTAAGGTAGTGAACCAATGTGACTAACCAGTGTATGACTATAATTATCTCTTATTGCTCTTGCTCCTTTCACACACACATATACTGTGGTTCACTGGAATTCATTTGAAAGCCAGCAAACCTCACAGTCAAGGTAACCACTTTCCAACACATGTGAGAAAGAAAAAGAAAATGAAGGGTTTTCCTATTCTCTTGGGAATTTTAGTTTAATGAAAAATGGAAACAAAATCTTAGCTCTTCTCATTTCAGGAGTAAAGAATAAAAGTCTTTCTGGCTGATATATGGTGGCTACTGTCACATAAATAATCTCTCAGTTTTGGAAAATAATCAGTAAATTACTTATTACCTATTCCTAGCAACGCCAGTTGTTCCCTCTGTTTATGTTTCCTATTGTATTGTCAGTTCTGAAATTACTTAAGCACAGAGCTCTTTCTGTAGGGCCTCTCTTGGACTTTGGCTCCCCTTTCTGAGTCCTCATTTGTCACTATTAGCTTTGGAAATGGGCAGCTCCCATGGGAACACTGGGTTTCACAGTAATTGTCTGTGTCTTTTGGGGACACTGTACTATAGTCTTGCTAGGCTTTTACTGAAAGGGCAGTTCAGTGATTACCATGTACCTTGTTTCCTCTAAAGGTTTATCAAATCACAAGTGTAACTGGGTTTTTCTTTCACTTCTAATAGGTTCTTGGTATGAAGAGATGATTAACAACAGAAATAAATCAGTCGTTCGAAGTATGAGCTGGAACGCTGATGGGCAGAAGATTTGTATTGTGTATGAAGATGGAGCTGTGATTGTTGGATCAGTGGATGGTAAGATTTTTAAGCCCTACTAATTGTTGTACTACTACACAAGTTTGTTTGTAGTATTATATAAACAGTGGCTCAGTTTCTCTAGATAAATACAATTAATAGTTACTTACTAATTGTTGCTTTGGCCTTAGCTGTTTTAGTTTTTACACTGGTAACTTGCATCCTGTTTTTAATTTTGTGGTACATTTATTAAATGCAGTCAATGTTTTGTTCCAGGCAATCGCATTTGGGGAAAAGACTTGAAAGGTACCCACCTGTGCCACGTGGCCTGGTCCTCTGATAGCAAAATTCTGCTCTTTGGAATGGCAAATGGAGAGATTCACATTTATGACAATCAGGGAAATTTTATTGTAAGTTCATTATGGTATAATTAAAGATTATAATATCAGGATATAATAATAATTACATATAAGGACTATAATTGACTTCAACAGGCATAAAAGCTCACTTCCTCTTAATTTATTTCATGTTTGTTCAATTGGTGGACTTCACTACTGAGAACTGGACAACCTTCTGCACAGAGCTTTTATTCAAGAGTTCTGTAGCTTTTTATTATAATTATTCCTTTTTTGGTAGCTAAATGATTATCACATCAACTAATGCCTTTCAGCCTTGCAGTAGTTACTGAAAATGTAAAAGTAGGAATGGTCAGACTGGTGAAAATAAGTGAAACTCTTTAGGACATATTAAAATCTTTCTTTTCAAAGATGCTTGTGATGATAGGCCATATTTAATATTTTTTAGCTGTTGTTTTTTTCCTCCTTTCATTGTTTGGAGGAACTAATGTTGGCTTAAAGGATATTGACTTCTTACAGCTTCTGCTTCTTAAAGTATTAGCATGCTTTTAGAAAAAGCAATAGTTTATTTTCCTATTGCTCCTATTATTCTTTAAAGAAAACCTGGTAGTGAGTGGAAAAATAAAAGGAAATTGCAATAGTATATTGTTGAATTCCTGCAACCTAGATTGATTGATTTATTTTCATCTGCTTACTTAAAGTATTGGAATATGACTATTACAAAATGCTAAGTAAAACACTGACTGTAAAATCAGTGTATTTGGGACCATGTTCTTAACTTTTAAATGCTTAATATGGTGAATTTTCTTCTCCTTTCCATTACCTTCCTAAGAAAGTATCTGCTACCCTTCCCATTTTCTTGTCCTTATCCTCCCACTGCATCCATCTTTCTTCCCACTGTGTGAGTCATGCTATTTCCAACTGCTACAAATTACTGAAATTCTTTAAGTAATCTGCAGTTATTTCCCCCACCATATCAACAATATGTATGGTTGTGCTCTCTCTCCCTCCTCTCCTCTCTCCCATAATTTACCTGGCATTCCTCTTTGAACTGATCCAAGAATACTCCTATCTTTCAGACAAACCCTTACTTGTGTTACCAGGTATTCTGGGCTAGTTATTGCAAAAGTTACCTTAATAGGTGTTCTAATTTGGACACTAGTTTTTTTCCAATTAGCTTTCCATGTTATTCAGCAAATTTTAGTCAAGAAAAAGCAAACAATTTTTTTGTTTTGTTATTGTTAGTTGTTGTTGGGTATTTTTTTGTTTTTTAAAAATATTGTGACCAGGAATGGTTTGAAATAAAAACTATTTTTTGCAGTGTTCGAGGGGGTTATTTGTGTCTATGCACATGAGTGAGTGGTGGCCTTTTTATATTGGTTTTCTTTGTTTTTAAGTTACTTTTCAAAGAATGAAAATGCCATCATTAGGGCACTTCTTTGTAGTTAAAAAAAAATGTTTTCATATCTCTAATCTGGCTTTGATTATATAAGGAAGTTTTTGAAACCCATAAAGTTCTGAGAACTTGAAAATTTTTCCTGGGACAGGAAAACAATTTTGCTTAGACGTCTTTTGCAAGTGTCAGTAGAGATATAAATTATTCTTTAAATAACATATTGTATATGACTTTAATTAACCATTCTTGTGCAGGTGAAAATGAAGCTGAGTTGTTTGGTGAACTTAACTGGAGCCTTCAGCATTGCTGGGATTCACTGGTACCACGGTACCCAAGGCTACATTGAACCCAACTGCCCTTGCCTTGCTGTCTGTTATGAAAATGGGAGATGCCAGATAATGAGAGATGAGAATGACTACAGTAGGTACAAAATGTGGGGTGCAAGTTACCGAGCTTCTCTTGACCCAAAATGTCTACTTGTGTTGATACTCTTAATGTTTATTCCTTAAAAACTAGATCCTGTTTTGATTGACACTGGTATCAATGTAGTGTGTATTCAGTGGAACCCCAATGGAAGCGTCCTGGCGGTGGCAGGTTCCCTCAAAGCAGCTTCTCAAGATAAAGATGTCAATGTTGTGCAGTTCTACACTCCCTTTGGTGAGGTAAAAATATTTGATGTATAGTGTAACTGTTTGGGGTTTTTTTCTTTCTAAATTTTATTATGTTTTGCTGCGGGGTCATTACTGATGGAATATGGGTGCCAAAATGTAAGTGTTTAGTGCTCTAAGGTATCCATCTGGGATAACCACATGGATCTGGAAACAGGACCACATACCCATTTAGAACAGCGGCATAGTGGTCAGCACAAAAATCCAAGTGCTTCTCAAAACACTAATGATAGGATAAGTGTGGTGTCTAACTTTGAACACCAGATCCCTGAGATGAGACTGTAGAGGATAAGCAGTTTGGAGCTTAGACAGCAGTCAAGATGTCAACATCGGTGTATCAAATCCAGAGGTACTTGTCTTTCAACACTAGCTATGTAAGAGACCTGGACATCTCTAGATTAGCAGCTGAAAATACAGCAGTGAATGAGTATTGGTATTAAATACTTGGTATTTGCTCTTTTTTGTGGAATCAGTAAAACTGGCAAAAAGTCGTCCTATATCGGTAAAAGCAATGGCTCAGAAACCTCAGAAAAGCTAATTTTTTTCTAACTTCATTTGGCTTACAAACTTATTGTTTTGTAAGTTTTTTTGTCCATCCTGTCTTTTTATAGTAGATTAAATATAGGGTTTAAGGTTATAATTGTACAAGAGTTTGAGGCTTTTGCTCACCAGAAGGCCCCATGGGAAAGGCACAGCTGCAGGCCGGACGGTTGGAGTCGGTTGAGGGGCGAGAGGCAGTTAGGAGCGAGGAGAGAGTCAGTTGAGTGACAGCTGGGAGTGAGGTTGTGATTGGCTGGAGGGGCACATGGACAGCGTATGTGCAGAAAGGTGATTGGATGGTAGGACACGTGGACAGCAGCACTGCAGCTGGGCCAGCCAATGGGTGCCTTCTTTCTGTTAAGTTCTGTTAGGTCTGGGTTTGGTTGCAGTTATGTCGGGTAGAGATAAAAGGTATAAAAAGGGTGTGATTTCTACAATAAAGTGATCTCCTTTGGATGCGTAAGGGAGTCTGTGTTGCTTCGTTCCCCATTGCTACTGTTAAATGTTTGACTGGTCAATATATTTTTGTTGTGCTATTTTTGCCTTGCCAGGTAATATCCCTTTCCCTCTTAGTAATATACCTGAAAATGAGTAAGTTGGTGTTGTGTATCAGAGTGTGATGAAGTTTGTCCCTTGCACAGAGGAAGTACTGGCCAGCTCTAGGCTGTGCTGTGGAAGGGGTTAAGATCCAACATCATTTTTAGGGGTTGCCTTAGTTGAAAATATTTAACAGAACCAAAGGTATTGGCAATAATGCTGCATCTCTGGTTGCTGATGTCCTTCGGATTAACTGAAACTGGTGTTCCAGATTTTGTATTTAGTGTTTAAAAGAAAATTCTTCATATTTTAGAATTGTTTTGTACTAGTTCTGATACTCACATGTGGACTTAATTTTGTGGGAGATGGTATTTTCTGTGAATATATGTGAGCAGTATTTTGACTTGGTATTTGCATCTGATCAAAGGCACAAAATAGGTACTGAACTGTGTAAATTCATTGATAGCAGTTTCCTTACTCACAAAATTGTGCCATCAAAAGGAAAGGTAGATCTGACCATAAGTATCAGTATTCTACTCAGTAAAATGTATTTTTAAAGCCTAAGATTATTCAAAAACATGCAGTAAATGGTAGATAAGTTTATCTTTTATTACATACATCTATATTATTTGCAACTAAAAAGGTACCCACAAACAAGGGCTCTGTGGGACTAAGTTTATACCTTTTGAAAACATTATTTTTTTTCTAATTGTTTTCTTCATTCAGTTTAAAATTCTTCAGCAAAATAAAGATAATTGAAAAAAGATAGAAAGTGTACCAACTGCCTTTCTTAGATTCCTTTGGAAATGGGATAGAGAAGTGGAAAATGTCCATTGCCTCACTGAAAATTGTGTACCTCTGCAGCTAATTAATTGTGTGCTCTTGACACAGAGTAGGAATATGTTTTTATTTGTTTAAGCTATCAGCTGTAGTTAAGGGTGTTGTACATGAACTAATACACTTCCAGTGTCAGTGAAACCTCTGAGGCATGTCAGGATTAGTAGTACTGGGTTTTAATTGTGACTGAAATCATAAAGGTGGTTCAAATTACCAGCCAAAGGGAATAGTGTTTATACTGTCATTCTCTATCTACTGTTTATTTCTTCAAGCTTGAACTATCACTGAGTCCTGTTTCTTTATCTCTGGAGAAATAAAACACAAACAAAAAAAAACCAGCAAACAAAACCTGAAGTGAAAGAACACAATATGGTGTACACCTTAAATATCTCTCTTTCTTTGCATATGTATTGCAATTTGAGAATTGTTATGGGGTACTGTAAAGAAAATCTATAAGGTCTTTTTCATCACCTATCAAAACTGTCATTTATATATTTTAGAGAGGCTTTCCTGTGATAAATTCAAGTCTTTTTCTTTCCTTGTTCTAACGAAGCACTTACGTACACTGAAAGTTCCTGGCAAACAGATATCCTCCTTGTCCTGGGAGGGAGGTGGACTGAAAATTGCACTGGCTGTTGATCATTACATATATTTTGCAAACATTCGTCCACATTACAAGGTATGTAGCAATGTGAAACTTAATTGTATTAATAAGTTTCCTGTTACTTTTTCTGATCAGGTTGAAAAAGCAACTTGCTCTAATATACATACATACAATGTGTGTGGATACATGTGTATATATGAAATTAGTGCTTAATCACCACTACTGACTTGAAGTTTTAGTGGAATGTGAGGGTCTGTATTGGTGATGCAGTGACTTAGCCATTGCCTTTACAATGCATTTGGCGTTTCCTTTGCACAATAAGGAAACAGAACTGGGCACAAATCTAGATTTGGTAGGAATTGAGGATGTCATTAGGTAAGGCTCCTGTGTTTTCACTGCTGTTTGGTTAACTAGGTTGGGCTGAGTCATACAATGGGAATTGTTTGAGCCTTACTTTACTGTCTTTTTTTTTTGGTGGTGAATTATTAATATGAACCAGGAAAGTCAAGTAGACACCTGAACAATAGGAATGAATGCAACCTGATAGATGTACTTCTTGCTTAAATTTCAGTTCCCAATATACTTCTAACAAGTGTGTATTCATCTAATTCTAAATAATACTTTATCTTGTCTACCACCTGAGTTTTTTCATTCGGTGTTTTTTGTTTTTAGGAGTTAGAACTATTTCACCGAAATAAACAGTTTAACAAATAATAGCAATAACTGTCCATTATAGAGTATTGTATACTTTTTATCACAGCACAGGGTATGTTCTTTAATCATCAGTGTGTAGCCACTGTAATTAAAGAGAAAGAGTACAATGTGAGGAACATCCTGCAGCTATATTGAAATGTATTCTTCCACTTGGTTGTGAAAAAACATTGGTCAGGGAGTGGTAAACACAAAGCTTCTAGGAAGCAATTTCAAATAGTGTGTTGTAAATCTTCTGGGAAAGGCTTTGGAAATCTGAGCGGGAAATTAGTCTTGCAGAAAATGCTACCTAATGTTTATTCTGGCAAGTGTGCAACACCTGGAACACAGACCTGTTGCTTTTTCTTAAACTCCTCAGTATCTAGGAGACCAGGTGTATTTCAAGATCTGGCACAGTTGACAAATTAATAATACTTTGAAACTTTAGTTTTAGAAACTGCATGTGCAAGCTCATTTTTTTCCATTTTGCATATTTGGAAAGACATGTTCAAATTAATTTATTTCTGTAGCAAATAAACTCTTAATATATTGGTAGTGTACTCTACTACAATGTTAAATATTCTTGTGGTGAATGATACATGTTTTACTTCAAAGAATACTCCTGCTGTGTTTTGATAAGTAACTCCCTTTTAGGAACTACGTATTCTAAAAGGTGACAGTCATTAAATGGGAGTGATTCAAAGCTGTAATTATCTTAGGCTGGAATTCACGACCTAGAGATGAAGAGTTAATATCACATTACCAATCTACTGAATAATCTGTTTTCCTCTATTTTTCAATGAGCCATAATAAGAGAAAGAGGGTTTAAAATTAACATGACAGTAAAAACTATAAATTGAGCTGATGCTTTTTTAAATTATTCATAGTTTGCATGGAGTTGTAATACTAATTTAGAGTCTAGAGGTCTCTTCTAGAAGTTCTTCTGTTGATGCTGTAGTTTATCATGTTGATTTCATTTCCTGAGGAATGTGGGAACCTCTCTTGCCAACAGTAATAACCGTTCTCTTCTCTCTCTCTAGTAGATGCTGATGCAGAGAATTCTGTTAGTTTTTCTACAATTGCATCATCATCTTTAAGGGTTTTGCTTTATGTCTTATTTATTTGACAGCTTCACCTCCTTTCTGAGATATTTTCTGATTCTGCTGCATTAGAAAGGATTTTCATTATTAAATTCTGTACTTTAAATCAGTCAAATGCAATAAAATGCATCCTCATATGTATATTCTGTTTCTTTTGCCTTTTTGCCCTTTCTCCTACTTGTTACAGGAGTTATTACATGCTTCTGGGAGGCAGGGAGGGGTTTTCTCATGGTACTAATATGTAAAGGTGGTGTGAGTTATTACAGTGCTCATATATAACTGCTTATTTTTGTCTGCTTCTGAAATGGCACTGTTGAAGGTATTTATTATATTTCCTTTGGGAAATGAACTTCAGGTTTCCAAATCAGTAGTCACAAAGCAAGCATTTTCATGGCAAAACCCATCATCACAGTGGGTATTTCTGAATACCTGCTGAACTATATAAATATACCTATATACCTGCTGAAGAAGGAAGAAACAAGGCAAAATGAGATCTTGTCACATTTTAGGTTGATCCTTCAGTTCTGAAGTTACGCTGTGAGAGAAAAGCTTCTTTTGCCAGTTTAATATTATTCACCATGTTATTATGTGAGCTGTGTTCTTGTAATAAATTTTGTCACTTGACGGGTAAGAAATATTGAATACTAATTGTGTAAATGAAATAAACTCTTTCTTTCATGGCTGGAACAATTCATTATTGAATGCTCATAATTTCTGATTGGTTTTATCCACATTGTCTTTCTTGGCAGTGGGGTTACTGCTCCAATACCGTTGTTTATGCTTATACCCGAGCGGATCGCCCAGAGTGCTGTGTAGTCTTTTGGGACACAAAAAACAATGAGAAATATGTGAAATATGTCAAGAGCCTGATTTCCATAACAACTTATGGGGACTTCTGTGTTTTAGCAACTAAAGCGGATGAAAATCAGCCTCAGGTAAAATCTGTCTTAATTTTCACTTGAAATGCTCTGTTCCATATGTCAGTTCTTTACAGCCAGAATAAGATGACATGTAAAAGTCTGAATCTGCCTTAGAGTTGTGTCAGTTGTCATTTGACAGAATGGCATGAATGGGCTCAGTGTTTAGAAACAGAATCCCAACAAACTAGCTGATTAACTGAATCTACAGATAAACTCCTTGTAGCCATTAGTAACCTAATAAAAACTGCAGCCTTCCAGATTAATGTTTCTTTAGCAATATTTGGAACAGTTCTCCAGAGACAAGGTTAAAAGCATCAGAATGGTAATGAATATTTCGTCAGTCAGAAATGGAAAAAAAGGGGCAATTTTTAGGTGATATAAATTACATTTTACTGCAAACTGCTTTGTTTATTAATTTATTTTATATGTAATCACGATTTATAAATGTATCGTTTGGTTAATGAATGTTCAGTTAGTGTGATACTATTACCTGATTTTTCTTTTGTAATCACTTCAGAATTATTTTCTGTATCACTTACATATTGCTTACAAAGGAGGAGCATGAGACAGAGTCATTTGGTGCCATGGTAAAAAACCCAAACATGCTTTAGTGCTGCTTTGCTTCATTGTGCTATAAATGGTATACTGTCATATGGACTGAAAACATAGGTTATGTGGCCATAAACATTGCAGTTGAGTGCAATAAAATAATTTTTTTCTGAATTGTCATTTTAAAGGATGAAACAAACAGTAGAGGGACTTAATGTAACTCAATTGAGCATAAATAAGAGATTTAATTTCAGCACCTGAAAATTACAGATAGTAAGGACCTTTCATTTGTTTCGAAATGGCTCCAGTGTAATTATTAACACTATGAATTGGCCAGGTTTCAGGAAATGAAGTGGATAGGCTTATGGGTAGCAGTTTGTAAAAGTTGTCTGAAAAACTGATTTGATTTACAACAGTTTTTGGTCATTGGAATTGTGATTTCAAAATGGCAGAATATACAGCAATAGATAATGGGGAAAAAAAAAAGACTTAATTTCAGTAGGACCTGTTTAAAGATATTGCAAGTAGATGTGTCAGTAAGTTAAGAAGGACTTAATGTTGATATCCATAACAAGGCTGGATAAATGAGACAATGCAAACTCCCTGCCCTGGCACCACCCTGTGTGGGTCATGCAGCCTGTCTTGGATAGTGTTACTCCAGTACTCCTGAACAGGCTCTGAACTGCTGACTTGGAGTCCCAGAAATGACTAGAAAGGGCATAAAAGAGAAATTTATTGTAGACTGAATGTGCAGATAACTTACCAGAGAGGAATTAATGTAAACATGATGGAAATAAAAAACAGTTTAAAAAGCCATGTATGTTTTCCTGAAAAAGCTTTTTTTTTTTTTTTTTTTTTTTTAAATTGAAATCCGAGAATGCTGGTGGAAAGTTTAACTCCTGAACAAAGAAATAAAAATACTATTTTGTACTTACTGGTGGCCAAACCAGAAAAAAAATTAATGAAAAGAAATCCATGTTCAGCTCTTTTTCTTTGAAAGAATGAAGTTCATATGGTAGATGAAAAGCTGAACTGAGCTGCTCTCATGTGATGAATAAGATGTCAATCTATCAGTTTAAAAGGGTAGCTGTACAGTTACTGTAGTCTGCTACCACAATTACATGGATTGTTCAGGAAGTGAAAGAGCCATGAAAAACTAATTAATCTTTCATTTCCTGGAGAGTCAGGGTAACAGCTCTTGGGTAATTCCCATTTTGGTAGCCCTGTATATTTTATTTATTTTAAGTTTAAAGACTTGACAGTAAAATTGCTCCTTAATTTCCACAATTCTCATTCCAGGCATTTCCCTATGCAATAATCATTAAGATATTTAATCCTTGATTTAGAGCTGGAGAAATAAATATATAAACTACAACAACAAAGCATTGGTGTCTAGTGAATTGTTACGTATTTGCATCTTCCTGAATTGAACAGCCCAATCTCTGAGGTAACTGTGCTATTAAAGCCTTCCTGAGTGAGATTACAAGAAGGGCAAATCTTAAAAAACCCCTCATCACTTCTGTAGTAGCTGTGATACTGCAGGGCAGAGGGAGAGCCTTATTGACAATTCTCCCTACACTTACCCTCTTGGAGGTTGCAGAGCATAGAACAAAGATCCTAACTGCTGGGAGTTTATTAGATTATCTTTTGCATGAGCAGCTGATGAGAGTTAAGTCCCTGAGTCAGTGGTGTATCATACGTGTAAATACTCGCAGTGCAAGTGTGTGCCTCACACAGCAGCAGGGGAGATGCTGCCTGTCTTGCCCATGTGTTGTCTGTGGACATGCTGGTGGTACCTCCTACTTGTTGGATTTTGTCTGGTAGATTTGCTCCCATGCATAAAACAGCTGGTTACTTGCCTGTTTTGTGCTTGTTCTGAATTTATAGTGCTAATTGGCAAATAGCTTGTTGCTCTCATGCTTCTGCTGCTTTTTATTTGCTGCAGTCACGGTCTCTGGGCTTTCTGTTGCTGATGAGCATTAGGACGTGTGGCGTGGGTTATGAGATGCACCTTCACGGAAAACCGTGCACAGCTTACTGATGTCAAAAAGTGTGATAGCAATAACACTTGCTTTATTTCCATACAGTATGTGCTGGTTCTCTGCAATTCTATTGGCACACCCTTGGACCCAAAATATATTGACATTGGTAAGCAACTTGCAATAGTCTTATTCTGTAATTTGTGTTGGAATTGACATGTTTGTTATCTGTTAATAAAGATAATGGCTTAGCAAACCAGTAACATTCCTTGTCAAATTGGCTAAACTTAAACTGATTCTTCCAGTTAATGCAAACTATGGAAAATAGATTTTTTAAAAATTGCTACTTTTCAGTTATTTTTTTTTTTTAATGGATGTCTTTTGGCAATTCAGATTTTCCTTCACAACAGTGGTAATTCAACTTCTTTTTAGGAAAATGTACTTTGAAAAGAGTCCAGTTGTATCAGAGGAAGTGAAATAATGTGATTTGGACTCTCATTTAAAAATAACTTGTTGCTGCTTTCCAAGTAACTTAAGCATCAATTTCTTGTGTTTCAGTGTTGATAATATCTTTTCCTTATATTCCTCACAATTGTTTTATCTAAGTAGTTTCAGATTATAAATTAAAATTCAATTTAAAAAATCAGTGGATTATAACACAAGTATGAAAACACCCCCAAATCCTAACTAGTGCTGAATTCCAGTAAGAAAATAGGCTTTCCTTACTGCTTGTTTGCTGCAGGTGTGGTACAGAACATTGCCAAGTAATTGCAAGCCACTGTTTTCTGTTGTTTTTGGTTGAGAATAAAGATAATTGATTATTTTCCTTTTAAACAGATGAGAGAATTGTAGACAAATTGACAAATCAATCTTTTTTTTGACTAATGAATCCACTTCTATTTGTTCTGGTTTTTGCTTTGTTTTTAGTTTGTTACCCAAATAGATCTGAACTTGGATTCAGAGTAAACCTTGTAAACCCTGTTCACAGTTTTCTTTTTGGACCTTGATTCTTTGATTAACTCTCCTGTTTTGTTGAAAGGCTAAATAACTTATTTAAGTTTATAAAAATATTTATTTGCTTTTGAATGAGAGGGAAGACTCTATTATGATAAGAAACCTCATGGATATTTTTTTTTAAATATAAATTGCCTTCTAGAGCCATTGTTTTATCCTCTCTGTAAAAAGAAACTTTTCTGGCTAAATTAGTCTCAGTAGAGAAGCTAATTTTAAGCCATAGTGCTAATACTTGGTGTTAATATTAAACAACAAACAGCCATTCTCTCTGATAAAATTGATGGGTAAAGTGTCTAGCAAAGTTTTGTTAAGATAGAAGTGATGAGGATAGTAAGGCGAAGAACTACTGAACAAGGAAGTAACAACAATTCACAGAAGAATATAGGTGGGAAAAAAATCAACCAAAGACTAGAAATAATCGAGATAATAAATTACTATTTTCCTTAACCAGTGCTTCTAAATGGTTTTATTCTTTATTACATATTAACTAAGTTGTAAGTATAATTTTCTAATGTTCAGTTTTTCAGTTATAGCAGGAGGAAATCTGCTGTGAGTCATACACATATATTGAAACTCATGCCCTATATTGTAGATCATAATTAAAATGAAGAGTATGCTCTGATGAATGAGTTAGACTACTTTGTCCTGTGGAAAGTTTATAAAATATTGTTGTAGTTTTAGTCTGTGATTTCTGTTTCTGTCCCTTTGATGTCATCTTGCCACATTTTGCAATAGGAGGGCCATATCAATCTTAAGGAATAACATGTCCAGGAGGTTCAATACCAAAACTTTTACCAAGACTGGAGGAAAAAACATCAACAAAACAACGAAACAGTGCCCCCCCCCAAAAAAAAACAACAACCTAAAACAAAAATCCTAACCCAAACCCAGAATCCCATGAAGTTAGATGATGTGATGGGTGATAGTGGTGTGAGTTAGATGCCTGTTTTGTCCCTGTCCTGTCTCTGCTCCTGATGAGATGTTTACA
>WAAE01023433.1:0-11802 GCA_013400495.1 Nicator chloris | reverse complement strand
GCGCTGGGGCCCGGGGCCGAGGGGCCGCTGGAGGAGGCAGGGGCGGGCGCAGCCTGGGCCTGCTCATGCCGGGGTCTGAGTCCGAGGGGCGGCCCTGGGGGAGGCAGGGGTGGGAGCAGCCCAGGCCTGCACTGTCCCGACCGGGCTCGCTCAGTCGCCATGGCAATGGCCACAAAGGGAAGCGGCGGGGGTGGCACCCGACGAAGGGGGGATACAAAAAGTGGGGGCAACGGGGTAATTAATAAAACTTTGTAACAGTAACTATACAAAAAAATTGAAGCAGCAACTTATTTACACACAATGTAATATTTAAAAACAAAGCTCACGCTGTAGTTTCTAAAACCTTGTTTTTCCATTATTCTTAGTTTAACAAGAGTCAGAAGTTACATAGTTAAAATAGCCCATTAAAATGGGCAGGTAAAACAGAAATAAATTTCAAATTCACTCTTCACCACACAGTGCAAAAATCATAGTCACAGCTTCATATTTAATGTGGAATCACTTTAAATATACAATAGTTCAAAAGATTCAGAAACTGGTTGAGAGTTAAAAGCCAGTAGAACAAAAACACAGGAAATCCAAAATACATCTTTAACCTTTTTAATTCTAAATTTTAGGGTCAATCACAGGCCTGAATAAACATTTGTTTTATGGAGAAAGAAACTTTGGTATGGAGTTGACCTAGCTGCATGAATAGCACCTGTAGCTTTCAAAATAAACAATAATGGCTTGTGGAATGCCTCCACCCCCCCAGGGAATTTCCCAGGGTTCTACCTTGGAAAGATGGATCATAGAGCCCCCTGTCCTGGCTGAAAGAGAAGACTCTCCTATGGTACCTTGCACAGTGTGCTCTGTCCCAGTCTCTCCTCTCCCCATGCCCTTGGTGGTCCTGAGTTTCCCCTCCCCCACTTCCCTATTGCTTGCGGTATCCTGGGTGACCGGCCCCATCTTCCCTATAGGTCACTGACTTTATCTGCCCTTTGTACCGCCTACCAAAAAGCATACTTAAGCCTAAGCTAGGCACATGTTGACCTCTTCTGCTCTGGATCCCCGTTCAGCACCTGGAATAAACTCTGCTGGAACTGATCTAGTGCAAAGGGCTTCTTGCCTCTCCTTGCTGAGCTAGCCTGTGGCGCGTGTGGTTGTGTGAGCTTGATTGCTTTGCCTGAATTCTTTCCAAGCAGCCTTTCCACTGGAGAGGCTGACTGGGGTTTGGGCAGAAGCTCCACTCCTAAAGGACACACTGCAACAATGGCTTATTAGACACCATGGCAGCAAGATATCCCTTTTAAAAAACCAACCAACCAAAAAAACCCAAACAACCAATACCCACCAACTAAGACCAAGCACATGCTTGGAGCCACACATCAAGGCTAGACAAAAGAAACTAGGAATAATCCTTTTTTAAAGTAATTTTAAAGCATGCATTAATTATTGTATTTCTGATGCTGAAATTGGTAAGAAATCTTTCCTACAATGAGAAAGCCTTCCTTTTATTTGCTAACTACTAATAACCACTCCTTTTAAAACTGCACCCTAATGCCTGAAGAATACTATTAATATATTTCCTTAAGAGTCTCTCTATTCTACTAAAATACTGTATATTTCTATTTCACAGGCCCATGCTGTTACTAGTAAGCATTGCAAACAAAAAAAAAACCCTACTCCAAGAGGTATTTATTAAAAAGGTCAAAGATAAATTCAACCTCAAAATGGAACAAAAAGGTTTTTTAATTGTACCAGAAATAACAAATTATCTTTGTAATGTGTGATACACTCCTACAGCCATCAATAGTTACCATAATGTTAGTCTATGTTTATCTGCAAGTTTTATGGGTTTGCAACAAAGCATAATACACAATGAACAGAATGAGGGAAACGTCAATTTCAAGTGTATAATGGATTTTAGTAATTTAATACATTTTAGCCTTTAGTTGCATGTTCCACAGTAGTGCTGTGACAAGAAATCACACCTGTGTACCAGAGCATACATCAACAGTATGGTGTAGCATTACTACACCACTGCTATACTTAGCTTTTTGAAAGAGACATAAGCATACATCAAACAATTTTCAGGGTTACTTTTTTCCTTTAATAATGTTCACTTTTTCAGTTATGCTTTTTAAAATTTGAATTATTGAAAAAAAAAATCACTGAGAGTTTATACAGAAATAGCTATAAGGAATACCCTTACAGGCACTGATATGACAAACGTTTATTTTAAGGGCTGAGAGGCATTAATATCAATAAAGTAGACTGAAATGAATTACTAACTTTGTCTAAATGGGAAATGTCTGCTTCTGCTTGTATGTTGAAAAAGGAAATTCAGAAAGTTATATTTTGACCTTGCTATGTCACAGTCAGTCATAGAAAGACCTACGCATTTAACCTAAAATGATAGTTTTAAAAGCCCTTATATTTAAAAAAACCAAAACATCATGCAAAACTTTGATCAATTCTGCAGCTGCTTTAAAACTGTTGCAAGACCATACTGTATATATTAGCTTATATATTGCTGATACACAGCTAACAGCGAAGTTGATTAGATTAACAAAAATTTGTTTTAATATCATACTATATCACACTTTATATCACACTTAAGAGACAAATGCCACAAGACTGGCAAAAATATTTAATTCTGAGCACTCAAATAGTAGGATAATTATGTGTTGCAACCCCTTCACATTTAGGAAAACAAAAGCAAAAACATAATCCTGCAGTCTCACTTTACAAAATGAATTTCTGTAAAATATTAATTGGGAGGGCAACAGTTTATGCTAATGCAATGTAACACAACTAGTATCAAAAGCAAACAAAAAACCTTCTAAATAAAAAAATAATCAAAATACACATAGGAACAGAAGCACAAATGCTCCATTACAGTCAAGATAAAACAATGCACAAGAGAGAGAGAGACGGAGACTAAAGTTAGCAACACATTTAAAGAAAATGTAATAAGGAAAAACCACTATTTTTTCCAATGACAGTTTCCATTTGTAGTCTTTTCATCCATAATCTGTCTGATACAGTATATCATTAAAATATTCAGAATCTCACAGAAGATCTATATTTTTTGCTTCCAAATCTAATTACTGAGTTGTTTTTGGATATTTTAAACATACATTATTATGTCCATTTAAAATCAAGGCAACAAATGGACTTTTTATCACCTTCAACCTTAGCACTAATGACAAATGTTTTTAAAAGTTATCATAATCTTTTTTGTCTTTTTTTCCCTCTGCTTCAAATCCATCAACCCCATCACTGTCCCTTCTTCTTTTACGATTATTATGGATGTTAAAGCGTTGATTCATCTGTGGTAATGGATCCATTCCTAAAACTTTGTGTATTTGACGGAATGCAAGGAGTCTCAGTGCAAACTAGAAAAAGGATAGAAAGAAGATATTTCTGTTAGAAACAAATGTCAATTTAAAATACTTTATCAAACAATTAATGAAGAACATTAGTGGTATATGATAATATCTTTAGCTTTTATTATCCTCTCTTCCTTCCCCCAACAAAGTCAACACAATAAAATGTGTATGTTCCATTTGCTGCTTCGATACAAAATATTAACTTAAAAATAATATACATGTGTTTTAGCTGCTGGACTTGCATTGAAGCAGCCAAGGCTTGTCATGTGTCCCAATATGCATTAGTAATCTTTAGCAAAAGAATCGAATGAAGAGGTAGGGGCAGTAAACTCTTAAGCTGCAAGCATGACTAGCCAATACTGTAAGTGGATACAATAAATATTAAAATTTAGGCTTACACAGATTTCCTGGAGTGACTTTATGATGCTGGTATCCCCATCATCTCTCTTTTTGCTCAGAAATGGGTCCTGTAATTTTAAGCTAGGCCCAGAGAGACAGAGAGGGCAAAGGCGGGGGAGAAGCAGCGTGCAATTTGTCTGCAGAAGCTTCACTTTACTCCCCCAGCATTCCTCTCTCTCATGGACTGCTGCCTAGCCTGGACAGCAAGAGACAGATAAGAGCTCAGTGCTCTCCCGGCTCTTGGCTTTTGCAGAGAGAGAGAGACAGGGAGTTTTTCTTTGCTTTTTTCACTGGTTTTCCTCATTAGCTAAGGCAAAAAAGGTTTTCCCTGGACTGTGCTGCCTTCTTCTGGGACTGTTCAGCTTCTCTCCGGTCCAGGACATCAGGAGAATTGCCTGGGGGCCGCACAGGCTGCACACCGGGCCTGGCACGCTGGGCCTGAGCCCCAGAGAGACTGACACACCTACAGAAGGACTCTCTCTGAATTTACCATCATTTCAGAACAGCGAGAGGTTACATTGTTTAATATTACTAATTTTTTCACGCTTGTGAGTACTTTGCTTGTTAAATAAACTTTTTTTCCACTTCTCTCCAAGTTTTTTTTCTTCCTAACCGGTTGGGGGAGGGGCTGCTGAAATTTGCTTTCTAGAGGAGATCCTTTTGGAGGTTTCCTCCCAAAATTTGCCCTAAACCAGGATAATTTAGAAACTATTAAATGCCAGTGCAATTTTAAATCTAATAACATACTACTGTAGAGTAAGCATCTTTACGGAGATTATATATATGTAGATAGGAGTGCTTCAAACTTTTCAGGAAAATATGTTAATTTTAGTACAAAAATGAACACTATTATTCATTCTCTGTTGTGACATTTTTATTGCCTAGCTTAAGATTGATCATTTGAAAGACTGGACTACATTCTAAGAAAAGAAAATTCATGTCCATCATATAGCTCCATTAATAAAAACACCAAAAACCCCCCAAATCAACCAACCACCCACGCAAAAAAACTATCCATCAAATTTAGTTACTTAACACATACTTTTCCTTACCTGTGCACTTGAAGTAATATCCTCTCGTTGCTGATCTGTCATTACAGCAAGTGTATCAAAAGGATCTTTCTCACAAGGGTCCAGAAGGCCAGGACCACCTAAAACAGTTAGGCTAATTAGTAGCACATCTCTACCTTATTTCAATCAAGATTACAGATTTTACATTACTTAAACATAAGTATACAGACACTGATCAACTGCAACTTGCCTTTAAGGATGATTCCTGAAGATATACACTCAAAAACTCTTCTTAGTGCATCCCCAGGACTCTGTGGTCCAGTAGCACTGCTAATTGCTTTTTCCACAAGCAACTCCATAGCCTAGAAGAACAATAAGAAAATACAGACAATTTAGATGACTGATTAAAAAAAAAAGCTACTACTTCTGTTCAATACAGAACTTCTGATACTGAAATTTTGAAGGATATTACACATCACAGAACACTTTCAGTTAAACAAAAAAATAAGATGTTTGTTAACAATTAATAAAAAGAAAGCTACTGTAAGATTAACATTGAGTATTGAGTACTGATATGCTGCTTCTCATGACAAGTTGTCCAAAGTTTTTCTTAGAAATTTATACAGTAGTAGCCTACTTGGAGAACTTGTCCAGTCATTTTTGAGAGCATGAAACGCGGGTCACTGGAATCTGTCAGCCATGTAAATAAACAGCACACAGTATGAAATTGATGAATTTGATTCATCTAATGAAATTAACAGGATGCTACAGAGAAATTTTTTTTTCCTGCAAGAATACAGAGACCTAAAGTATCCAAAATTTAATGACCTTTTAACATTTAAGTGGTTACTAGTTCTTCAGTTTTGCAAAACTGAAGTTCACTGCAATTTTTGTTTCCTGGGTATAGGCTAACACTAACTTAGATGTTAAACAAGTGTAAAAAAACCTTGATTAACAGGTTTTCTAATATTTACACATTTTTTTCTGTGAATATTTCCATTGTTTGCCTTTATTAGACACTATTTTTTCCAGGAAAAAAAAACCTATAAAATATTTTTGTAAAAGTAAGCATTAAATTGATGTTTCAATACCACCTCCTTGGCAAGTTTTATTTTCAAACAATATGTCTCTTGTTTTTTGGTGGGATTTTTGGGAGTCTGTTTTTTTGGTTCCTCTCCCAAGTTTACAGTTGCTCTAATGTTGCCTTCTATTTCTATTTTCCAAGAATAAATGTCCATTCTAATGCATGCAAGTAACTACAGGCAGTGCTGATTACAATCACTCACTAAGGGTGCCTATTCCTTTCTATTTTAGCTCAATTTAATTGACAAATTTCAATTCTTGAGCATGCTATTTTAGTACTTACACTGTATCACTCAGGGTCAAGCTTTTGAGTTTTAGCAACAATTTAGTTGTTTTCAAGTATGAAGCAAAATACAGTAAGAAAGAAAAAAAGCAGATCATATTATTGCATTTATTCAAGTCTAGTTCTTTTGGATCCTCATACAATACACTAAAGTCTTCAACTTAATCATAGGAAAATGTGAATTATGATGTCTCCGTTTTCATGTGCACAAACGGCTAGATTTCAAGTTGGGAAAATAAACAAAGATAAATCAATCTTGAATATTGGTTCCTTCTAACTTGTAGGAACTTGACACAATTCTTCTAATTTAGTTTTTATTTCTAGGTATATAAAGAGACTGATACTACTGTGTGTTTAGATTTCCTAATATTTTCTATTATTAAAACTACTTAGGCTCTTTTTGAAAAGCTCTGGCATCTCTGGCTTGTAACAGGTTTCTAGCATACAGGTCAGGAGAAGTTCTGTGTCTAGAAAAATACATTTCTTCAATCTACAAAATTTCATCTGTAACTACCAGAAATCATACATATTTTAAATATGCCTTTTATTTTTTTTTGTCAGTAAGACTTTGCCAACAGGCCAGAAGAACAACTGAATGCACAAACTTCAATGGTGATGCATGCATCGGGTACCAAGTGTGTTACTGAACAAGTTAAATTTCTTTAATAAGAAGTCTATGCAGCAGTGGGGGCAGATGTTGGAAAATTCTTTTAACTTTAGCACAATAGTGTATGAACCCTGCATTTGTGGTTAATGTTCAGTTTTGTGCCAAACACTGCTTATGCAAATACCAGAGATTAATGTGGCCTTGTGTTAACTCCCTATTTCTGTGACTAAGTCTTGTGCCCGCTAATGCTTCCTTGTTTACTTCTATCAGTGATTAATATGCATTAGCTGATATCTTAGTGTCGAGAACAAGGATTGTGTGTCAGAGCAAAGAATGGTAAGAGAAATACAACATGACCTGATGACATATTTGAGATACTCTGAAAGAAAAAAGATTCATCAGATCTAGAACCATATTCAAACAAGTCCATGGAAATAATTAGCACATATGCATGTATTCAGGAAATGTGATGAATATGCATTAGTTTCAGGAATATAACCTGGTCTGTTAGGTTGCTGCTTATGCATGCTTTGAGAAGAATCCCCCATGTATCCAGCACTGCTAATAAAGTAATGTTGGCTTTGTAACCTAGCAAATTGGTTGGAAAATTTATTTCCCATTTTTCAGAGACGGGCAAGACAGGAAGCACTTTTAGAGAGAACTGAGACACACCTAGGCCTGAAATCTCTCATGAAATCCTCATAGGCAAACTCAGGAAGCATGGACTGGATGAGTGGACAGTTAGGTGTATTGAAATACTGGCTGAACGGCAGATCCCAGAGGGTTGTGATCAGTGGCACAGGGTCTAGTTGGAGGCCTGTCACTAGTGGTATCCCCCAAGGTTCTATACTGTGTCCAGTATTGTTTAATGTGTTCATCAATGACTTGGACAAAGGGGCAGATGCCTCCTCAGCAAGTTTGCTGATGACACAAAGCTGGGAGGAATGGCTGATACCCCAGAGTGCTGTGCTGCTCTTTAGAAGGACCTCAACAGGTTGGAGAGATGAACAGAGAGGAACCATCTGAAATTCAACAAAGGTAGGTGCAGGGTCCTGCACCTGGTAAGGAATAACCCCAGGCACCAGTACAGGCTGGGGATGACCTGCTGGAAAGCAGCTCTGCAGAGAAGGACCTGGGGGTCCTGGTGGACAACAAGTTGTCCATGAGCCAGCAGTGCCCTTGTGGCCAAGAAGGCCAATAGTATCCTGGGGTGCATTGGAAAGAGTCTTGCCAGAAGGTCGAGGGAGGTGATCCTGGCCCTCTACTCAGCCCTGGTGTGCTGGAGTGCTGTGTCCAGTTCTGGGCTCCTCAGTACAAGAGAGACATGGAGCTCCTGGAGCAGGTCCAGCAGAGGGCTATGATGTTGATCAAGGGTCTGGAGTATCTCTCTTAGGAGAAAAAGCTGAGGGAACTGGGCCTGTTCAGCCTTGAGAAGAGGCAACTGAGAGGGGACCTCATCAGTGTCTGTAAGTACCTAAAGGGTGAATGTCAGAGGATAGAGCCAGGTTCTTCTCGGTGATGCCAACCAATAGAACAAGAAGCAATGTGCAGAAACTGATGCACAGGAAGTTCCACCTGAATATAAGGAAGAACTTTATTCTGTGAGTGACCATGCACTGGAACAGGTTACCCAGAGAGGTTGTGTAGTCTACCTCACTGGAGATATTCCAGATCCATCTGGATGCAGTCCTGTGCCATGTGCTCTGAGATGACCCTGCTTGAGCAGGGAGGCTGAACCAGATGACCCACTGTGGTCCCTTCCAACTTTACCCATTCCACGATTCTGTGACACATCGCTTCCTTTCTGGCTGCGCCTTAGAACAGATATGAGAAATAAGAAACAACATTCCTTGTTCTTCATCTATGTGTCTGCTGTGTGTTGCAATATTTTAAAGGATGCTTTTCTAAAAGTATGCCTGGGTTTATTCTTTGGCTACTTAGTAAGCAATATTGAGGGTACTTAGATACTTCTGAGCTTCTGTTAAACTATATTTGTACAGTATATCTTTCATGAAGTATAGCACAGAAATTGGAATTTTTTTTTCTTACTTCAAATATTTTAAAAAGCAGAAATAATTGCTCTACATTTTTTCTGGTCAGCAAGCTTATTACAATTGTAAAACATTTCTCATTTAAATAATGCCAACTATTATAATTGTCTTGACAATGTTTGCACTTTTCCTGCCAAAACTGAAAAGTATACATTAGGAAGCAGCACAGTGCAACAGGATTTGGTCTCTGAAACAAAACAGTCAAAGTTGAATTTACCTCCACATATATATGCTTCAGAGATTTTGGATCAGACTAACTTTGTGCAGTACACAGATTGAACATTTATTAATATTTGGAATACAAGTGGCACTCCTGGAGAGCATAATTTAAGATAGTCAATGTAAAAGAATGCTCCAAAACCACTCAGCTGCAAGAATTGAGATAGGTAACCAGTTACAACCTAGAGAGCTGTGTCTAAGTGACACTGATTAAAATGCCAATGGTGACACATATACAGATTAGTACTGTGGTATTTCATCTTGCAGAAACAACATATTAATGATTGCAGGAATTGCTGTGAATTATTCTTTCAAGTAGCCTTTCTGTTATCACAGAGCAATCTAGGCACAGCTGACATAATTTTCTACCAGTTTCAGTAAAGTCCAAGCAATTCAGAGTAGGCTGTAAGAAAAAAAATAGATTCTTTGATACAGAGTAAAGGAAAAAATGCTAAAATATAGAATAAGAATGCTACCCTCAAAGAATTCCAAACAACAAGAAAATTCCTTTTGAAAAAAAGTTTTCAGCTCCTCATGGCAAAACCAGAGAAAATGAAAATTTTAGAGGTAATCTGGATTGTTTGTTGGGGAAAACCAAAAAAACAACCAACCAACCAACCACCCAAGCAAAACCCTACATTACTCCTTGAAAAAACCTAAATTTTAAAACTGTAGTAACACATTCCCATGCTTTATTTGCAGTGGATTAAAAAAAAACCCCAATGTGCATTAAAAAGACTCATTCAAAAGAACATTACTCACCCAGCTTGGAAAATCAGACCAAGTTGGAACCCGCTGACAGAGGTCACGAAGAATACGTATGATAACCACACAGGACTGCAGACCATTAGCTCTAGCCTTGAGAGCAATACAAAATCAAATTAATGCCAGCATATACAGTAAATAGGACTTGTTGAAAGACTAAAACACCGCTGTTCAATGGAAGCTCAGATACAAGACTGAAACAAATTATTGTACAACTTTATTCTAAGAGCTGCCATTTACAGCAGTATTTTATACAGGGTTAGTAATTTAAGGTGATAGAAGTCAAAGTGCACAGGTTATACAAGAATAACATTTCTTGATCCCCTATACACTTTGACCTATGTTCACCTGCAACAATAAATACAGTATTTTTCTATATTAGTAATAAAAATGAAGGTCTAAGATATAGGTATAGAGACTGAAAGGTGAAGGGAATGTTTGGTTTCTTTATTGTACCTTTGCCAGAATGCAAAGTCACTAAACCAAACAGTTGCTTCTTGCCTTTCGTTCCCTACACTTAAAGAAATAGGAAAAAAGTCTTCAGTCTAAACACAAAGCTTTAAACACATATTCCATTATTTAAAGTTACTTTGCAGCCTTATGGAATACATAACAAATATGCAACATATGATCACCCCAAGTGAGTCAAGCTTTCAACATTGTCTTCTTGATGACCAGAAAAAGAAAAAAAAAGGTCAAAGGAGCAATAATTGCATAAAGCAGTTCCTCTCTACTCAGTCTTCTACACTTAAATTCAGGGATCAGAAAAATATAAAGTATTGTTAGCATGAACAACACTGAGTGTTTTCACACAGTTAAACATTCATATTGCAACTGAACTAATCTCTCATAAGGCTACAAGAAGAAAGTAAAATGATGTTCCGAACCTGGAACCACTTAGCGTGGCGTAGAGCAGCCAGAGCGTCAAGGCATTTTTGCCTGTCCAAGACGTCCGGTGGGTCTTTCACCATACCCGAGGTTACATCTAAAATGGATTGAATTGGCAAAATGCAGTGAGGAATGGGTGTTTGACCATTTTAAAGTAGCTTCAATGTCACACATGCCATTATAAGCTTGAACCCTTGAACAACAAATGTAATTCTTCAATAAAAGTAATTCGATTAGTATTAGGACATTAACCCAGTATGAAGATTGTAGAATCATATTAAACTTTGGCTGTCAGGTTATTTTCAAATGAATTGCAGATTATGCAATACATAGTACTTTCTTTAAGCTAACACTGGAAAAACATATATCCCCTAAAATTAAATAGCAATGGAAGAATGGTCGGACACAGTGCACCAGCACAGAGACCACAAGACAGAAGGAACACTAAAAATCCACTTGAACAAAGTAGAAATATTCACACTCAGTTTCATGAAAATTGTAATGGTCACATGCTATTTGGGACCTACTCTTTTTAAGAAAAGCTAAGTATATTAAAAAACCAAACACTTAAAAGCAGTAGATATTTTGTAATGTTATTTTTATCATACCTTAAACTTGAAATGGAAATTATTTTGCATTTAAAAAAAAACTGACTAAAGGAATGTGAAATGCTTTTCAGTTTTAAGAGTTCCATTACTTTTTAATATCCTCTCTTACTCATATAAATTCCTCAGTCCATGACATATATGCTCCAACATCATTCAGGATGCAAGGAAGGATCTGAATAAGGACTGCTTTATTTATGATTCAGCAAGAAAAGAAAAGGCCAAAAAAGAAAAAAACAAAGTAGACTATCTGAAAGAAGGGCCAGAAGGAGAATTTGGGGAACTATGGGCCTGTCAGCCTGACCTTGGTACCAGAGAATGTCAAGGAGCAGATCATCTTGAGTGTCATCATGCGGCACATACAGGACAGCCAGGGGATCAGGCCCAGCCAGCATGGGTTTAGGAAAGGCAGGTCCTGCTTAAATGACCTTATCTCCCTCTGTGACAGGGTGACCCACTTAGTGGATGAGGGAAAAGCTGGGGATCTTGTCTACCTAGTAAAGCCTTTGACACCATTT
>WAAE01023432.1:38975-50874 GCA_013400495.1 Nicator chloris | reverse complement strand
TTTTTTTTTTTTTGCTTGTCTTTGGGCCTCTTACTTCAGGAAAAGGAGCATCAGTCTTACAGCAGAACATTTAGAGCATTTCCTACTTTTTAGACCATCCCACTTTACTTCATATATCTTTCCTGAATTTAAATGTCATGTTTCTGTAGATCTTCTCTAGGAGAGCTCTCACTGAAGCATTTTCATGCTACTCTACCAAAATTCTCATCATCTGGCAGCTGTTCCTTAATTTGAAAAGAGCATAAAGCTGTAATGCATAATGTTGATATTTTTAAAATAACATTTTGACCTGAAGTGATAGATTATATAAGCCTGAATTTATGCTGAATATTGGATGAAAAAAAACTTAAGGATTTGCTAGCTGTCTGCACGTACACACTCCCATTGACACTGCTTCTGTAGATCAGGTCTTACTGCAAGTTTCAATATTTAAAAAGAAAATATACTACATCTTTGAGACATGATGCAGTACCAAAATTAGACTTGTTCTCCAATTCCCTTTTTTTACCCAACATTATCAAACACAGAATTTTACATCAAAAAGCAATCCCTAGGAGCTTCAAGAAACACTAACTGCGGCCCTATCACTAAAAAAATAAACATTAGTCCAATTTCTTTAATGAACTACAAAAAAATTTAGTCATATGAATAGTATCATCAAATCTGTGGGACTATCTCCATGTCTGGTGCTCTCAACAAACTCAAATAACTTTTTCTTTAATTTGAGATGCAAGTTCTGATTCAGTTTTATAGCATGCACTTGTCTCCTCCTCTCTCTTGTGAGGCAGGCTGCTTCCCATTGTAAAATGGCACCAGGTGAAAAAACTGAGAAGCTGATTCTCTCTGAAACACAAGGAAAAGCTACCTGGGTCTCCCAAATGGTCCCCAAAGTGTCTTTAGGTCCTTCAAGAAAAGTGAAAAATGTGACTGTTCCTCTTGAAAGTATGAATACATGGACATGAATAAGGTTTTCTGGTATAAAACCTCTTCAGAAGGAGAACCAGACCTGTGGAAAATACAAACCCATTTCACATGTTTCAATACTTATCTGCTTATTATTTGTATATGTATTATTACAAAATTTTATATACTTTTAATATGAATTTTGAAAGTATCAAAATGGAAATAAAACTCTCTTTTATGCTTTCCCTGGATTGCAGTTTCTTATACTTAAAAGAATGAAAAAAGTGTTTCAAGACACCCAAATTTTGGTTTGCATGGCTGATTTTTTTGCTTTGATAATCCCTCCTGCAGGAATATTTAAAGGATGAGTTAGAAGTGTCAAAATTTTTATTATTCATCAGCAGGCTATCCTTTTCATTAGCTTTTATGTCTCATGTGCACTTGTTTGCTTCTACAAGGCTCATTTTAAATGGCATGTCTTTGGTTTTGTTCATTATTTTAATTAAAATAAGCACCGTGCGACTGTTAGAGCTAAGTTTTTACCTTAATCTTTTACCCTTTCATTTGTTCATAAATACCAATTTTTTCAGTGTCTCAGTGAGGCTTTTCAGTCCATGTTTAGTGCTGCATATCCAGAAGTCTGATTATGGGAAAATAAAAGACTAATTTCTACACTGCCTGATAGCAATCCTTGTAGAACTCATTAAATTTAGAGATGAAACAGGCTGTCAAGAAGTCTGCATGTTGCAGACTTAGAGTCTTCTCTTAGAAGACTTGGAGGTAGTTTTTCCATCAGAATGCTGCAATACCACCTCAGTTCTATGAGCAAGCTGGCACAAAAGACTAATGACCAAAACCACCATCTGAGAAGCCTGGGAGGAAGATGAGTTTAAAGCAACCCAGAACAGCCACGAGGTCTATGTGGAATTTGTGGCCCACAGGTCTTGACAGCAGCACTGGGGAACCCAGGCACCAGCCAGCAACTCCAGATTGGTGGATGCCCACTCTAAAATACATGTTCTCTACATCCCTCCTTCTTCTCTCCTCAAAAGTCCCAAAGAAAACTTAAGGTCCACCAGGCACCACCCTCCCCATAAATCCACAAAGCTATGGTTTGTTATGTGGGGAGAGGTCAAGAGAAGAATACTGTCCTATGTCCCCTCTCTTTGTTGGACCAAAAAGGTCAGATGGGATGATGGCAGACAAACACTACCCCTCCCAGAGTAACTCAGTACACCTCAGGAAAGAAACAGGGAACATGCTGTGCTTCTGAACCCTTCAAGGCACCTCAACATTGGACTCTTCATGTCCCAAAATCTACACTTTCTGCCTTTCCTTCCTTTCTCACTGTTGTAGACATGAAAAAGCATCTGTGAAATATCTGTGCTTTGACAATTAGGTGAGTTTCCAGCTCTTCTAGCAGCAGTTAAATATGTACCTGGCAGTTTGGAGTGGGGGGAAAAGTTTGGGATTTGTTTGGTTTGGTTTTTTTCTTTAACTTCCATCAAACTGTGCTGCAGATTTGCAAATTTCTCTCAATGGCATACACAATCTTTCCTGAACATTTTTCTCTGGTGTATGTGACTTGAAAAAGTGCCTAATGAAATAGTCTTTTGTTGCCTGCACCATAAACACACATTGGCCCTAGAGGAACCAATTCCCTGTTGATATGCAAAACCCATCTTCAAGATCTTGCTTCTTTACTCACTATCTAAAAGAGTAATTTCTCATTCCCTGATGAAGCTTTAACCAGTAAAGGATCACAATGGCTCCATTTAAAATTTCCCTAAACTGCAATAAAACATTATTAATCCTTGCTCCCTCTCTGGTCCCAGATCAACTAACAGCCATCATAAACATAGCAAACTGGGCTATTTTTCTATGCTTCAGCTCATGTAGGAATAATTTTCTGTTTGATTCTTCAATCAGATCTGCAGACTTTCCATCAGCTGCCTCTTTTATTCTCAGCCCACACAAGAAAGTAAAATTGTCATCTTTTAAAAGCAAATATTGTACCTTCCAGTTACATTTTCATTTAAAAAATAAATCAATAGAGTTTGCAACTGATAACCAGATTGTGATTGCTTTTAAGATTCTGCTATCTTTCCCATGAGATAATCAGACAGCACAACAAAATACATCTATTTATTATGAGGAACACTCACATATTCAATCAGCCTGTTTTAAAAAGGGCCATAAATGAGATTTAGGATTTGAAACAGCCTGGGTAACTTTCCTTCTTCTAAATTTCCTGTAACTTCCAGTTAGGTCCTTCTTCCCTGAGAAGGGTTTTTAAGAATATTTCAAGACTTTTATTTATGCACTTACTTATGGATATGCATACCCCTACCCATATAATTAAGAAACTTATTTTTAGTGTTTCCTTTACAGAAACTAAAAAGATGTGAGCCACTTCGTTTTCTGCACAGCTTATCTGAGGACATCCTCCTCTGCATTGTCCCTCTCTACAACCTTCACCACTAGCCTAAATGCAGGCATGATCCCTGCCTTAAAACACATGTTCTGCAATCCACCCAAATGTAGAAGCGAAGAGCTTCTCTGAAATAATTACCTCAAATAGTGTCCTAGCACTCTGTCTTGCAGCATAGGGCTGTTGTGCTCTCACAATACAGGACAAATACTGTTTTCACTCTGGGTTTGGAAAGGAAAATGGATGAAAAGGAAGACAGATAGGTCTCTGTAACTCTTTGGAACACTGTTCATCAGATGTTTCTGCTTAAGTGAACAGATTCATTGGGGATTTTTGTCATTAAGAAAGAGTTAGATCTGAAGTGCGATATTCTCATGATTTAATGCTACAACTGTTCATTGAAAAGATTCAGGTGCAGACATCCTACCTGTGATTATCTCCAGCTGTGGACATGAAGAGGCCAAGTGAAGGCATTTGCCATCCTCCCAGCACGTGGCCCTTGTTTTCTTGAGCTCTCTGTCAGGGACTAACAGAGTCATGATGCAACACTGAGCTGCCCTACAGCATGGCACAGCCCTCAGTGCTAGCAACAAAACTGAGTGCCAAATTCCTGCTTTCACCTAGTAACCTTGCTGGAAAGCCATAGTGCTTTGAATTGATAGAAACAGACAAAATATCATGGTGGGAACTCTGATAGGAGTAGGAACTCTGATTTTCCTTTTCTCCCCTATATTGTGTTCTGTTTTCTTGACTGCTGATATTACTGTAGGCACCTAATCAGAATCAGTGCTTTGCAATGGGAGCAGTGCTTTAATGTCAGAAAAGGCCAGAAAACCACCCCTCTGGAACCAGAAGTGTTTAATGCCAAAGACCCCAGAGTTAAGTGGTCTTTACATCAAGGTCCCCAGATGGAACAAGAGCAGTCAGAGTACACTCTGTTAGAAACATTACAAGCTGTATATGATAGAGCATTCTCGGTGCTGGTCCCTGGCCCAAGTCAGTCCTTCAGTGCTAAAGGAAGGCAAGGGGAGCACTGCTGGCTCATCCCCTGCATCACTGCTTGAGGGCTCCATGGACTCTGGCCACACTCAGGGTTACAGCTACTTTTACATTCATACTTTCTCAGAACTGGCTTAATCAGAGATGCAGGTTAAAGTTTATTCAGTTTTAGAGCTGCTTGTTCTGAGCAATTTGAAGTCATTGTGGGCTCCAACCTGCAGTGGTTTCCAGCACAGCCGGTAACCCAACACTGCTCAGGGGCTGTGCACACCGTCCCATTGCTGCTTGGCTACGAGCGCTGCTCTTGCTGTGCCACGGCTGGGAGGAGCAAATCCCCGATATGGGACGTCCTGGTGAAAATAGACATGCACTCAAGCTCCATTAGCACCTTTCTTCCCACAACTTCCAGTTTGTTTCTCCTGCGGAGCTCTAGCTGCTTAGGAGTTTCACTACTACTTAGCAGAGACACACCCCACCGTGCCTGTGTTATTGTATACAACATTCCATAATGCTCAAATTACACCAGACCGGGTAAAAAGCCTGATCTACACGGTATGTTCAGGATGAATTGTTGTAAAATACCATACCAACACCACAAAAGAACTATTCATTCGTGTTGTTATGCATTATATTCTTGTTCTCTTTTTGTTTTGCTAATGAAAAGCTGATTTATGTTGTGAAGCTACAATTATATGTGAATTTTCATCTGCTATAGGTCTTTCACTTCTCTTGTTCCCTCACTAGATTTTGTAATTCTTGATAACAGAAGGATCTATACAATTTCTCACAAGATTAAATAAGGCCACTTAACTATGCTAAGCTAGTTCAATAGCTGCCTGCACAAATGTAAACACCATGTGCCTTGTCTCAAAGAAAATTCATATTTTTGTAACATTAAAGCAACATTTAAATGGAAATGGGAAATCAGATAAATTACATGTAGAAGAATTTAAGACTAGTTTTATTTGATAAATTACCTTAAATTTTCTGGGCACAAAGGAAAAAATAGCTTATCAAATCATATTCCATATAAAACCCGATTGATTATGAAATACTATGAACTGAACAGATTGTTCCTGGTAACTGTGTCTTCAAAAGTTTAGAACCAATAAATTTCTTGGAGTTCCTGTCCTTCAGCTTGGTGTTGACAAGGTCAGAGATCCATTGCTTCTGGAGATGTGAATGGTGGTTGTGCCTGTCTAGGGGTTGGTATAGTATGGCTCCACCAGCCAGCCTCCTTCTCAGACTCCCTTTTCATACTTCTTGGCCTTTCTACTTCTCCCCTCTGCTCTGCCACCAGCCCGAGCAGGTCGTCCATCTGGTCGCACCTCACACGGCTTGGTGTTTCTGCAGCTGCCAGGCTCCGGCGCTTTTTGTTCTTTTGTGCAGCGCCAGGCTCTGGCACTCCCTGCACGGAGACCTGGAGCCCTGCAGTTCTTTCTGGTGCACGCAGGGGATGTGACTTTTGGAAAATGGACGAGTTTGGACTCGTGGAGTTTTAACAAGTGGAAACGAAGCCTGAGCTCCTTGGGCGGTGCTTGACCACCATCTGAGCTCAGTGCCGGGGCCCTGCGCACCCTCCGGCCGCGGCGGCCCGCGCTGCTCCGCGCCCCGGGCGTGTTTGTGCGGATGGAGGTGGCACTGTCCCTGCGCGGTCCCTGCGCGGTCCCTGCGCGGTCCCTGCGCGGTCCCTGCGCGGTCCCTGCGCCGTCAGAGCTCCTCCGGGCCACGGCTCCACCGCGTCTGTCTCTGCTCCTGTATCGGGGGCTTGCCAGGTAGGAAAGCTTCACCTGCTGCTGCCCTGAGGCACAGGGATGTGACTCACTCCAGCGTTGAGATCCAGGAGGGACCCCAGGCTGCCCAGAGGCTGCTTTGTGATCTGTTCCTAAGCAAGGACCTGAGGAAATCTTCACACCAGCATTTCGGGATAAGCTTCAAGCTCTTAGAGAGTTTCTGTACCTTTATCTCCTCCTCTTTCTCCTTGTCCCTCTCCTGTCCTCTTTCCTCCACTTTCCCCAAAAGCTTTTGGGAACTTTGAAGCTGACAGAACAGCAGTGTAGCTCAAGAAGGCAATGTTGAGTTAAGAGTAGACAGCATCAGATGTACATGCTCCCTTCCCCTGTGTGAAAGGGGACACAGGCTACCACTCAAAATACATGGTACAGACTTGCACATTTCAAATGTAACTTCGTGGTATAGTTTTGGGCTCTTCCCATTTTATACTTATTTATGCTCTATTTTTTCCCTTCCACCTCTTTGCTGCTCAAGACCACACCTCACAAATAGTGCTGCAACATCACCACTTGCCTACAAAATAATCATGGTTCCAGCCTTTTGTCATAAACTCGGGTGCAGCTCAGAGTTCAATGAAGGTGTCATCAGATTAACTGAAATCAAAATTGCCCTGCATGGAGCTTAAAAACAATTATGGAAGTCCCTTCATCTGAAGGAAGTATTTTCTCTGAAGATTATTTAGCAGTCATTGTCCAAATATAGGAACTTACAACATTTCTCATGCCTTTGATTGCAGTGATTTATCCCATCAAGAACAAAATATTAAGAACAAAATATCACTATAGCATCTTATGATTTGATTTTTAACTCTGCTAGCATCTCTGTGTTTGCTTATGCATAAATAACAAAGATGTTCTCTTCAGTTTCATATGGGGAACCCTACCAGGACCTTATGTTTCTCAAGCTGTAAGAAAAAAATGTGACCTTCTTGTCCTCAACCATACAACTAAGGGAGCTGCAGCTAAGACCTTTATTGGTCTTAAAGAGTCCTTCACTCTACAAAGCTAGGCAGAGCGCAGTGTTGGTCCAGATCAAATAACCCTTTCAAAAACCAACTGATTTAAATGTAAGAATAAAGTCACTTCAAGTTCTTGGTGATACTCAGAAACTTCCACAAGACTGGATGAAAGCCACGCTATTCTCTGAAGTGGCCCAGTACTCATAGTCATGTATAGTTTAGACTGGAGACTCCTAGAGAAGATGAGAAGTAGAAACAGTTTTCAATGTGGCTGGAGAAATCATATGGTTACCAGGTTGTTGGTAAGTCAACTGCCAAGAAACTTGTCTGTGAAGAAGTAAAACTCAGTTAACAACTCAGGACATTGCCTAATGGGCATCCTTTCCTCTTGGTGGCTCAAGAATGGCATAGTGTATGGAGTCTCTTTGGAAAAGAAAAGCACAATTGCTGACTCTTACTTGAGCTCCAGGAACTAGACAGTATTATGAAGACATCCAGAAATACACTGCTAGGTGATGGTGCACTGTGGGACCAATATGATATCAAACTGAAGAAAAAAACCATGGATCCATGTTTTCTGTCCCCAAGAGTGAGATAGGATATGATAGAAACATGATAGAAATAATGGAGACACATCATTAGTCACATTAGTAGAGTGAAATGGGTTTTCCCAGAGTCCTAAAGAGAAGGATTTTTTTAAAGACTGCGTGACCAGTATTTCCTGTGTTGCAGCAATAATTATTGGGAATGGAGGGAAGTGGAGCACTAAGGGAGGCAGTGGTTTAAAAATAGGAGTATATGAATGAGACAAATATAACACAGCTATTAACTCAGCAAATCACAAACAAAATGACCTACAATGACAGAAAAAGTGCAAAGAAATAGCTTTCCAAGTGATAGAAATTGCAGCAAGAAGAAAAAAGAATTGGAAATTTCTTATTTTAGAGAAGACAATATAATTGACATTACAGACAACTAGTGGGAGGAACTGCATGTCTAGAATGTTAAAAGCATTGCTTTTAACCTGGTTAAAAGAAATAAAACAAGTATAAGACAGGTGGAACAATCATAGCATGTGTCACAGGAACCATTGCTCACCTTAGAGACTTTAAACTACAGTTCAGAGCATGCACACATACACACACACACACACACACACACACACACGAAAGGACTGAACATTAGTTATATCACCTATGAATTGGTTTGATTTTCCTTTTTTAGCTCCTTTTTTTTAATGTTTGGCACATACAAGAAGATTGAACATTGTAAATCAATGACAAGAGTACCTATGTAGACAATAAGACTGTTGTTTTAGGTTGCTATTCTGAAATTTGCATCTTTGACTTGAATGCTATCTGATGCTGCTGGATCCTGTCTGTTCTGTTTCTATCCCATCTGTTCAACCCTTCAGACTGCTAAGTGGTATTCCTCTGGGTTGGTTTTGTTTGGGTTTTGTTTTGTTTGTTTGTTTTTGGTTGGGGGGATGGCAAGCTTCCTGTAAATGTGAACACACTTTATTTCTTGTTAGAAGGTAACTGAGAAAAAGTTGGGGTTTTTTTCCCCCAAAGTTTCATTGTATACGTTCCCATTTGGAAATCTTCAAGGTCTTACCGTTTTAACTGTTCTAGTTCTTTCTGAATCTTGTGAGGCAAGATTCATGGATTAGTGACAGTGGCAGTGACAGTGATAAAAAGGAGACAGTTCTTCCGTTGCATATGAGGATAATTTTAGGCAGCTTCATTTGAAAGAAAGGACCAGACAAAAGAGAAGGAACAAGAATGGGTATTGTCATTCTTTGAGAAAATTTTTAGATAGTCAAAAAGCTACAATTGAGGCAGAGACATTTTTTTGGTCAAATGGTCCTGTTAAATACAGACTAGATAGAAGTTATATATACAAAAAAGAGACAAGGAGGAATAGGTATAATTAATATGTTATCTAGATCAGAGTATAGGAAGGTGTAATAAGAGAAGTTAATATGCTACATAAAGATTTATGGCAGTCTTGGCAAAGACCAAAACAACTTCCATTTAAATGTAAAAAAAAAAAATGAAATCAAGATGGGCACCTGTTTAATGAATGCCTCTTTCTATCTCATTAGGAGCAACCTTTATAAAATAATTTACATCTTTGTATCTGAAAAAAGGCAAGATCAGGTAGTTAAAGTATTTTCCTGACAAAGATGAAAAGGCCAGCAGAAGAAGAAACACACTAATCTTACAGCAGATAGACACTTGAGACAACAGGGCCAGGGTCAACTTCTCCCCAAGTCATGCAGTGAATTTTCTGTGGAATGTTCTAGACAGCTGATTTTATATAGAAAATAAGTTCTAGCAGAGGCCAGAGAAAATGTCTGATGCCTGGAAATCTGCAACATTGTCCACATTTCAGCTGGAGCAAACAGAATGACAGATGGTGCCTTAATTTGATAGCAATCTCAGGCAAAATAGTGGAAAATCAAATAATCAATTGTAGGAGATTCAGCCGACAGAAAATGAGCCATCTTGCATCTACCATGGCAACACATCTGCCACTGCTGTTCTTTAATCTGCCCAAATGCTTAGTGAAGGTTTTTTGCTTTACAGACAATAAGATACAGCTAATCTCAAAGGTTAAGGTCTTTGTGGTGTTACCCCCAGATTTCTGTATTCTCTATATTCCTTTCTCCCTTTCTTCCATTTTCCAGAGTCAATGCTCTTTAGTTGTGGCTGGAGAAACAGCTTATCCATTGAACTTGGAAAACAAGTTTTGCCAGACAGTGGATTTAATTATTGAGTGGCAGAAGGTAAAAGTAACTTGAAGTCTTGAATGGTGGTGGTAAATTGTGCTTGGCTCTTCTTTGTAAAGTCACAATTGTAAAATGATTATTCTAAAATATCTTCAAAGTGCTGGCTAATGTGTTGGAATGTTTCTTCTAAAATAATAGGAAAAATGTTGCCTGAAGGCTAAAAAATCCTCACCAACTCCAGTTGCTAGACCTCCAGTGCACAGCAGCTTGCTTGTAACCTAAGCAATGAGCTAAAACATGAAATAGAATCAATTACAGAGTAAGTTTGCATGATAGCAGCAGAAGACTGTAAACAAGATACAGTGCATTTGAGAAATCAGCAGAGAGCAGAAATTCTTACTGAGAATCAGCACAGCAGAATTCTCGCTGAGATAATCCCCAAGCTGTGAACATTCAATCATAGAAGGAACATTCTTTTGACCTAACTGCAAATGCAAATACATACTGCACCAAACTTACAGTATGAGCTCTGTGGCACCCCGGGATCCAGTTGAGTTTTGAAGACTGATCATTCTGATCAGATAAAAGAAAGCAAACCATGTTGTTAGTCAGATGGGTGTGTGTGCGTATATATGTATGTGTATGTATATGTATATGTATGTATATGTAAAAAGAAAGACTGCAGTACATGATAAAACATCTTGAGTTTCTTAGCTTTTGAGAGAGAACTGTTTCTTAAGGAAGTTTTGAGATACCGAAGAGTATGACACGAGTGTGTCACAGCATGAGTCAGGCATAGAGTGGAATATGGGCTAGCAAGGTTTTCAAACTATAAATTGGTTTTAAAAATAGAGTGAATAAATAGAAAAGAATCTTACATGGATAGGACTGGAAGAGACTGCATGGCTTTTAGCAAATAGCCATGGCACAGAGGTGTCCCTTGTCTCTTTTCTAAAGAGCTTTTGTAGCCCAGTCTGGAAGAGATGACAGTACCCAGTGCAGCCATAAGCTCAAAACAGCAGCAGCAAGAAGCTCAAAATCTTGTGGCTTGGGGCTTTCTCCAGACCAATCCTGAAAGCTCCAAGAAGACAGACCCCACTGCCTCTCTTAGCAACCTGCTTTACACTGGATTGTCCCTACAGGGAAAAAGGTTTCCCTTTGTATATAATGTGGACTCCTCCTGTTTCAGCTTAGACACTCTCTTATCCTGCTGCCTTGCACTGCTGTGGAAAGCATGCTTCCATCTTCTCAGTGACCTGTCCAGAGGCAGAAGGGGGCTCTGAGGTGCCTTCCCTTCTCCAGCGAGGAGCAGTCCTGTCTGTCCTGTCTGTCAGGCTCCCCTGGCCAGGCTCACTCTCCCTACTCCACCTTTTCTTCAGGTTTTGTTATTCCATAAAAAGCCAAAATTTATAATTTATAATTTAAGATTTATAATTTAAAATAGACTACTGTTGATCTGATAGTCTACAGAGAGGGAGATTTTTTTCATGGATTATATGAACCTGTAACAACTCCATTGGTTAGGCAATATCAGTAAGGGAGTCATCATTGCCATTTCGGGATGCTGACAGTTGTTGGTCTTGGTATCTTGTGAAAGACCCATTTAATAATGAAAAAGGTCGAGCTGCTACTAATTGTGGATAGAGACAATTTCGGCTGGACATGACGTAAATTCATCAAACTTTTTCAGAGTAATGAGTAAGATCTGTTTTCTACCTTGGGAAGTTGATCAGTTAATCTGGGCCAAGTACTGCTGAGGAGAAGAAAACCCCAGCAAAACAAAACAACCAAAAACAACCACCACCACCACCAGCCTATGTGTGAATATTCATTGTGAATATTCATTTAGATTATACAATAATTTCACCTGATCACAATGGCGTCTCTTTGTATTTATGAATACAATACTTTTGAGTATTCTGTTCAATTAATTTACCCTATGGTCTGACAAGAAAAGCACTGCTGTTAAGGTGCTGGGAGCTGCAAAACCCTTGGCCTGGCAACTCAGACTTAAATGCCATATGTGCATTATATTAAAATATATTGCATATACATGCAATATAATTCATATTATATATATGTA
>WAAE01023432.1:0-32977 GCA_013400495.1 Nicator chloris | reverse complement strand
GTAGCAGTGGGTCACTCTTCCATGGGTGCAGTCCTTCAAGGACTTCAAGGACAGGCTGCTGCAGCCTGGGATCAAGGCCCTCTTCCCACAGGTGTCCCACAGGATCCTCTCAGGCATCCACCTGCTCTGGTGTGGGGCTCATGCAGAGGCTGCAGGTGGATCTCTGCTCCCCCATGGCCCTCCATGGGCTGTAGGGACACAGCTGCCCCACCATGGGCTGCACCATGGGCTGCAGGGGAATCTCAGTTCTGGCACCTGGAGCATTTCCTGCCCTTTCTCCTTCACTGACCTTGTGTCTGCAGAGCTGTTCTCACATGTTCTCACACCTCTCTGCTCTCGCTGAAATTAAAACTGTGCAACTTTCTGTTTTGATTTTTTCTTAAATACATTCTCACAGAGATGTTACTACCATTTCTAATTGGCCCATTCTTGGCCAGGGGCACGTCCATCTGTGGAGCCGCCAGAGGCTGGCTCTGCTGGACATGGTGGAAGCTTCTGGCAACTTCTCACAGAAGGCACCTCTCTGCTTCTCCCTTCCCTCCCCCCCATGAAAATGAGGCTGTGCAAGACCAATCCATGAAGAAATGCAGCTGGGTTTAATCTGACATGGTCAGGTTCTGTGGTATTTCATCACTGTATCAACATGTTAATCTCTCTGGTAGAGAATTTTCTTCTGTGTTTGAAAATTCTCAGATTATGATTTTCCTGCAAAGTACCTTCTCAAGACTTTTGAATAAATGGTCAATTATCTGATTTGTCCTTTACTAGGTGATAGATCTCCTTCTGAGGTTTAATCTTCAGCCAAAAATAAGGGCCAAACTTCTGATCACAGCTAGGTTGTCTTAGCATAATATATTAACTACATAATTTAAAAATTGCTATGTATTTTTGGGCTGGATAAAATAATGTGGGGCTTTGTAGGACAATAGAGCTCAGAAGGTGCATAATGGCTCCCTTTTTCACCTGCTGAAATACAACCATTGGTAAAGACGAGCCACCTCTGTCACAGACGAATAAAACAAGAATGGTTGGCAGACATCTCCACCTTAGAGAGATGAGGACCCCACGTCTGGCAGGTGAGGATGGTGACAGCTGGAACAAAGCACCAAGAGACACTGATATTCAGCCGTCACTTGGTCTCTCTAAATCAAGACTGGGTATTTTTCTGGAAGATAAATCATACATAGATCAATGAGTCGGGGTGAAGCTTTATAGTATGGGGCATATGGGTTGGACTAAGTAACTAAAGGTGTCTTCCAGCGTTTATATTGATTAATCAGCTCACCAGAGGACTGAACGACAGATCATGCATTCAGTGAGAGCCACAGGCAGGAACCGAGACAGGCAGGGCACATGAGCTCCTGACCTTCCACTGTGCAACCACTGCCCCTTAAAAAAACAAAGCAGTAACATATTATGTAGGAAGGTACACAGGATCCTGATTTCTCCCCTGTGTGGTAGCGCTTTTTTCCTTAGGAAACGCTCTGTTTCTCTCCATGCTTTCTGTTTGTTTATTTGTTTTACTATGAGACAAAGGATAGGAGCAGTACACGACTTTCTTTTGTAGCTCATGATTTTATATCCTACATCCAAAAATGAAATGTAGCATGAAATTTACTTTTTCTAGTAATGTGAAATTGGATCAAGTAAAAGCAATTTCTGTACTCTTAGCAGGGAGAGACCCTTAAAAAAGGCTGAAAAGGCCTCCATTCAGTTTAAAAAAAATAACCATCAGATTTGTACCTTGTCTCACAGTGATTTTATTACCATCTGATATATGACTGATATTGAATTACAGATGGATCACCATATCAAGCCACAAAATTATGAGATTTTCCTTTTTCTCTAATGTATTGTTCAAATTCTTTCTCTCTCTGACTCAATAAAAAGCATCAGGCTCTATGCAGCTGCAGCTGAAAGATCTTCCACCATAAAACATTGGCTCTGTTTGGAGCAACTAGGACAATGGTTTTTATTTTAATAACAGTGTTCAGTGATTCATGTTAATAAAAAGATCCTCAAGAAGTATAGGCCTTCAATGCTTGGATTTTTTTTATTAATTATTCTCCCATCTGATTATGATAATACAGTTCAGAAATCTCTGGGAAAAAGTGTCATATTATGAAAATTACTGTTATTCACCCTCAGGCTAGCAGAGCAGATCAGCTGCCTGGGAAGTTGCAGCAAAGTACAGAGGAAGTATCATAGCCTCTTACCCGGTGGCTTCCCCTTACACTTGATCCTGCTGTGCTGCTGGGTGACAAAACAGGAGCTGTCACAGCACTGCCCAGCTCCCCCCACACATCTGCCTGGCAGCACCACGCAGCAGCATATGCTCTACCACAGCCCACAAGGTACAAAACAGCCCGGGGTACAACAAGAGAAGCTCTTGAAAGAGCTTCTGATAAGATGATATTTACCAACCCCATTAAAAAAAAAAAAAAACACGACAGACCTCATCAAATAAAACAGCTCTGAGACTACACTGATCCCTAGAAGTCCTCCAAAATACCCTCCTCACAGTGAATACTAAATAGCACTAATACACACAAGTTGCAGAGTAAGTGAAGTGTGGGTTCTGCCATGCATCCAGAATGCTGGCAGCCTGTGCATGGGGAAAACAAGCCCACTCAGAGAGCAACTCTCTTCTTTGCATTTTTGCATTGCCATGCAGAGTACCTACCAGTACTGCTGGGCCCCTGTGGTTTGAGCAAATAAACAGTTCCAGTTTGTAATTAGTATGAAGCAGAATGATAAAATATAATGAAAAATGAGACCTTCACCAGGCCATAAATAATTATTTCTGACACAGCACTGAAGATTGATTTGTGCGTGTACAAGAACAATGCAGGACAAACAGCAAACTGTGATAAAATATATCCTTTTATACAAGGATAAATTAAAATTATCTGGTTGAAAAATACACACACACTCATAGTATACACAGAGATTTCACTGGCAAAATTGCTGTTCCTCTGAAGCCATAGCTGTGGAATGACCAAACTCAGACAAGTACTTAGATGCTTGGCTTCACCTTCTCAGGCAGCCTTACCGCAGGAAAAGGATTTGCAACCAGTAACAGCTTAAGCAGGTGCAGAATGAGCTCCCAGACAGCAAAGCTGCTGTTAAATTTGAGAAAGTCCGTTTCCATGGTTTCTACAAAAATATTCCAGGTAACATCAAACCACTTGCTTATCTTGTTTCAGTGATCTTCCCCCTCCTGATGGCAATGGTGCAACAAAAATCCTTGCTCTAGCATTCATGCCTTTCAACTGGAGATTGTTCATTCCATGTCAGGGAGCCACAGGTTGGGTTCCCTGCACTCCGCCATTTTGCAGAAGAGGTTGGTGATGATGCCCAGGTCACTGTGGCTGGCCTGGTGTCCATGAGCCCCAGGAACAGCTCAAGGCATCACTGCATCACTGGAGCCGTAAAACTTGCCAGTCATCACTCCAGGATGTAGTCACCTGTTTAAACCCTTTGATTCCCTCCTCACCTGCCATATTTGGTCATCAGCACTCTGTGTCCCTGCTGTCAGCTTTAAAAACCCTGTGGACCCCCAAGGATCTGCCCAGATCCCCACAGCACTAGAAAACTTCACCTAGAAGGGTGTAAGCACACAGCACCTGCCTGAGTACCCAAGCAACCAGCTATGGGCTCTCCTGGAACACCACTTTGTAAAGGATAATGAAATACTCCTGAGGGTGGGGAGAAGGTGAGTGTAACCATGCTCAGAAGTGTGGTTGGAGCTCACACCCATTGGGTTATGGTCTTACCTCATCCAGGGGCTAACATTAAACAATATTATTACAAAATAGAAAAAACTGTTGCTAACATAATCTGAACTTTTGTTTTGTTTTGTTTTTGTTTTTGTTTTTGTTTAGATTACAACAAAAGCAATTTGTCTGCAGTATGAATTAATGTGGATTTACTCTCAGTCTGTAGTGGGTTATTTATGAAGTTTTCAGAAGACATTCAAACAATTAGTGCAGAAGCAAACAAAAAGAACATGATTTTTTAGAACAGACCATATTCTTAGACAATGCTGCATCACAGTCTCCCAGAAACCTTAAATTCTCAACAAATTCAACATTGTTTCAGTGTGTACACCATCCTGTCAAAACTACCAATTAATTAATGTGGATTAGAATAAGCACACATCAAAATGGGTGTCTGGTGCCTGTGGGGGCATGAAACTAATCTGGAGCAGTTAGGCATTGGAAACTACTGGCAAAGCGCAGTGGATTTTTTCTCTTGAAGTAGAGCATGGATAACCTAAACAACAGAACGAAGAATTTTTAAGGCAAAGAGGTGTCTGTTTGGCACTACAGCAAAAGCTGAAAACTGGCAATAATAGTGTCAGGCTGGAAGTGGGAGGACAGTGGTCAGTCACAAGAGTCTCTGGAGCAGTCCCACAGCCTTGGACAATGGGCAAGATGACATGCAGGAGTGGGCTTGGTAGACCTGTGAATAGGAAAACAAGAAGTGACAGACAGGGATAGTGGGAGACTATATTTGATAGCTCAGGAAGGCTTGATTTCTATTTACGCATCTGCAGGCAGACGAAGTTCAGTCTGAACTTTGCTTTGTTTTTCATGGTGCTGATGCTCGGTGGCATCAAAGAACGGTGCTTTTATCCCTGTTGTCTCTGCAAGAGGCTCATTCCCATCATCACATGTGACTCAGCCTCAGTTTCACAGCTTTTTATTAAGGCCACCAGAACTGTAGCCATTAATAAAATCCAAAACTCAAAATGGTTCAAGTCTAAACAAAGGAAAATGCGTTTCTGCTATTACATTTTTCTCTCTGATGATGTACTACAGAATGACCCATACATTGCACCATGGAAACCCTTCAGAGACTACACTGATGCGGGTTCTGTAAAAGCCTGTAAAAAATCTGTACAATCCTGATTAGAAATGCATACACAGAAGGGAGATGTTAATACTGTGCATTAGAGCCTCTGCAGGAGCACACTGTGAATGGCTTTATGTAGTGCCTTCTAAAGTTTATTCTTTGGTGTAAATCTAAATGTGGTGAAAGAAAAAACAATCTCTGTTCAGATCATCAGGGAAAATATTGTTTAATGTCATTAATATTATAAAATAATGAATTACAAGCCCACTGTTTCTTGTACAAAGCAATCCAACTCTGGACTCAAGGGCTTTTTTAAATATCCTTGCAGCCACATCACTGGAAGAGCCTGCTGGTGTCTCATAGCTCTGTCCCCACAGCCTGCTTTGGCCCAGCACTGGACACTATGTGGATTTTGCTGTCTTGATGTCCACAAAGAGTTCAGTGAGGTGTCCAGTAGGACCAGCAAAACCTGGGTCTTTACAAGAAGGCAGAAGACTGTTGCTCAGCCATGGTCTCTGGGGCTTAAAAGCATCAGCAGCAGAGAGTACCTGCATTCATGCATGACCAGTGTGTGAGAGACTAAACATCCATGAACACTACATGATTTTGAAGAATAAGCAACTAACATTGGGTGAATTCAATGCCTGGATAGTCCAGAGAATCCTTCATTTTTCACTTTGAGTGATGGCACTGATTGTGTTCTTCACCAGCAGCATGACTGCTGCACGTTCTGTGTAGAAAGAGGGAATTACATCTTAGGGGTTACTAGCATACATACCTTAGCTCCTGTGTAATGAAAGGCTGCCCTCAAAGGACAAAGCAATTATTCCTCTTGCAGGGAGTGAATGTGCAGGATTTCTGCAAACTGGGAAGAGTGACAAAAATGTTCCTAACAATTCAGACTGATTTGATTTTGTTTATGGACAATGACAAAGCTGTCCAGAAAACCTCACCTAACACAGCAACTCCTGCTGTTTCAAGACACAAGAGTCCCACACACACATGGAAGTGTGGTGCACCCCTGCAGAAGATGCTGACGTGATCCACATGCTCCTCATTTAGGAAGGTAGTAGGCTGTGAAATGGGCAGCTTTTAATAATCCTCGCCCACAATTTCTATGCAGACTCTTTGTAAAGGATCCCTAAACAATGTGCCAGACTCCCATGGCTACCATTAGGGATGATCCTATGGACATCTATCATTATAGATAATTATTAGCCATAGTTATGAACAATTTATTGACCTTTTGGATTTCTTTATTAAGTTAGCCATGATTATTTTACTAGCTTACCCATGGTAAAGTGCTTAAAACCAAAATGCAATGTAAAGTAAATACATTTATTTCCAAACTGTGTTTTTCAAACAAAAATGAAAATTCCCTACTGAAAGACAAAAACGTCAATAGGATGAATTGTTCTGAAAAAAAGACAACTCCTGCCAGAGACACACCACATCTACCTGCCTGCACGTACACAGATATGTTCCATGCTTTGGAATTGCCCAGAGACTTGCCTCCTTGCTGGGCCATTGCTCTCAGTTTCTGTCTGACCCTGCTGGCATTTCCAAAAGAAATCTCCCTGACAGATGAACTAGTTTGGTCTATCATCTTCTATTAACCAAAACTGATCACTAGAGTACCCTGCTGCAGCAGAGGAGGAAAGAGCTGGGCAGTGAGGATCTGAAGACCTATTGACTGTCCAGAAATTCAGATACAGAATCAATGCTTTCACAATATTTTTCCTCACAGTCAAGTTTTCCTTTTCATACTCCTACCATGCACCAAAAAAAAAAAAAAAAAAGCAGGAAAAAAGCAGGGTGATGCTGCTGATGCCACATGAGAAGCTTCACAGCTTTTCTATGTCTGCTTGCCATGCAGAGCAAGCAGAGCATACACAGCAGCAGCATGAGTAATAGGAAAATGGACATGCTGCTTCATTTAACCTTCAGTCATAGTCCCAGAAATTGTAGGTGCTGCACCACTGTTGAGATTTCACTCTCAGTCTGTAGTGGGTTATTTATGAAGTTTTCAGAAGACATTCAAACAATTAGTGCAGAAGCAAACAAAAAGAACATGATTTTTTAGAACAGACCATATTCTTAGACAATGCTGCATCACAGTCTCCCAGAAACCTTAAATTCTCAACAAATTCAACATTGTTTCAGTGTGTACACCATCCTGTCAAAATTGCCAATTTTTTTTTTTCCGCAAAATTGTTTATTCAATGGCATTTGCCTACCCTTGAAGAATATAACAGAAGAATTTAGCTAAAACTTGTTTTCTGTTCCCAAGGACTGAGCTTCCACAGTTAATGCTACAGACACAGAACCCAACAGGTCCCATGACTTACTGTGGGAGAAATCCAAAATCCAGAATTCTGTCCCAAGAAAAGATGACACACTGCTGAATGTCAGAGAGATAGTTAAACAAGAAGCTTTTTTGCAAACAATTCCCACTTGGTGGATGTTATATTTTGAGCTATCACAGGCCCCATTGACAAGAGTTAGCAGTTTGAAGAGAAAGTTTTTTCTAAGCAAAAAAAACCTTTACTTAAATAGAACTTTGTGGTTTCTTAAAGGAAGGCTGGAAAAAAGTGCACAGCAGATGGATACAAGAGGGTAAATTTTGTCAAGATTCTGCCTACCATGAAAACTTTACGAAGCAGCATCTCCTGCTTTTCAGGGGTATTGGCAGGCCAATGGACAGTGGTACTCAGTTCAGACAGGAATGCCAAGCCAGGGGGACTGTCATGATGACTAAGTGCCAGGCAGCAAATGTAAAATTCAGAGGGACCCCAAGACATCCACTCATCTGCCAAGACATTCTCAGGCCACAGACTCAGCAAACTCAGAGCCTATGACAATAAAACAAGATTCACCCATAGGAAAAGAACAGGAGAGAATGGGGATATCAGGGGCTCTCCAATAACCACAAATTGGAGTGCTATTGCAGCTGTTACTATTTGCTGCTGTTGTTTAAACCACCACGGAGGTTTAAGCAGAGCAAGACAAGGAAACATGCACTGAGACTCGTTTGAATGCCCCAGCAGCAGCAGTGCATGTTACCACTGCCCTGGTTCACCAGTCACTGTTTTGGGTAAAGTCAAAGAGAAATGTCCTTCCCAGAACCCCAGAGAGCTCAAACATGAGTAATGACAGTAAAAAACTGAGTTAGTAGAGGCACAAACCTCATCCCTTTTCTCTGAGAGTTCTTCCCTTCAGCTGTTTTGCCCCTCACATGGGGCCATGATGCTTGATCTTAAAACAAGCCCAAACCCTCCACTTCTGTGACCAAACAAGCTCTTCACAACTTGCCTCTTCAGATACCCAGAAACTGTCTTCTATATGAAAGTATAAATTTACCCATAACCAACACATAGTCATTAGATCCTGAGCTAATAATATGTTTCAGCACAAAAAGCTTTTTTCCTCTCCTCAGCATTTACCATCCAGCATATTTATTAAGAGACATTATATCTCCTCTGACCTTTGTTTGACCTGGCTAAAGGAGCTAAGCTCATCAGAGGAAATGTTGTAATTATTTTAAAATACAATTACCAGTTCTGCTAACAAGAGAGAATAGAGAGACTACTAAGTCAGGAGACTTCAGCAGTAACAATTAAAATGGGGAAGTGCCTTAGAGGTTTTAGCTGGAGACAATCATTAATTTCCCAAATATGTGTTTCCCCATGAGAAACAGAAATTAACAAGTCTTCTACTAAAGATAAGGATAAGACTTGTTAATATGTGTTTCCCCATGAGAAACAGAAATTAACAAGTCTTCTACTAAAGATAAGGATAATTCACTTTACACTCCACGATATGAAACCTGTCCAGCATCCAGCCAGCCTCCAGCTGGAACAGCTCTTTGCACATCTTATGGTCTTTGCCAGCATGGATCTCAGGAGGTGCCTCCAGCCACGGCACTGGCAGTGCATGCATGAGCTGTGGCAGGAAGCAGAATACTGGCTGTGCCAAGGAGCACTGTTCCACAGGTTATTAGTGAATTTGTTTTCCACTGACATAGACTGTTAGACCCACTTGGCTTTATGTCCAATCGAGTCTCTTTTCAACCTTTTTTGAAAGAGAAAACAACCCCCAATTTCTTTACTTTATCCAAGTTGTGATCTTAAGACGCTCAGGTTTTTACTTTGACGTGTCAGAAGTTGTATGGCAGCTAAAAATTAACTGGGAAATCTGACCCCACATTTGGGAAGGGGCCTGTCATTAAACCAGAAGCAGTCCACATGTCAAACACTCCATTTCCAAGAAAGAACAGCAGAAGAGAAGTTTCTGATTCACATGACAGTCTCCTCCAAGAAGTCAGTGGCTGAACTAACTGGACATGAAGCTGTGCCTGGAACATGGCACTGCTCACCAACATCTGGGAAGAGACACCCTGGAAGGGCACCCTGGAGGCATTTGCCTCCTTGTTCAAATTAGAGCCCTGCAGAGGTGATGGGCACAACACTTACTCCTGCAGGAAGGATTAATCAGCTTCTGAACCCTCTACCCTCTCTGTCTCACTGTGCTTAAATCATGGTGAGTCTTAGAACATCTCAATGTGTCCAAGAAATGTGTTATAAGTAGATAGATAATATGTGTCTATGTGAAACCTTGTTGTGGGTTAAGCCCACCTCCTAACTCAGCACCACACAGCCACTCACTTACCCTCCACACCCCAGCCCCTCTCTGGTGGAATGAGAAGAAGAATCAAAAGTAAAACTTGTAAGTTGATATAACTGAAAAGGAGCAAAATAGAACAACAATAATAATAAAATGAGATAAAACTCAAGAAGAAAACTGGTGATGCACAATAAATTGCTCACCACCTGCTAAGCAATGCCAAATTCTGTCCCCAATACCTGATTGACTCCTTTTCAGGTAATTCCCAGTGTTTATGTGCTGGCCATGTCTGTCTGTGCATGGAATATCCCTTTGGCCAGGTTGGGTCACCTCTCCTGGCCATGCTCCCCCAACCTCTTGGGCACCTGATCATTGCAGAGCACACAACACTGGAATGTCCTTGACACAGGGTAAGCATTAATTAGCAACAATCAAAACACCACTGTGCCTCCAACATGATTCTCATAATGAATCCAAAACACAGCACTGTACCAACTACGAAGAAGAAATTATCCCAGTCAAAGCCAGGAGAAAGTTTCTTCTACAAATGCTAGAGAAACTGCTTCCATTTGCATAGAGGAAGAAAAATATCTTGACCCCGCTGTCTGATAAATGTTTTAAAAGCTGTAGGAGATTACTTCTCTTCCTCAGCTGTAGTTCAGTTTTCCCAAACTGCTACATTTTAATCCATGAGCAAAAACATGCAAATGGAATACTACAATTCTTTGATGGCAAACCACAGTTTACATCCTGCACATGGCCTTACGGGCCTTTGGTCCAGTCCTGGTACATCTCAGAGAGGTTACAGGAGAGGACACAGCTTAAAGCTCCTGGCAGAAGCTGGAGGTGAGCAAATGGCTGCAGATGACAATTCGGCTGTCTGCAGGAGGTGCTGGGACACTTAAATCACACAGGAGCCTACGACATCACCACAGAGCTGCCTCATTGATTACCTGCCCCACTGCCTACCCAGGCTGCACTCCAGAAAAGGGATATAGGGCAAGAAAACAAAAGGCTTGTGTACTCCTGGATACTGCCTGCATTCATCTCTATGGCAAGTACTTCTCCCACTGCTGAGGATGGTTTAAGCCTGGTCTTTCCTAGCTTTCCAGAAAGCATGATTCTTCTGATTCATAGTAGCTGATCTATGAAAGAGATGTATATGTGCTGAGGGATAGTGCCCTTTCCAGTGCTGGAGCTTCTGCGCACAGCCTTGGTGCCAGCCAGAGATGGAGCACTTTGCTGCATGCCAAGGCATTGTGCAGGCTTTGAGGCAGGCTGCAGGGACATGGTGCCCATCCCCATGGCATCAACTACCTCCTTCATTGCAACTGCAATAGAGTCAGAAATTCAAGCAACTTCATTACTTTCCTACCTGCTTCAGCCATGTAGTGACAGCTTTAATTAGTGTAGATAATGCCACAAGAATAAAATCCTGACATAACATAATGTCTCTTGGTGGTATATAAATGTCAAGACATTCATGGAAGAGAAGTGTTACAGCAAAACAAATGCGGTATTTTCATTTACTGAGTGATAGATGAAGATGCAAATGTCACCAGATGGCTGAAGGGTGCTGTGCAGATAAGTGGAGGTGGCTCACTGTAGCATGCTCCCCAAGCTGATGTGCACCATCGCTCCTGGGAAGGGGACACCCCAGGCAATTTGTACTCGAGCTGCACAAGAGGACATGCCAGGACCAGGCTTTGTCACTCATCATACACTCACTGAATAGTTTGGTTTGGTAAGGGACCTCAAAGATTACCTAGTTCCAACCCTCTTGCATGGTGTCTTGGTTTGAAGAAGACAGGTATCTGCTGGGAAGGGCAGGGCCTCCCTTGAGAATTCAAACTCCCTCCCTCCAAATTATTATAATTTAGAAAATTAAAGGGGCTCTCAGGCAGAGGTATGAGGGTAGCAATAACAGTCCCTTTACTAGTGTGTATAACGAGGCAAACAAACAACAACAACTACAGCATTAATAACAAACAGAACCAGGAGCCCGGGAACAGTTTCCCTGGCCGCAGGCACTCTCCCCTTGGTGCAGTTCCAGGCACAGCCACCAGGCGCGCTGGTGGCTCCCGGCAGGCAGGGCGGGTGCGATGATCCCCCACGCCTGCAGGGGGCGCTGTGGCGCGGGCTCGGCCACGCGGTAATGGCGGCTCGGCCCAGACGGGAGGGGATGGGGCAGAAAACTCCAGAGCTGAGGCTGAACACGGGAGGTCTGGGCAGGCAGGAGGTGTGGGCTACACAGGGGGACAGTACAACAGAGGCCCTGCTTCCAGTGCAGCGAGGGGCTTCTCTTTTAGTGAGGCAGGGGATAACAAGATCCCAGTTCCGTGGCTGCTGCTAGGAGCAAGGAGGCTCACCTCACACCAGAAGAAAAAACCAGGACCAAGCTGGACTTCTGTGACAGTAAATGAGTTATTTTCCCAAGAAACAGCTACACCATCACCGTGGAAGGCTCTGCTCATTCGAGTGAGTGCGAGAGTTTCCCCTCCCTGCAGCCTCAAGCACCCAGCAACCAGTGCATCATTAGCAACACAATGGGAAAAATTCCACACCTCAACCCGCAACACATGGGCAGAGAACCTTCTGCCTGACCATGTTTCTCAGAGTCCCATGCAGCATGATTTGGATATTTTGAGGGATGGAGCACCCACAGCTCCTCTGGGAAACCTGTTCCAGTGACTCACCAACCTCACAGTGAAGGATTTCTTCATAATATCTAACCTAAACTTAGTTCCTTTGAGTTTAAAGCCACTCTCTTGAGTCCTGTACCACTAATGTAGTTCCACTACATGCCCTTGTAGAAAGTCCCTCTCCAGCTTTTTTGTAGATGACCTTCACAAATACTGGAAGGTGTTCTACAGTCTCCCCAGAGCTTTTTATTCTCCAGGCTGAAAACCCCCAACACTTTCAGCCTCTTTGGCCTATATGTTGTAGGATACATCCCTGCAGCTCTTTCCTCATTGGATTAATCCTGCCTCCAGCTGATCTGGTATCTGTCTTGCCTATAAAAACACAGGTCCTTGAGGAAGAGATGAGGAGAAACAGGCAGAGAGGATCCTTTTCCCAAAGTCCATCACACAGTGAGGATTTGGGCTCCAAGGCACCTTGACAGTATAAGCAATGAGTAGTAACAGGATATAACCTGGACACAGGACTTCAGTTTGAAGATGATATGACTTTAAATTAAATTAGCCTTTATGTTCTGTTCAAATCATAATCTAATTTCACTGACATTTTCAGAAGTCTCCAACAATATACACAGCACAATTAATGCATTAAAAATTCAAATGGCAAGTCAGGGATAAGCTAATAAATGAAGAACAGAAATTGTTTTCTAAAAGGGAACAGCCTTTTTCTTCCTTTTGCCTCATTTTCGTTGTCGGCATTGAATGATATTTCCATTTCAGGATTTTTAAATGCGGATCCAGGTTTCATCAGCACATGTAGCTCCAACCACTGAACACCACGAGGTCCCCAGGTCATGATCACAGCTCCGTGCAGCCTCCCAGCACCTCATCACAACAAGAGCAGCCCAAGTCTGCCAGACACAGCACAAGAACACATGCAAGAGTTTCACATGCACCACTTACTTTGTGGCTGAGGATGATTCTCATCCCCTCCACTCCTGCTGAAAAAGAACCCACCAGCAGTAGGAAAGGCCAATCAAGACCTTGCAGTTGTAGGGGCTTGTAATTTTATGCATCTCCTGAACCCCTGAGGAAATATCCTGGAGTAGCAAAGAAATTATCTGCCTTCTATTCAGCCACAAAGGGATTTATCGGAGGTGCTACGACAGAAGAATTCCCTCATATGATGATGCCAAGAAAAGTTTTGATATATAATTTAGAGACAACAGGCTAAAACTCCAGTTTATTCAAAGGAAATTCCTGTTAAAAGCAGGCTTTTCATAAGCAGGCAGCTTAGGTGAAAAATCAATGATTAAAAACATCAGTTGACAGTTATCATCTAAGAAATGACAGAAACAATCAGAAAACACTGTAATATAGACATGTTAAAACAGGCTCTCGAAAAAAAATCAATCAAACTGTTTTCTTTCTACACATTAATGACATCCTTTCGTTCAGCAAAGAATTTTTTCAGCAGTGCCCCACACCATGGGGAAATTGCAATACCTGAATTTATTTTCCAAATAGGTGATTTAAAACAATATTAAAGCAAGACAGAGTCAAATTGTTACATTTCTTTCCTCTGAAGGACTGAAGGCAAATCTTCCCCACTGTCAATATTTTAGTCTTTAATGCATCTATTTTCTTAAGATTTTTTGTTTTCTTTTTAAACCAGATAAGCCCTTAGATAGGATAGCCTGATTTTTGCAGCTAATGCTGCTCCAGAAGGCAGGTCTCCTTTGCCCCTTTCCTGTGTTTTTGTAGGTCTCCTGTCATGGGCACCCTCCTGCAGCACCTGCCCAAAAACATGCCTGTGAGCTGTGGGTGAGAGACAGAAAAGTAATTAATGGAAACAGCTTCCCTGTAGTCCATGTGAAAGGCAGACACTCTGCCAGACAGGAATAGAGCTCCAGTTTTGCTCACTTCCAAAAACCTGAGTTTATCTGCAGACAGTCCTGTCCTCAGTAGAAAAGTGCTTGTCAAGCTGATCACATCCCATCAAAGGGGAGGGCAGGTCACATCTGGGGGATGTGGCCATCACTCAGGAGCATGGGAGGTTGTGGAAAACTGCCATGGACCAAGCCCGGATGTTCTTCAGGTGCTGCGACCTTCCCGGTGAGGTGTCCTTAAAAGGACACTGGTCCACTGGTGCACAGGCACACCAGTGATCAGCTCAGTTGTGATATGCAGCTCAGGCTGCTGTAATCCTCGGGGTAGCCAAACGGCGCAGGGAAAGGAAAGGAGTGGAGAGGGGTTCTTCTTTCCCTGGGTCTCTTCCTCTGAAGTCCTGGGTCCAAAGAAGAACCCTGGACAATGGAGAGCCTAGACCTTTATTGAGGGATCTGAGGGTGGAGTTTCCAGGGTAGGGTCCAATCAGAACACTCGTGGGGCGGTGCAATAGGAGGGGGATACAAGACATAACCCAATGGAGAAGGTCTAGGGAGGGGACAAGGTCACATGGGCCAATGGGACATCAAGGTTTAGAGGATTTCCAAGGCAGGGTTTAGGTAGTGGCTGGCCCATGCGGAAAACTGACAGTGAACATCCTGGGTGAATAGGCAGGGCTAGGGTAACAGACAAGTGGGGGAGGATCCAATTTGGGGATGAACTATTACACAGGACTAACAGGGGTACATGGAAAAATACTACTTGAATATAGTAAACTTACTGTAGGTGTCACAGCCTGCAGCTAGGTCACAGGCTACAGATTCTCCAAGGGAGACAAATTGCACCTGGGGTAGCCCTAGGGGCTACCACAGAAAACCACTAAAGTGATACAGAGCGAGCAGAGCCTTGGAAGGAGAGACCAGACTTCAGGGTGCAGCAGGGACTAGAGGGATTTTGGTGGGGGTTTTGTTTAGTTGTTTTTTTTTTTTTTCCTTTAAACCCTCATTTCTATGCTGCCTCACTTTGAGGTTTTTCATCAGCCTTTCAGTTGGCTGCTCAGGCCTGGGGGTTCAAAGCCTTTTGGTGTCCTTGGCAACTGTGGCAAGGGAGTGGTGCTGTAGCTGGCCTCAGAGCTGGCACTGGCTGGAGGGCCATCAAGAAAGGGGGAATCTATCCATAGACCATTCCCTTTCCATTCAAAGGCAATATGAGTGACCTTAAGAAATAGAAAGAATGCAAAAGGTTCTAAAAGCTCATGATTTGTAATATTATGAGCTGTGTGACTTGGAAAGGCATCTTTGGAGGTCAGCTTGTCTAAACCCCCTGCTCAAGCAGGTCACCCAGGGCAGGTTGCTCCGAGCAGCAGCCACTCAAGTTTTGCACCTCCTCAGGGATGAAGACTGCACACCCTCTCTGGACTGCCCAAGGCATGAGGAATGAGTTGGTAGGCATAATATCACCATCACAAGTATTTCAGTTTCAGCTTTTCTAACATGTGGCAACATAGAAAGCAGTTTCTCTCTCTCAACTCGTGCTTGGCAAAATTATAAAAGCCGGTTTCCACCAACTTCAGATGTGTTCAGTCAAACATATTTCCCACTAAACCAGTGAATCAGAGAAACATTTAGCTTGGAAAAGACCCTTAAGATCATCACATCCAACTGTAAGAGGTATGGATGAAAGACTACAAAGAACTAGAAAGTGCTTTTTGCTGTGAGCAATCCACAATTCCTCTGGTGTGAAGGTACTTTCAGCAGTGTTTGACACCTGTGCCAGGCCCCAGAACAAAAAGAGAAGGCTGCCTTTGCCTGTGCAGGCTCTGCAGTGCCTGAGCATGTTGTCCTGACCAGCTGAGATTCTGGTTGTAGGTTTATTAGCAGACTATACACACAACACCTTGTTTTTTGCTCCATCTTGCTCTTTCCAAATATTAATGCCTCTGTGAATTATCTCATGATGATAATTGAATGCCAGCAAATGCTTGTCATGATACCAAGCATGGAGAACCAGCTAACTAGCTGACCTGCACTGTAGGATGCCTTTCCATCCCAGGGGCTAGCAGGAACATTCAAGCACTATTCCATCCCATTGCCATTGCTGACAGTGTACTTGATGGCTGAAGCCTCATTGTCCTTCCCAATAAATCTGTGCCTGCAGTGGAACAAAGCCTGTCAGATTCTCCACAGCACCCCACTGTCCCTGGTGCCACACAGAGCAACCCCATGGAGAACCACAGGCCGAGATTTCACAATTTGCTGCAGCAGCACTCCTCCAAACACTGGGAAAGGCATCTAACACTCTTCCCAGCAGGTGCCTGCCAGTGTGCCCCATTCCTGCCAGTCAGCTCAGCCCTTGGGAGCAGCTGCTTGGATGGTGCAGTCTGGGAAATTTGCAGCCTGGATATCAGTGCAGAGTCTGGAAATGGCCCTGGCACTGTGTGCTGCCCAGTAAAGGCAAGCCCCTCAGATGGAGAGTTTAGGTTAGTTTTTGCTTCTTTTTCCTTGGCTTTTTCACCTGCAGAGGAAGGGATGCTTACAGGAAGTACAGCAGGGCTTGACGCATTCATGTTTCTACACCTCCCCCTGGGGCCATTTCAAATCAGCCCTACTGCACCTATTCAGTGTCATCACTACCCTGATTTATAGAGCTGGTCTGCTAGAAATTCTCTTCGGTGTTCATTTATTTCACTAATAATACTCTCTAACTGCCTGGGTGCACCTGTGAGCCCCGGTACACCAGGGAACAGCACCATCTCCTTGCTGTTTCACCACTCCTGGAAGTGCAGGAGTGTGCAACTCCTGATTTGGAGAATAAAGTTGCTGAGGTTTAGGTCTGAGTTTTAAAGAAGGGTCTTTTTTCTGCTTGACACAGAGGACAGCAGATGCCTTCTGCAGGGGACTCCTGCATGATCTGGAAATACCAGTTTCCCTGGGGCAGCTCCTGCTGTTTTGGCTTGCCAAGCAGTTCCTTCCAGGGACTGGGGGGTAGAGGCTGGTGGGGAGCAGTAAAATCTGGGACAGTTTGCCTCTCTCTTCACAGGCCACTGAGGCTGAGGCAGACCCAGCACCTCCATTAGATCCCAGCACAGTTCAGCCTCCAGCTGATGCTTTAACCTTTGCTGTGGTTTTACTTGTTCCCCTGATGTTCCAGGGATGTTTTAATTCCTTACCAGGTGGGGTGGAGAGTAAAAGTCGCAGGAGGAGACACACAAAGAGGCAAAGGAGAGAAAGAATTTATGTCTCTTAATTTGAATATGTCAGGACAATGCCTGGTACCTGACCCTCAAGTTATTCATGTGCCTGTCCTGTTTCCCTCAGGGATGTTCTATGGCATCCCTTTGAAGAAGGCAATTTGGATATATTAAAATAAAGGAAGCATTTGTCCAGTCCCTCCTGCTCTTACACATCCAGCAATTACAGGCTGACATCCAGAGCTGGGCTTGAGTTCTTCTAAGATCTAAAACTTATGGTTTCAGTTTCCACATTTGCAAACCTGGTTCCACAAGTCTCTTACTGTAGAGTAAGTCACCTTGTGGATCTCTATGAGCCCATATTTCTGTGACAAAAAATAAGAAAAATTTCTTTTTCTTATTGCTGCAGATATGTAACACCACAACATTAGCTTGCTTCTCCTAGAGACATTTCTGAGCATATGAAGGGAGTGAAATCACAGATAACCCTTCTGACTGCTGGCTTTTATGACCTGAAAACCAAATAGAAAAAATCGCCCATCACCCCAGAGATAAATGAAGATTGAGAATTTAAAGAAGAGAGGCTAAGTCTCCCTTAGCAAGTATTCAGTGAGAAGCAGCCAGTTACCTTCACCAGGTGCCTGGGATGTTGTACCCCGGGGCCAGCATCAGTGCCCAGCTGTGGAGTCAGAGAAAAGAGCAGGTGAAATTCAGCAGTGGGAACTGGAAGGGAGTGAAACTAACACTGCAAAGTTAGCTCAGTGTGTCAGGAGATCACTTCAGGGTAGAAAGGGAGCAGCTAAGAAAGCCATGAATATTCCATAAAATTTTGATTTGCTTCCGTCAGTCATTGTTACAGTGTATGGCATCCTACGCATCACCAGACGACATTTTTTGTGCTCTGGCTGTAACAAGCATTATTGCAGGACAGTGCCTACCACTGTGAGGTGCTGATAAGCTGTACCGAACCCCATATGCCTTCACATGAGAAATCAGGAGAACCATGTTTTGCAGAGTTTTACATCCCATGGTGCTCATCAGCAGTTACATCCCTCCCAAACTCCATGCTTCCCTGAGCCTTAAGCTGTGCTACTTTCATCTTGTGAAAGTGCACTAAGCTTCATCAGGCAATCACAGCCCTGCTCATATTACTCCACTGATCCTCTGATGGAAGGTTTCCCTTTACCCCAAACACCACCCACATATGAGGTATTCACAGGCATCACTGTCTGCTCAGGTCCGCTCTCCATCCTGGTGATGATTTCCAACAAAACAAATCACTCTGTTTCTGTAAGCGGAGAGTCTTGTCAGGCTGGTTAACATGTTAAGAGGTGGAAAAACATGAGTTTGGTGAAGAAACAGCATGTCTTGTGCACTCCAATGGTCTCCTCATGCATTTGAGTTGGCAGTGAATTCCTGAGTTTTATTCCATTAGTGTCAGGTGCTGACAGTGCTCCCAGGGAGGAAAAACCCAAGATTAAAAATCAAGTGTGTAAGAAGAAGGCAAAAAACTGCCTATGGAGTGTTTCCTGGTATCCAGGCAATGACATGATATTGACCTCTTTAGGTGTCTAAACACTATCCAAGGGGTTTAAATCTGTTTCAGAGTGTTCAGCCAAGACCTCAAACCTCTGAACACATCACTTTTGGAAATGTTGTACTGAGTGGGATGCACCCTTTAAAGAGAGTCCAGGCAAAGCAGGCAGGAGGGCAAGGGGCCAGCAGGGACCCAAGCAGTCTGTCTGTCCTTCCACCTCAGAGTCCAGCACAGGTTGACCATCTGGAAAGCTCCTCTTTAAGTTTCAAAACCTCAGCTACTGAATCATTACTTTCAAAGACCCACAAGGCTGGTTCTTTGTCAATGTGGGAAGTAACATTTAAAAAGCATTTGCTCCCCTGCCTTGTAAGAGTTGATCAAAACCTCGCCCAGCACTGGGGATAGACAACTTCAGCATTTTTTGCTCAGTTATCTGCATCGTGAAAGCTGTTGTCTGGTCAGCCTTTGAAAACAACTTCCCAGAGGACATCTGGAAGCTGCTTATTTTATTTTGCAAATACATTGAAAATAAATGCTTCGGTTGCGCTAAGGAGTAATATTTTTTTATCTTTTTCTTTTTAAGTGGATTTTTATTCTGAACTGTTTTATTTTGCATTTCATTGAAACAAAATGTTCTAAATAGTGGATTTGAAATTAATATTTATCTCTTTTATATATGTAGCTTTTGTAAAGGAAATTTCACGCATTTGGCTTCCTTTTCATTTTGCTGTGAAAACAAATAGCAACAATCTGTGGCTTTCCCAGGAAAAGGACTATTGAATTTCAACCAGATCTGGTTAAAAGAAATCTCCACTGTTATAGTCTCAAGCATATGAATTGCAGAGTTTTCTCAGTATCTTTACAAACAGTGAAATTTTTTTCCCCATTTTTCCTGAAGTTAACAAAGATTAGTGAGCTAGTAGAAGAGGCTAGGGAAGAGTCTAATTTGTTGCTTCTTAATGGTACAGATGTAAAACATTATCTAGATCCCTATTTACAGCTAATAGCAAGATAACATACCCGAGAGACAAATCATAGGCTCTGTAAAGTGCATGATAGCTCCGAAACACAGCACCCCACAGCATTCAGCAAATAACAAAGGCTTGCAAAGGCATTATTAAGTTTATTGTTAGAGAGTAATGATGATGTGAATGGACACAGGACTATAAATAATATAATTTCATGACAGGCTGCCAAGAAAAGAAATTGAAACCAGCACCATTGCAGCTTGATGGTGAAAGTGAACAGGAGTGAAGCCCTGCTGAGGGTGATGGAGGAGGGTCCTGGACCAGCTGCTCTGCAAGCTGGTGGGAGGGTGCTCAGCCACTCCAATGACCCTTACTTAAAGGGGAAAAAAAATGGTCTGAAACCCATTTGTTTGCCTTCAGTTCTTGTTTCCAGGCTTTTGCCATTGTTGCAGTTTCCCTGAGGGGGAACATTTCTTTTGTTGAAGTGATGGCTGGAGTGGTGTGAGATGCCAGGGTGGAGGGGCCCCAGGTACGCTGCAGTGGGTGGGTACCCAAAACCAGGCAGCACAGCTTCAGCTGCAAAGCCTTCAGATTTGATGAAATTTAAAAATCGTGGTGTTTTTTTTTTTTTTCATGTCGTGCTGAGAGCAGTCTCCTTTGCCAAACTAAAGCACTTCCTCTCATGTTATCTTGTGGCAGAGCAGGAAACCTGCCCTGCTGATAATTCAGGAACATGCACCTCACCCCGTGCTCCATGCAGCACTTCCCTCTGGCCCCGCAATACTCTGCACAGAATGATAAATCCCAAGAAATAATCATGTAATATCCTCATCTTTTTCTAGTGTTATCGACACAAGCCAAACCAACCGAATTAAAATATAAAAATAAATTTATTGATTACAGAAAAATTTAGATAAAACCACGGTCAAAATGGACAAAGTGTCAAGCCCAGGATATTGACACTGGTGAACAGAGTGTATCCCTCTCTCTCGCCAACTCTCTGTCCACGGTTTGGCCTGTCGGCCTCTCGGTTCTTATACCCGCAAATTGCCCCCAGGCTTGAGTCCACAATAGAAACAAAGTCTTTCTTTTGGGTGCAGATGAAATCCATAGTAGCTGAACACCGGTCTCCGGAGTTGCTGAAAAGATTCGTCGAGGGTGATGATTTCTTGATTCAATTTTAGATGTGGGTTTGGGTGGAGGCTGATGAGCTTATCCTTATCGATTGATAAGAATCATGCGTTAAGCACCGGTCATTGGCCACGGTCTCCTCCCGGGGCTCGTGATTCCCCGTTGTTACTTCAGATGTAAATGTTGTTTCCACATGAGGTTTCAAGCCTCCCCTCGAAACAGGCTTCCCTTAAAAGCTTAGACAGATTTGGACTTCAGAAAATATTACTTATATACAATATAAAAGAAAATCCTAGCATGAATTATCATTATACATATAACACTAGGGTTACTTGAGGACTTCCATTGTGAGCCACCTGGGAAACTGCCTTGAACAACAGTATCCTCTAAGTCCCTTTAGCCACAAAGGTCAGAGAAACGACCCTGTTGTAGGGGCGTGGGTGAAGGTCGCACTGTCCCTTGTGCCTGCTGTCTTGGAGCAGGTTTACCCTCATCAAAAGAATGTTTGCACTGGAGCACACCATTTTTGCCAGACTTACCGCCCTGGGAGAGTTACTGTATAATTAATTATGAAAAGGGCATTTATTAGGGGGAATGTACAGATGGTCAAACCTGCTTTATACTCAGTAACAGTTGACGTGAGGGTTAAGGGAAAGGATGAGCTTCTAATGGTGCTGTCAGATGGCAGGAAAAATAAAACTCTACTGGTAAGAGGAAAACTACCACTATTGGCCAAAAGTTTCTGTTTAAAACAAGTTTCACAAGACTTTTCCCAGCCATGATCATAGCAAGGAATAAATTCTTCTCCTGTGCTTGGGAGTACAGGAACTGCTCCTCTCCAAAAGTTGTGAATTTTAAAATGAGCTGGTCTTTCATTGTACCAAGAGCCTCTGGGGACTATTCCAGAGCCTGATTAAAAGCCAGAATCCAAACTGAGCACACACAGAGCACCCTTGTCCCAAGCCCTGGCCCCCAGCAGGTCCTTGCGTGGAGGCTCAGCTGCCCCCTGCCTCTGGCACCACACACATTCCCCCTTTTTATAATCAGAGATATTTATTTTCACCTGTCCAAGAATAATCCAGGAGAAGTAATAAACATCTCCACTATTGAGGTCAGATCTTGCCCTGCCAGCACTCCATGTGCTTTGTCAGTTCTAACACTGTCCAAAATACAAATTGGTAAACTTTATGCTCTTCAGTGGTCTAAAAAGCTCTCAGACTCTGAAAGTTGCACTTTGACCTACTTGCTGTCTCACTCTTCCCTCATTTTAAGTGGCCACAGGATTTTTATAAGATGCACAGTGGCTTTTCCAGGACAGGCAACAAGACGGTGTTTTGGCCAAAGAGATTTTAAATTATCCTGCAATGATCCTGTGGCATTTCTAGTCCCCTGCCACTTAATATCACTGTAACATGTTTACCTACCATCTTCTCCCCCTTTATCTTGCACTCATACAGATATGCACATGCTGAGGATCCTGTTAGGATCATGTGGAAGAAGAGGTATTTTAAAAACTCTTGTTATAAGAAAAAAATATTAATTTTTTTTTTCCCCACACAGGGAAAAGGGTGAAAAAATACTGTGTTTGTAAATGTCTGGAGAAAGAAAAACAGTGGAGGAACAACGTGGGAGAGCCAACCCTGTGTTTTCTGGAGATGGGTTTTAGCTGCAGGGAATTTTTGTTTACTAGGATTAGTAAATACCTCTGCAATCTTACTGTGAACACTCAGACAGCAATAAGAGCCCTCTTCTTTGAATAATATCTCAGCCACAGCTCCATGTCATGCTTAAGGACCTCTAATGTTTTGTGATGCCTTAAAAATTAGTAACAGTAACAAAGCTGCCAGAAGGTGCTAGTGGGGGCTGGCTGGCACCCTGCCACCCAGAGCCTCACAGCTGAGGCAGCAACCAAACCCTGGGGCTCACACCACCCCAGCAAATCATGCTTTGGGAGGAATTAATGCTCACGCTAGACCACCGACTTAATTCGCCTGTGAGAACATAGCAGCTTTCCTTCTCTGCAGTCCTGGCTTTAGTGCCAGGAACCAGGTAAGAATTGACCTTTCCTCCTGTCATTTCAGTGCATTTGGGTATTATCCTCCTGTGGATGAGGATGTGCTAACTGCACCATTTCCAGCTGCACCCCCACCACTCCCCTGGGTAATTGCACAGAGTCTGAGAGCAGGACGCTGACCTCCTGCTGTGACACACGTAACCACATTCCCCAGCAGGGACGGTAGTGCTGATTTATTCAGCAAACCCAGTTATCTTTTTTCATTTCCCACCTTAAATATTCTGTATAACTAGTGGGACTCCAGCTGTATTCATTTTTATTACTGAAGGCTTCACCTGTGAATAGTGGTGGTAAAATTAGAGCTTGCTTCTTCTTCTCTGGCCCCAGTAATTATGAAGATGAATGTCTGCTATTGGGTTTGATTTGACAAACTTCTCTTAAACTGTGAAGCACTGTGTGAATATACAAAATTTGGAGTAATAAGTGGCAAAAAATTCACAGGAAAGCCGTTCTTTTCCTACCCCCTTTACTTACTAGATTTTTACAGAACCTGTTACATTAAATCTAGTTTAATTTATTGTTATTATTGGATTATTTCAGATCATATTATTATTAGAATATGTCTAGGTGTTAGTGAAACTCTTCCTAGTATTTAAAAGCCAAGTTTAAACATTTTTAAAAACATTATTTAAAACATTTACTGTGTACTCAAAGATGAAAGCCCATACTGGGGATCCTTAGACCACAACCTCACTAAATTAATACATGTTTAGTAGTTAATGCATAAGTAGCTAAAATTGCTCTGGGCAACCTCCATTTCCTCACACTTTCCCCATGCACCTGCCCCAGCTAAAGCATCATGCTGTGCATATTGTCTTTTACGAAGAACTGGGCTCCCTTTGGGGTAAAATTGTCAGGTACTGCCAAAATTTGTCATGTCAGAAGTGCTATTCTGCATACAGAAAGCCTTCGGATGTGCCTGCCCAAGCCAGGGTTCAGCACCCAGCATCTCTGGGAAAAGATGTGAAATCTCTGCAAGGCAGGCTGAAGGATCTGCCCTTGTCACACAGCTCTGCATGGCCTCGACCAGACTCAGAGAAGGGAACTGGCAGCATGGGGAGGCCTGCATTGCTCAGCATTTACCAGCTTTCCCATCCCACCATCCCTGGGAGAGCAGTGTGTCCACACTGCAGATTCCCCATCTGCTGGTGGCTCTTGCCTGGCTGCACTCTGCTGGAGCCAGAAAGCCCTCTCAGGTCACAATGCCTGTTGTCTGACTTCCTCTGACCTTCACCTCTAAGCTCACGCTCCTTAAGGTGCTCCTGGAGGTCCTCAAGCGCATACTTAAATCTGATTAAATTTGAAGATATGTTTAAACAACACATGCACTTGTCAAGATCACCCCAAAGAGGATCCCATCCAAATCAAAAGCCAGGAATCATGACTTTGGTGGATGAGTTTGCTGCCCCAGGACCCACAGTGACATGATGTGGTGGTGCTGCTCCCTGGTCTCTCTACCCCTTTCAGCTCCACTGTGAGAATAATCTGCTGCACAGTTAAAATGTCCATGGAGGAAAGGTTTCATGTTATGCTTTCTCAGAGGGATTGTTTTGCAATAGGTCAGACAGCTTGTTTGATATTTATCTTGTAGAGATATACTCAGGGGTCATTTGGATAATGAATTATCAGCCCTGACCTCTCCACTTTTGAAGTGAAATTATCAGTGATCATTCCTCGTTCTCAGTTTCTCTGTGACAGGTTACCTCCAGGCTTTTGTCATTAAAATATGGTAAAGTTTTGTTCAGATTAGCTTTGGTGATAAGCTTTGCAGCTCCACATCCAAAGTGGTTGGAGGCTTGCTCTGTAACTTTGTCCCACTCGTGAACCAGTGATGACTTTCCTGCACAACTGAGGAAAAGTGCTTTGGAAATTATAAATTGGCTTTTGTGAAGCTGTGGTTTATTTTATATTGATCTGCAGCTTCTTCTTCTTGCTGCAGCAGTTAACACGTCCTAAAAATGCTGAATTGCTCTTAATGAGAACATGGATATGCCATTGCAGAATAATTTCACCATCCTTCAGTTTTATAGCTAGTAGATCTATGCAGTTGGCTTTTTTAATTTTTCTCCTTTTCTGAGCCAAAGGTTGCCTGAAGAAGACAAAAATCTGAAAATGTTGGTGTTAATCAATGCAGCAGCAGAAAATCAGCAATACCAGCCTGTAATCCTGAAGAAGTATTAGCACTACAATGCAAAGCATCCCCTGGTGGAACTGAGAGTTCCAGAAGTGGTTCTATCATTCAGGACAGAAAAATGGGTTTGTGCTGTTTCAGTCCCAGATCTCAGCTCCTGCCTTCTGTTCCAAAGAAGTCCTGAGCCATTCTCAGCCCTGTCCCCCACAACTGTATAAGCACAACCCACAGGACAAGCATCTATGATCTGAAAAGAGCCACGTCCAAGCCTGATGTCTTTCTTCTTGCCCCAGTGGGCACAGCTGTCAGGAAAATGCCCAGGGCTTGGGTAGCCAAGCTTCTGGCTCTTTACTCAGATTCATCCTCTTCACAAGAGTTCATTATTTTAATTTTTCAAACAGAACAGCCATGTCATCTCCAAATTAAAATAAAATTAAAAACAGAGAGGAGAATGTACTGTGAATCCGCATTTTTTTCTGACAGGAGATGTGTGAGTGGCAGTGCCTTAGAAAATGGCCACAACACTAGAGGTGCTAACGCTCAGCAGTGGCCCTCTAACACCATTCCCCAGCACCATCTCTGCCAGTGATGTCCCCTCTGCTATTCTGGTTTCAGTTCCCCTGCTGGCATGGCTCAGCAGAACATGGGCACACACACTTCTACTTCCTCTCCTGCCCCTGAGAACAAGCTCAGGCAAGCAGGACAACTGATGAAATTTGAGCAGTCTTCCTTGAGCAGAGAGAGCTACTTGTTTAGGATTGTAGGGTGCCAAGAAGAGGAAAGCATGGGTGATGCTTTTTAAAACCCATGGGTGATGGATTTTATTGGAGCAAATGCAAGATGGAATTAGACAAAAATGAGTGGCAAGCCAGAGTGTCTGATTAAGTTTGTATTTTTAGGGATATTATTGAACAAGACAGCCTTGCCTGCTATAGCATCACATAGCTTGCCTTGTTTTTGGACAAATCTGAATGAAAATGTTAATTGCTCATACAACCAAATTTTCTAAATGGGTGGGGCAAACATAATTTTGCAGGATATAGGCATCAGATCCAATTCATAGTCTTTATTGACCAGTGGGTCAATAAACAGATGAGATAAACTGCCTAAACAGATGAGATTGAATTTGTATTAAATGAATGTATACCTTCCTAAGTGGCATGAATGTGTTCCTTCTGTGGCTTGCCTTTGTTTTTTGGGTGGTAATGATATGAATAAATTATGGCCTGATGCCTTTATTAAATATTCAGCTCTTTATGAAGAATCAGCAGCGTGGGAAGCTCGACGAGGTGCGTCCGAAAATTCAGCTCTCTGCCAAAGAAACCTGCAGTCCTGGATGCCTGGCAGGATATCTCAGCAGGGACTGCTTGTGCAGCAGTCAGCTGTGCAGGACTCAGGAAATCCGGGGCTGCACTGTAGTACCTTTCACTGGCCACTGGTGGTGAGCCAGGCAGCAGCCTGCAACCTCACCAGACATCCCCACACTAGTTGCTCAACCTCTGTCCCAAGCTGGGGTCCCCACCCCGCAGTCACGGCGAGAATTTAAGCCAGGACCAGGGATGGGTCTACATATTCTTCAATTCGGAGCAGCGACTGCATTTCTCAAATATGTATCAATTCATGGGGGGACGTGGTCTTCGCCCCCTAAAAATAGTCCCATGAATCCTAATGAATCCTAAATGAACCCTAGAGCTCTCTTCATCTGCATGTGCTCTACCTCTCCTCGCTTCAGATGCTAATTGAGAGGTGTGGGTCTACCCGTCTAACGTGTTTGGGCTTGTTTTCTTCATTGTCTGCCCTTCTCCCTCTCCCGCCGCCGGCCCCAGCTGCTCCCGCTGGCCCCGCACAGAGCCACGCGTCGCCGCCGCCGCTGGCNGCCCCGGCGGCTCCCGGTGCGGCCGCTGGATCCCGCGGCCGCCGTCTGCCCCGCCAGGGCCACGGGGGGCTGAGGGAACCGCGCACAGGCAACGCGGGGGTCGCGGGGGGGCGGCCCGTGCCCGACACGGGGCGGGCACCGCGGGGTTTCCGCACGGCCCTGGCCCGGAAATATATCTGAGTGTATTTCTTACAGTAACATACAAGTTTGCTTTTCATGGGTTTTTTTGTTCAGCTTCGGCAAACTAATTCTCCTCCTGGCTGCAGTTTTTGCTCTTCTTGAAACAGGTTTTCCCTGCATTTAGAGACGTTTTCAGTCCGCTTTTCTACCTATGTATTAGGTACTTTCCACCTACAGAACCAAAGGGAATATTTAGGGATTTATCCAAATAATAAAATTAATTGGCATGGGCATCTACAAACAAATCTGATTCATTTAGACAATCCAGCCTTAAAAGGGAAAAGCCCTCTGTGTATTGTGCTGAGGTGCCAATTGCTTGACCTGCCACTTCTTTAAGAGTCTTCACAGTTCATTGCTTGCCCTGAAACACCTTGCAGGCAGGTGCCTACACATGGGGCAGCCAGAAAGGAGGGAGAGTGAGCTGCTTGCACATTTGCAAGCACATGTTAATAAAAGAAGAGCCATCCCCTGAAGGATAATTCAAGCCTTGTCACTGCTGGGAGAATGACTTGCACACTACACGAACATCTTCTGCTCCTTCTTGACTTCCTTCCCACCCTTGTGGGTTTTTTCATCCTTTTTGCAAAATAAGACATTATTCCCTGGAGCAGCTCTCTCACCCAGCTTCCCAGGCGGCATGGATGGTTAGGTGTTTTCTCAGGACAAGAAAGATGTGCTTTGAATCCAACAGGACAGGGTTAGGAGCTGAACCTTTGCAAAAACTCTCCCTGCTGAGTTAATACAGGGAAAGAAGCATCATGACAGTTTTTCAAAGAAGCTGCAGCTGTGCCATTTCTGTGTTGAAAACAGCACAAACCTACATACATGGTGAGACGCTTTAGCAGCCAGGTGGGTGGACACCAGCTTGTGAACCTGATACAGACACAGGTTTGAGAGAAGCATGATGATCTGCACTGCACCAAAGGCAGCATTTCTCACCTGTGCAATAGCAGCAGGGGCAATGCCCGAAAGCACTACAGCAGCTGTAGTCTAATCATCTATCAAAGATTTACACAAATTAAACAGTTTTTCTCTGGATTGCATGCTCAGGGGACAGTTTTAAGAATATTGAAGTAAAAATTCTAGTTTTAGACTCTATTGCTCCCACAAATAAGTAATGCTCTGCTTGCTTCTGCAAGGCATTACACCAATAAAATACAATCAATAGAAAGTATCATGGGAAGCAGATGGAGAACCCAATCACTTTGAAGGCAAGGATTTCCCCCATGCCCTTACTTCTTCTAAATGTGTACATAAATGTGAACCAGGCACAGCAAGTTTTCATAACACAAACACAATAGCTGCTTTTATCTTTGCTGGAGCCTCAAAACCTGATGTTATGTAAATATATTCAGAAAAGGAATTCCTTCCCCATCCTGGTCTTCTCTGAAGTTCTTCCACTTAAAGCTGCCAAACACACCCTGGTATGGGTATATTAAGATCTCTGGTGTCCAGAAGCAAATGCCTATATGCAGAAGAGGGTTCTGCTCTCAGAAGACTACTGCTGTGCAGCGAAGAAATGATGTCCGGCCAAGTCCCCTCCCAAATCCTGTGATCCCCAGCCTCCTCACTGGTGGGGTGGGATGAGGAGCAGAAAAAGCCTTAGGTCTGTGCAAGCACTGCTTAGGGTAAGGGAGACATGCCTGAGTTATCAACCCTGTGTTCAGCACAAATGCAAAACATAGCCCCATACCAGCTACTGTGAAGAAAATTAACTCTACCCGAACCCAAACCAGCACAATAGGCAAAATGGAAGACATACAAGGTACCACAAAACTACTCAGATATGCCTGTAACAAACTTTCTCCTCTTGTCAGAGGAAAACATAACCTTCGCCATTTGTATGAGTGGATTTCAGAGCTGCAAGATTGCTGTATTATCTCCGGGAGTTTGGCACTTACCTTTTAGTCCCCTTCACAGGGATGTTGGATTTTGACCACACATATAAATTACTGAAGAGTTTCATTTCATAGAAAAACATCAAGGTTTTTTTTAAATTACTCTAAGCATTTTTCTTCACATTTATTAACCTGCTTTCTGATGATACTGAAGAGAAAATGATTCTATGACACATTTATGCATGACCTTATGACAGGCACCGAAGGATGACCCCACTACACACAGACATTTTCATCCCTTTGCAATCATCTACTTTATCATTCAGTAGGTGGTTAATGGAATTTGTCTTCATGTATCATCTAGTACAATTTTCAGAGTACAGCCACACGCTAACATCGATGATTAACATCTCAAATGTGATCAGTTCTACAGCAGTTTTAATCAAAAGGTAAAAAATCACTTCTCTAAGGACTACATATGCAGTCCATTATTTAACTTGACTGAAAAACAAGTAATTTCGAAAATGAACGTGATAATTATGTTTGAGATTGACCCAACAGAGACATCAGTGAGAAGAGAGAACATGTAGAATCCAGCTGTTAACTGATTTTTGAGCTTCATTATTTCTGTTTGTCAAACCCATCCACATTCAGACAAGACCTTGAAGTTTTGCCATATGCTGAGGTGTGACATGCTGGTGTGAACACAAGCTAAACTTTTACTTCTCTTAAAAGCAGAACAGAACAACACAAAAAAATGGTAACAGACAAATTAATAGACAAAATCTGCCATTTTAAACCTTTATTGATTATTTTGCAAATATATAGGAAAGACTTTGATGTTTAGTTTGCAGAGTTTACAGCACAGCTATGTTTTCTATGTTTTTTTTTCTTCAGGGACAAAAAAATCAATAAAATATAAAGTGAAGTCCAGTGTGATAATATAGTAGAATCATCATCTTCTTCAGGATAAAGAGTATCAACTGTCCTTGTCTTGTGAAGTGCTGTCAAGCAGGGAATTATTTCAGTCCCAAAAAACCTTCATCCCTGCAATACCAACTATTGCAGCTACTGCTAAGAGTATACCTGACCTGTGAACCACACTTGTGTCCACAGAGAGGGAAATAATTAAGAGTGCTTTAATTTTTATTTTGCTTAACAAATGAATTTAAAAAGTGGATTCAAAGCTTGTTGCAATTAGCTTGTGCCGACTCATGACATTTTCATAACAATACCAGTATTTTACTACAATCTTTTGTCCTCAAAAAAAAAAAAAAATCACGTGTGACATACATATCTTGTCTCCTGTTGCTACAGCATCATTGCTGTATGTGGAGAGAGCCTGTTCTCCTTTTATCCCCAATTTTCAGCACCGTGTACTTTTGCTCTCTTGCATTCACACACACAAATAAGACACAGAACTCAAATGTACAGCATGTATGACATTTTTCAAGTACTCTTCCACACTCTTGATCAATTGTGATCCCCAAGCTGAAGAGAAACAAATAACCTCTTGCATAGACCTTAGCTTCTTATTCCTCACAACATCCCTGTGAGGTAGGAAAAAAACCATCCCCTTTTTCAGCAACAGGAGACAAGGCAGAGAACACAGCAGTCATTCCACAAGGCAGTAAGTGGAGAACCAGAAAAGCTGGAAATCAGGAGTTCTTGGGTCCTAATTATTTGATTCAGAAACCAAGATGCTATACTCCCAGACATTACCAGGTCATTAGTCTTTATATAGCCATGTATTAATGAGAACAATGGCTTCTGTGCGTGTACCAGCAAAGTGAAGTTCTGTGGCAGAAGCAGTGTACACCTGATCCTGTCCTCAGACACTTCTCCTGTACTTCACAGATGTGTAAATGTTTACTGTAATTAACTAATCAATCCTACAACTAATGTAGCATAGGTAACTGCAATAGATCATCATTTTCATGTATAGATTTCTTTAAGACTTGCCCATCTATTTAAATGTTTGTGTTCTTTGGTGGTTTTGTGGGTTTTTTTCCTCTGAATAAGTTAACAGTAACTGCCTTCCCCTGTATAATAGTTTTTATCATTCTCCCCTAAAACCATCATCCCTTTTGGGTACTCTACACAAGAGCTTTGAGTGAAGATGAACAAAATGCTTTCAGGGACTACACCCATCCCCTCAGAGGAGCTCTTCACCCATTGCTGGCACTCAAGGCAAAGACAGGTATCTTTTGCCATGTACAGCATCACAAGGGTCAGAATTGTCACTGAAGTGTCTTCATGGATTAAGGAAGAGGCCTCTGGGCTACTCTATCCAAAAGTGAGATGGTTTACAGTGAGCTAAAATAGTCAGATTTTATTATATACAGATTTTTAATCTTCAAAACCTCTGTGAGCAGAACTTCAGTCTACAGCAAAAAAAAAAAAAAAAAAGGTCAAACTTGTGTGGAATGAGTGAGTAACACAGGGAATACATCTAAATAGCCTAAACAGAGAAAAATATGTGAAAACTAACATGCTGTGTTAAGATATCCTGGAGAGTAGTTTCAAGTCTTCAATGCAAATTACCTATCAACCAAATCACTTGCATACGTTAATCATGAAATTAGCACTGGTCTTTGTACAACACATTTCTTTCCCACGGACTCAGCATCAGATGCAGGCTACACAATGGCCTACCACCCACTAGCAGCCATGAGTTCAAGTCACAGCTTAGTATTATGGGAATACTTTTGTACTGGCACAACAGTGTTTACAAAGGCATTTTGTTTATTTCTTTCTGAGATGAAGGATAGCCTGTTATGGTATTGACAAGAGATTACTGAAGAATTGTTTAGGGTATGTGCAACTATACAGTATAATATCTCCAACTGAAGCAGTCTTACTGCTGTAAAACCCATGTGTGGATCAAGACAAATTTTGTAACTGTTCCATGAAAGAGAAGAATTTCATATTTTAGAACAGAAAAACGCTGTACAAAGGCATGATTTTTCTGTCTGGTTGCCCAAGAAATGTGTTACATTCCTTCCACAACACACATTGACTATAGTGAATTCCTTATTCACTCAGTATTAGAATGCCTTTCTATGTCACGTGTTCAACATGCTTATTACATGTGTGATGGGCATTATATAAACTTTTTCTTGTGCATCTACATTTTACTTGTTTTCAGTCACTTAATATGCTCTAGTCCTGATGTCACACATTATGTCAGGAATTATCTTAATTGGAGTGTTTTACATGCTCCTATTTATACAAACGACATATTGTATTGATTTGGTATGTGAGATCCAAAGCTGTCATATTATTTGTTTGCAAAAGTAACAAAATATAAAAATGATTTTGTAATTAAAAGGGAAAAGAAGAATGACTCTGAGATAATGCCTTTTCATTTTGATTGTCTCAAGTTAAAATGAAATTGGGTTCCAAATGCTTTAGATTTAGCTGGTGCCTTGATTGACAAGTGATGCATATTGTTTTTACCCTTAACCATCTGTATTCCTGTCAGAAGAATCTTCAAAGTGTCCACAACCTTCTCCTCCCCTGTTTCTCTATGAGACATTGGAAGGACAGACCTGACTCCAAAAACAATATTCATTTGCCTTTGACTGGGAGCTGGGCGGAAGCATTATATCTGGAAAATAAGAGCAGTTCCTGTGGGAAATTGTGCAGCTACCAGTAGTCTGCATGAGGATGGACACTTTTTCATCTTCCTCCTTCACATTCACCCCATTCTAGTTTATATGACTGAAATATGAAGGGTCATAGTTGGACTTTGGGAGGTGTAGGCCTCTCAATACCAACAGACACACACTGTGGAAACAGCAGATATATTTAGGTCCCAATTATTTCCACTGGTTTAAACAATTTTGTTACAGTCTGATGAAAAGGTCCAGGAAAAGGAACATTCATATTCCCAATATCTCTCTACACATACATATATTTGTTACAGACCTCTCCAGAAAAGAAAAATCCACATCTTTACAGGAGAATGGACATGATAAGTGCTGTAGTTCCAGAGCTACAGATATCAGGAAACACAGAGGCAATCATAAGTTTTACGTATTTTT
>WAAE01023430.1:53108-96328 GCA_013400495.1 Nicator chloris | reverse complement strand
AGTCTTTCCTTGGATGTGATTGCAGGGGCAGGAGCTGCATGTTGTCATCTGTGAGTATATCTAATACTGGCTAGCATTAGGAACTCCAGTTTCTAGTGTTGAAATGTTCTTGAAGTTCTGCTTTTTGTCCTCAGAAGATTCCAAAGTAATGATCTTAACTTTCATGCCACAAGAACTTCTACTGGCTACTGAGCTCCTAAACTTTCCCCCGACATGAAGAACACTTTGTAATGGTATCTGTTACCTGCAGGCAAAGATTTTCTGGTTAATTTCTTTTCCCTTTTAATCTTGAAGCCTCACAATAGCTGACACTTCACAGAGCTTTCCTGCATGTCCAGTGCTGAAAAATACATAGAAATTCATATTTGACACCTTTCACAGTTCCATTAGAGCATCCCGTAGGCCATGTCCCCTAGTACTAAGTGCAGTGCAGAACAGAGATTTTTGGATGTTTCCTACAAGGAGTCTTCTGTTAAATCATGTTTTTGAACATATTTTGAAACTTGCTTGCATGGATCTATATATTTTTTTAATCCTGTGGCCATCTTCCAAGAAGATAAAAGAAGCACCAGGATCTGCAGGACTTTACTGTTCATGTAGCTTGACCATCCCACTGTTAGTGAAGCAAATGATGAGCATCTCTCATAAAAACTGGACAAGAAAGTGCACTCTGGGTGTTGTTACTGTTATCTATTCATTTGGCATGTTTACCAATGCCTTTTGTTTGTGTGGAAACTTTTGTAGGCTGCTGTAGTGAGATCTCTACCAGAATGTTGGCAATGCTTACAACCAGTAGTCAGCACCTGTTTATGAACTTCCATACTTACTGTATGGAACATGGTTCAGGCAGTGTTGAGGATCTTCCCTTTGGAAGGAGACCTGCTCAATTTTGTTTGTGACAAGGTTTTAGCCTTCATCAGATATTCCACTCTGATGCCTGTACCTTTGAAAGGACTCTGTCGCCAGGCTTTGAACAGGACAGCTGTATCCAGGTATGGTCATTTGTCTTTGTTTTCACCACAGAAGCCTGCAGAATAGGCCAGTGCTTTGATTTAGGCAAAACCTTATTGAGTTTGCTACAGTATGTCAAAATACAAGCATTTTAAAGCCATGGCAGGCTGCAAATCATCTTATTTTACCTTACGTAGGAGAGTGATTGGCCTGTCAAATTAGTGGAGAGAGCAGTTCAGCTGTCCAGGGATTGGACACTTTTGCAGATGGACAGAGCTATTTCAAATAGCCTTAGAGACACTGTTTAGGACTGAAAGGTTTCATGAACACTTTGACTTTATAAGAAATGCTAATTAGAATAGAAACTTTTAGTGTTTCTCAGTAAGTACTAGCCTCTGTGCCTCAGGCTGCTGTGGAAGCTCCTCTGTATTGGTTCTGACAGTTATTTTTCCACACAGCCACCTGCTAGCAGTGACTAGAACAGGAGTTCTAGTCCTCAGGAACATCCTTGTTCGTTCTTTCTTTCTTTTCTTTGCTGAGGTAGTTTTTTCTGGAGCTCATCATACCATATGACTGACTGCCTGAAGACATTGCCTGCACTCACAGAAATTGCAGCATCGTTCCGTGGGCAGTTATGTCCTGTGAAATTTCTTTCTCTCTCTTAAGGGGCTGTAATATCCTGGCCTTAGAATATGGAGTTACTCGTACTTACTTTGGTTAACAGTAGGAGGCATTGTCTGAGGTATGCTCGTGCTGCCGAAGGATTGGATAGTTGTGTGTGCAGGTATAGAAGGCTTAGGACACTGGAACAGGAGGGAACCAGGCTCTTGCTCAGCTCAGTGTCTGGTGTGGGAAAACCAGGTAAATACATTATAGTACATGAGACCTTTGCGGTGAATCCATCAGTTACTGCGTTCCTGCCTGATGCAGTTTGTCTGCATAACGCTACTTTCTCAGTGTTTAACTGCCTGCTCCTTTCCATCTTGCTTGTCTCCAGATCCACTTGCCAACAGACTGCCTGTGGTGCCTGTCTGTATGGATGGGACCCATGTATGCAGCTGTTACTGCACGGCTCTGGAGAGGCTGCCACAGCCAGTCTAGATGGTCTTGTGCACTCTTTCAGGATCTAGTTTCTGTACTTAAAATTTGACCAGAATTAAACTGTGCTATGTCTGTGGGATGTTGTCTTCTGTATTAAAGGGTTATTCCCGTGCTTGTTTGTTGTTCTAGCTTTGTCTTATCTGAAAAAAAAAAAAAAATTGGTTGGGAGGATTTCAAACTTGTTTTCTTTCTGAGAAGTCTGAAAGGTAAGCAAGTCCCAGAAATTCTGGACCTGGAATTGCTGGTTTTTATAACATAAAATAAAGTATTGGGGACCTTTCAACACACCATTCTGTTTAGAGGCTTTTTTATGTATTAAAAACAAGGTGTGGTGTAATAAAATCTCATCAATGAGTATTGTGGTTATCAGATAATTGGAGACTGAAAAGCCTGCCTTTCCTTGCTAGTATACTAGGTTTCTTCTAGGTGTTAAAGTTAGCTCTTACTCTTTTTCAACATCATTAAAGAATTAAATCTTAATTAGGTTATAAAAAAAACCAAAACCAAACATAAAAAGGTGTTTAGATATATATACTGCATCATCATCGTCCATTGTCCCTTCTGTCTTTGTACCTCTATACATACCAAACAAAATATAAAGTCTAAAATTTAGACTTAATTATTTAGACTTAGTAGTTTTGGTGTAATACTTCTAATATATTTTAAATTTGTTTACATTAAAATGTAAACAATTGATGATTTGTTTTCTTTCTTTTGAAATTACTGTTTCATGTCTTCAAATTCATTAAATCAGGAATGTTAAAATGAAATGTTAAATGGGTATTTTACCACTGAAAAGATAATTTTATTCTTTAGTAATTCCTTAGAGGAGCTAGGACTGGAGGGTGTCTTGTTTTAAGTCAGAAATTAGTCTAACAGTGTGAGTGGGAAATACTGCAAGTGCCAGTGTGCATGGAGCATGCTACTTTACACAGAAAATGCAAATAGATGTGACCAGGGAGCTTCAAAACAGGTTTAGCTGAAAAATAATCTTGCACGGAAAAAGAATTTCTGTTATGTGTGGCTAAATGTTAATGTCATGCAGAGCTATGAGTATTGTGAATGCCTGTTAGAAAACTGATCCCCAGACTGTAAGTTTTAATTAATTCAAATGTCATGGATTGTCATAGATCTGACTGATTAGCAAGCTGCCAGATTCTTATAGCTAAAATACTGCAAATTCTATTTGCAGTTACGAATACCTTTAAAAAAAGGCAACCTTATCTGTCCTTAGATGTTTAAAGGGTCCATTGTGTATCACCACCCTGTACTAATAAGCATTAAAAGTGGCTTTATTTTTTGTCATTTCTTTACAGAACAAAAGAGATGAACATCTTTTGAAAAAAAGAAATGTTCCTCAAGAGGAAAGCTTAGAAGATTCTGATGTTGATGCTGACTTCAAAGCAGTAAGTTGCTTGATTCTGGAATTATTTTTAAAACTTTGGTGATATCTCTAAACAATGTATTCTGTTATCTTGCAGTTAATTGAAAGCAAATTTATGAACTGATATACTGTTAAAATAAGTTTGCTTGTATTAAATGTTTAAGTAGGCTATAATTTATCAGCAAAATAATTAAAACTTTTTTTTTTTTACTTTTCAAGCAAAATGTAACACTAGAAGCTATACTTCAGGTATGTTACATTTAACTTTTTTTTTTAATCTCGAAGGGTGTGTTCTGTGCATTTTTAAGTTTTACTGGGTTTTTTAATTATTTTTTCAGAACGCCACAAGTGACAACCCAGTGATCCAACTGAGTGCTGTCCAAGCTGCAAGGTAAAGATAAGGAAAGATATGGAAACATAATTTATACTTCTTTTTTTTGTTATGAAAGTTACTTACTTTTACTTCTGATTTCACAGAAAACTCCTATCCAGTGACAGAAATCCTCCTATTGATGACTTAATAAAATCTGGAATTTTACCAATTCTGGTGAAATGCCTAGAAAGGGATGATAAGTAAGTATTCTTTTAAAAATCTTCACTGTTACTGGAAACTTGTATTAAAAAAAAATGTTTCTTGAAATGAAACTGAGGATTCCAGCACCATATAATCTGACACAGTAGGTCACATTCCATGATGATAAATCACAAGTTCTCCAGGAATATTTATGCTGCCACTGAAATGTCATTTAATTTTTTAGAGCTTGTTTGAGCAGATCCAGCTGGTGGAGAAAACCTTACTACATTTTTCATTGGTTTTGAATATTTCAGCCTTTTACCAGCTGTTTTTAAGAAACCTTTTACAGATGTGTTGTGTGTATTTGCATGAAGGTTGTGAACAGGGCTCTTTTCCAGAATACATTTGTCTTTTCCATTAAGATTGTTCATTAAAGTTTCTGGTTTCTTCTCACTGCAAGGTGTTTCCTTCTGGCTCTCTGCTGCTCTCTTATGTGATGGTAGAACATGGTGAGCATGCTCTCTGAGTCTTTATTGGAAAACAAAGAGCTTCCGTAGAGAAGGTAGAGAACACTGAGCATATAGCTGCAAGCATTTAATGACATGTGAGAAACAAAACATGCCAGATTCAACAAATCTTGAGCCCCTGATTTAGATAGATAGGGATTAACACAATTGAGGTAAATATTTTTGGATGTCTTTTATCTCAGTCAGACATGATTGTATTTATAGTATTTCCATTTGCAGTGTTATTTCTGCAGCTATGAGAGCTAGAAACTTGAAAAATATGATTTGGTATTTTCAGTGTATTTTGATGGCTGCAAAACTACGAACTGCAAGTAGGGGTTTTTTTTTCTAGCTTGTTTAACAAAACAGTTGCTTAGAAGGCAGCTGACAATAACATTCAGCTCAGGAAAGCATTTTAAAATGGGTCATGAACGCTTGTCTGCTCTAGAAGTAGATGGTTCAGTGCTTTGAAAATTCTTTTAATTTGAATCTTCTGCTAGTTTTTGTATGATTTACCCTTGTAAATGTTTGAGTCTTTCAAAATTGAACTCATTTTTTAAGCAGTCGTTTTAATTGTGATTGCTGTATAATATTTAGCAGAGTTAAACTCTGAAAAGACTTTGCATAACAAATGATTAATGCTGTTGTTCATGTTATACTTGAAAGCTTATCACAAGAGAAAGAAAAAAGGGACTAACCTAAAACTAGAGTTTTAATGCACTTGATCCTAAAATTTAAAGGTTTATAGGTAGCTGCTGACAGGTATGATTTGTTTTTACCTCCTGTTTAATTCTTTTGCAATCCCATCCCCAATAACACCTCAAATTCCTTTGGCAATTAATACACAAAAAAGTTTTAGAGAAGCAGGTGCTTATGACTCTAAAACATGACTGATAAAGACACAAAACCCATGGAAATGAAACAGTCACCTAACAGTAAATATTCTCTGTTCTTCCTAAATCCTGACACTTAGACAGTTGTCCTAATGACCGTGGGCTGTAAACTCTTCTGTATCTTGTAGAACTCTTAACTTCTGGTATTTGCTTGAACAGCAGTTTTCATGCAAACTGTTTTACTAAACTGCTGTTGGCATAGACAACAGTTGACAGACATCTTGGAAGAGATTTTCTCCCAGCTTTCATGACATTTGTAACTAATTTTATCTGTATTTAATAAGTCAGGTGTGATGTTGTCTTTTCATACTGATTCTAGATCTTTCCCCTGTCTGTGATGGTGCAGAAAAATGTCTGTATCCAAGTAAACCAGCTTGAACTTGGTCTGGAATGTAATGTTGGAAGAATCAAGTTTAATTGGCTGTTTGGATTTTTTTTTTTGTTGTTACTAATATTAATTCAGAGTGATGGATGGTTTACAAAAGGTCACAGAATGCAAGATCTCTCTTTTCTTACAGCTTTTCCTTGAAAAGTCCAGGCTTAAGTGTTGAGGGTTTTAAAATTTGAGCCCTGTGAGTGGTACTGCCTAAATGTAGAGTATTTTAGATGGATACAGCTAGTAATATTGAAATGAACCATAAAATAGTCTTCAGATCATGTTTCAACTTAATAATATAAAATTCTTTCATTACAGTCCTTCATTACAATTTGAAGCTGCATGGGCGTTGACTAACATAGCGTCAGGCACTTCTGCACAGACTCAAGCTGTTGTACAGTCAAGTAAGTATTACAACTTCGGGTTTTTTGGGGAGGAGGCAGTGGGGGTGGGTATTGTGGGAAAAAGAAAGTATTTGGATAACGAATGCCATTTCTTATCAATACTGTGAAAGTAATAAATACATGTTTGTCCTAAAGATTTATCGAAGATTTCTGAAAGGTTTCTACATTTACTCCTAAACATTAATCTGCTTGTCACTAACAATTAGTGTTAAGGATCCCAGACAGGATTTTCCCATAAAGAAGGTAGAGAATGACAGATGATACAATAACTATGACAAAAGTCTTAAGTCTTTCTCATTCTTGGTTTGATTTCTGAAATCATGTACCATTAATTGCTCCGTTGCTAACATTTAAGCTAGGAATTAGTTCCTTCTGCCTCAAAGGTATGTTCATAAATCTTATTGAAGTTGTTAAATACATACAGTTATGTAAGGTTGCACATTTAAATACATTGTTAAGAAAATTACCATCCTTTCCTTGTCTGTATGAGTAGTATCTCCTGTACACACAAGTTTGTTGTGCTGCTTTCATTTCTTGTTTAACCAGACAGTGAGAAAGGAAAGAAACTCTAAAGTCAATTGAAGATAAATTAATCAAATAACTTTTTCAGGATTATATCTATAGCTTTTATGGATCAGCATACTTATCTTAAAACAATCACCTTTATGCTGAATACAGTATGTTGTCATTAAACAGTAGATTATAGATAAGCAAATATATAATAAACTGTCTTGACTTACTCATAATCTCATTTTTATATGGGAAAATGGTGACTTAGTTATTTGATTTTTTTGAAGTGTGTGAACCTGGCTTTCAAATGAAAATGCTGGTTTGTGTGTTTTTGTGGCTAATAAAATAACTGAAAAACTATTAGATTCTGTATAATTAATATATTGGAGCAACTTCGGGATTATTATTATTATTGTTATTATTATTATCATTGTTAACCAAAATAAGATTTGGGTAAAATGATTGTACCAAAATGAGCTTTGGATAAAAATCCAAAGGCTTTAAAAAAAAAGAAAATCTATCTTGAATTTGTTTCAAAAATTCCTGATGTGATTTGGGCACCTCTGTTTTTAGATTGCTTTTCTGGTGTCTAAGTACCTTTGAAAATCTACTCCCAAGTTTTTTCTTCCTTCTCAACTTGTTCATTGGTTAGTCATTGTTTTCTCTCTTTTTCATGTCCCACAATGTTGTCCTGTTTGAATGAAGCTAACTGAAAGGATGTTTATAGTATTAGCTTTGCAGGAAAAAAATCTCAAAGTAAAAATTAAAAGTAGAATAAAAGTATGTACAGCAAAACTAAAAGCATTGTTGTTACCTGAACAATTGCTAGAAGTTCAAGTTGGGACATGTTTCTCCAAAAATCTCTTTAGTTAATGCTTGAAAAGAAGAAAATGTGCTAAATTACTTTAGAGAATCAAAAAGCATTTTACTCATGAAGACAAAAAAAGGATGAAGTTAAAAAGTCTTGCTGCTTTGACTGGAAGATGACCAAGGGAAAACAGTCTCCCAGCTCTTCTCCCTTTAGATAAGGAAGGGTTTGAGGAAACAAAGCAGTAGGTTCTTGCAGCTATGGAAGAGGCTGATGCAGCCTTAATACAAAAGAAGACAGCCTCCTGCAATCAGGAGGGACAGATGGTACTTGAAGGCCCAGCAAAGGAGAAGAAGTACTATATGCACAGAATAACTCTTAGCAGGAGCCAGTTTGGAGCAGGAGTAATTAATTTTTTGAGAGTGGTAGGTCAGATAAGCTCAACTCATGCTCTCTGAGGTTTTCCTCCTTCCTGAGTGCTGTTATGAAATAACTTCATTCCTGGTTTTGAATGCATACCAGGATTGCAATGTAATATAACTACATAGTTGACCCTCTTCTCTGAAAAATGTTGAATGCATATATGGCTGAATTGGAATCTCAGTAATTGCTGAGAAGGAAGCTAAAATATTCTACTTGAGCTAATGGAAGTGGGATGATTATTACAATAGTGAGTGTTCTTAAGCAAGTGTGTTGCTGTTCCTGCTTGTCAGTTATAGGCAATGGCTGAATCACTCATCTGGGGTGGGGAGGGAATTTTAGGTTGTCTTTATCCTTCATCACTCTGTATTTTTCAGGAAAATAGTTTTGGCTTATTATCACGTTACACAATCAACACAATATTGATTCACAGTTGCTCACAAACTGTTGCACTTTTAAAAAATTCGTGAAGCTATTTCTGCAAAAAAAAAAAGCCCTCTTTAACAGTATATAAATTGATCAAGTTTACTCAGACTATAGGATGAGTATGATCAGATATAGATTTAAAAAATTGCTGCAAGAATTACTGTCTCTTAAACAGTGTGGGTTGTCTGAAGGAAAACAGTGCATGGGAATAGTAGTGGGATGGTTTCTTAGCTCTGTCAAATCTATTTAATTCCACAGAGAATGATATCTAAAACCAGTACCATTTCCTTAATTTGGTATGTTGCTGGCATTATATAAGAGCAAATTAAAACATGTCTTGGGACTGGCAGATGGATGTGAATCTTCACTGCATATGGAAACTAACTATAGCCACCTCTTGGGAGGAAGCTATTTTGTAAAAATCAAGATATGAAGCACGTTTGCACAAGTAGGCATGTCATTCTGCTTGGTGTGTGTTGTGATCCTGGATAACTGGAAAATCTGAATTACTGGCACATGAAACCTCACACCTGCATACTGGAGGGTCTGCCTGTCACTTTGAGAAATATGGGGAAATGATTCAATGTGGGGAGCCTTGTTGATCAATAATTCTGTTCTCAAGTCTGTTTTTCCCTTCTCTAGGTGTATATCTAGAAATGTTCAACTAAGGTTTTGTGCAACTCAGATATTGTGCACCGTTTGTAATAGAAACATGTATAAGGCATGGTGGAGAATGTGTTTTGTGTAAATCAGTGAAAATGTTGCTCATATACCAAGAACCAGTATTAAATCCAATCTTTGCATTCTGCAGATGCAGTACCCCTCTTCTTGAGACTACTTCATTCACCACATCAGAATGTTTGTGAGCAAGCTGTCTGGGCTCTCGGAAATATTATAGGTAACGTGTTGTTTTAATGATTTGAATTCAGGGAGCATTTCATTTTAGAACTTGACTTTTTGAACACTGGCATTATCATAAGAGACTATGTTTCCTCTGAATTCTGTGTCTTGATACAATTTTTTGAAAAGCATATAATACGGCCAGAATTACATATGTTCCTCCTGGTTTTTTTTCTAAATAATAGTATCACTTGCTATGCAAAATATTATCAGGATAAATTGTGTTTCCTAAAATATACATACGTAACTTTACGTATGTGTATTTAATTAAATATGACCTTTTAGTAGTAGACTATTGGTGAGGAAACATAGAATTTCAGTATCCCAACATGTCATTGCATACATTTCAAGATTTTCCATTTTTAATGTAATTTCTTTTGCAACAATTTTCATTTCTGTAGGTGATGGTCCTCAGTGTAGAGATTATGTCATATCACTGGGAGTTGTCAAACCTCTTCTGTCCTTCATCAATCCCTCCATTCCCATCACCTTCCTTCGGAACGTCACATGGGTCATTGTAAATCTCTGCAGGAATAAGGACCCCCCACCGCCTATGGAGACAGTTCAGGAGGTAAATAAAGAATTATGAGACAGATAATGTTTTATACTCTGGGCTGGAGGCCAAATATTTTACATTGTCATACTATGAATTTTTGCATGTTTTTTGTCACTGCACATGTGTTGTGCCACTCTGCCATTTGTTAGATGAAATAATTTGGCCAGTTTGGTGGTTCTTGCTACAACTGTAATAAAGGTATTTGTAACGTCTGAAACTGAGTAAGACTAAAGTGATGAGCTACACAGCAAAAAATTAACACACTGGAAAGCATTACAATACTCAGTATTACGTGTTTTCACTAAAAAAAGGCTACATTGTGGTTATGTACATAGAAGAATTGAAATGTAATTATTTTTAGCAAGAGGAAGTGTAAGTAAACTGTGGCATGTACTGTGGTTTGTGTTTTGACTCAGTGGGCACATGCAGTCAATGCCAAGTCCCAACCTGAGCAGAAATCCTGAAAATCTTTTTAAACTGATAAACAGAGCAAATGCTCTGTTGATAGGGTCAGCACAGTTAGTGTACAGTTAGTAAAATGGAGCTATTTGACTAGAACTGTAATTGTAAGTAAAGTTCTTGATTTTAAGATAAATTCAAAAGTGTAGATACAGTTTTTGAAGCCATGCGAAGTATGTTACTGTTAACAACTAAACTTCAATGGAATTTTAAAAATGAAGCAGAGAAACAGGGAAACTTTGACAAGTAATGCTTTACTAAATAAAACACTCTGTTCAAAGCAGTTTTATCACAGCCCAGTTTTATATTTTCTCCATATGTGGTTATAAAAAATTAAACTTTAATCCAAGAGGTTTATATATTGATATTAGGCTAACAGTTTTTATTGTGTGTGATAACAAAGCTTTTAAAATAGCAGGAGGATGTCTTATCTCTGTTATTTGCTTGTTTTCCCTCAAAATACAATCTACATTCTGCATCTGGAATATAGTACTGTCTCATATTTTCACAAATTTGAAATAGAGATATTTTTACACATACTTTGAGGGAATGACCAGCTGCTGGAAAGTGTGTGATTACAATATACTAAAGCAGACTCAAGCTAACCTTTGTGATTGCAATACTTGGGTTCATAATTTTACTACCAATTTTGTTCTACTGTGTAATGATTGATGAACTTCTTTACAGATTTTGCCAGCATTGTGTGTTCTCATTTACCATACAGATATAAACGTAAGTAATTTCTAAAGTTTTAGATATTTAGATTCTTTGCTTTCTCTAGAAAGATAATGCTGCAGGATTGTGTTAAAGTAATAAACTTGGCTTTGTGTGTTAATTTATGTGCAATTAAGCCATAAATGCATATTTAAATATGAAGACTGATGTGATTGTAGTTGTTCAGAGCATGAAAAAGAAAATGCAAACACCATTTCTGAAATACCTCTTAAAAAGGTGGCATTTTTTGTCCTGCACATTTGAAATAGTGTAAAAAAATCTTGTCTTGAATTGGGCACTAGAAAATTAAAGTGCCAGCTTTACCATCAGCTGCATGCTAATTCTGCCCCAATTTATAATTTTGCACAGATGATATGTAATATATAGAATTACATGTATTTTTTTACACATATCAGTCCAGTCAAATATTGTGACCATAAGGGTAAACCTGACTTCCGTGACCTGTTGGGTGCCTGACTTTGCAACATTTAATTAAAGAAACCGCATATGAAAATACATTTATACAGACAGCAATGAACTATTGTTTTGTGGCACCTTTGACAACCTTCACATTTTTAATACTAAACCTTCAGTACTTCCCACATTCCTGATTCCTAAGTTTACCTGTATTTTTCCAGGTAATGTCCTAGGGAGTGGATTTACCTCATGAAGCCTTATATATTGGGACTTCAGAACGATGATCTGTGTAACTGAGGGATATTGAGCTGCTTTTCTTCTCCTTCTGTCGGGACTTTGTAATCCCTATAGTGATCCTTTAGTTTAGGGAAGAAGGAAGTGAACCCTTGTGTTGGGTTTGGGCATAAAATAAAGCGTAAGATTGGTGAGACTGTCATTTGTTAGTTCAACGCTGTAGTAGCAGTGTTTCTGCTGCTTTTTTAATGGTGAAGTGGGCTTGTCTCCACAAAATATTTGTACAGTTTAAGCTGGGATTTTGCCAGGGTTTTCCCAGTGTAATGTGAGTGGGAGACAGCACATGGTGACTTTTCAATGAGTAATTTGGACAAAGCTGAACAGAATTCATTGCAAACCCAAATATACTTCTAACCTGTAGGCTCTTCTTCCCTGCCCAGTTCTAAAGCTTTTGCAAGCAGTGATTGTATGAGACCTTACTGATACAGGTATGAGACTGTGATGCCAGGTTTTGACTGATCTCAATTAGGGTGTCCGTCATTTTGATCCTGAGAGTCAGGTGCTAGTTTGGAGGTACCAGTCTGGTCCCAGCCTCTCCGTACTGGAGCAGCAAACCTATCTTTGGAGATGAGTCAGTGATGCAGGTAGGTCAGCCCACAGTCCTGTGAGCGCTTCTGGCGGCTGCTGCTCTCGTCACCAACAGGGCTGTGGGGCAGCAAACTGGTGAGGCACCATCTCTCACTGCTTCTGCTGCCATAGTGGCTCCACTGCGGCACGTTCTGCTGTCCCTGCGGCACCGGAGGTGAGGGCAGCAGCAGGCTGTGGCAGGAGAGCCTTTGGGCTGTGCTGACTGGCATCTGGAGCTGGGTGGCAGCAGCCTGTGGGTCAGGACTGTAAATCCTTGCTGTGTTCTAGTACTGCAGTATTCAACCGTTCTCATAGCTGGAAATTTTTAAATGGATATCTGTTTTAAAAGTAGGCTAGATCTAGGTATCTCAACAGATTATGTCCTTAGTGGTGTCCAGATTTCTTTTCCTGCAGTTCCTAACATCATCTCTGTGATACGATATCCCTCTCTGCTGGCTTTGTGACTACCTTGCAATGACTAACTTTTCTACCTGTCTTTTGAGGGCTTTCTAATTATCCTTATCAAGTCATCAGTGGCTTCTGTTTTTTTAAGATTCTCAGATGGCCCTGCATGATAGGCATTTCTCTGTGGGTTTTACTCTGCTTGAACACTTCAACAGTTGCCACATTACAATAGTTGCTAGTCCTTTAGTTGGTGTAAAAACTCCTTTCCTTTGCTGTGCTTTTTATTCTTAAGATGAAGGCAGGAAAAGGCATACATCCAGACTTGTTTGCAGTTTCACTTCAGAACTACACTATGGATCAGAAATGCTAAGGTGTCAGATTAGAGACTTAAGGGAATTTATGTATTCCAAAATCCTAAGATAGCACAGCTAACAAATTACAGCTATGCTAAAGAGGCTGTATTGGTGTTTTCTTTAGAAAGTACTGGCACAACTATTTACCTGAGCTGGTTGTCCATCTTTGAAATGCAAATCAAGCCCAACAGTTTACCTTTGTGGCATGATGTATGCTGTCACTTCACGCACCAAAATGTGGTATTTAATTTAAAAGGAATTTCAGAGAACATACAGAAATTACTCTGGAACAAATGCCCCTGGTTTTCATAGTTCTACATAATAATCTAACACTACTGATTAGATCTCATCACAATCATGTTTTAGTTTTTCCTATAACTAAATTGCATGTTTTCCCCTCTCCACCCCCAGATAAATGAAATGTTGTTCACTAAATTAAGCCTTCATTATACAGATTTTTCTGTTCAACATGTAAACCGTGTTCTCTCCAATTTGTAGATTCTTGTGGACACTGTTTGGGCTTTGTCCTACTTAACAGATGGTGGAAATGAACAGATACAAATGGTGATTGATTCAGGAGTTGTACCTTTTCTAGTTCCCCTTCTGAGTCATCAAGAGGTTAAAGTTCAAGTAAGTCTGATTCAGTTGTGTTTGAATAGTCCTTTGTATGCTGTTTGCTACAAAAATGTGCCAAACAGCATTTATTAATGGAGTTAGTGAGATGAACATTTATAGCTACATTTTGTGCAGGTAAAACTGAAGCAAAAATGTTACCTACAATGGGGAAAAAATACTAAAAAGAAAGAAAACTCAAACAAAACAGTACTAACACAGTTTTAAGTAAGGTGACAGGTTAAACATTAACTTCTGTTATGTAATTACCAGGGGTGCCTTTCTTTTGTAGTCCTAAAATATTTAATGACAACAGATTTTACGTTTTCCAGAATTCAAGTAATATACACTCTTTCTGGTGCTGCATACATGGTTGTGCATATTCTATCTGAATAGCTCATGGAAATCAGTATTTTGGAACCTTTAGGGTATGGAAATATTTTCAAATGCTGAGTACTTTTAGTAAAGTAAATTTGTAATTTGCTGTGAAAGGTTAACTGAGCTTACTTGATTAATTTTAAAGAAAATGTGAAACTAAAAGTTAAAGTGTATTGGGTTTTTTATGAACCATTCGCTGTAATACAGAGCTCTTCTGTGTATCTGTGCATTTGTCATGTTTGTTTAGTTTGTATTTTGGATGAGATTTGGCTGTCTTGAGATTTGTCAGAGTAGTTCACTTGATGAAAGAAGTCTCTCCAGTATTCTATCACTTGTAAAGCATTTACTGGCCAGTACATAAAGATGTAAAGTCCATTTCTGAAATCAACTGAGACTCAGTAGTTGTGAGGTTTTGAATGCCCTAGTGGAGAGCTGAATGGAGAAGTGAGCAGCCTCAGCAGACACAGAGCCTAGAAGCTGTTGTTGGAACTGTAACACAGATCAGGTACATGGTGACTTAATCTTCTAAGGTTTTAAAATTATTTTAATTTGTAATCCTTGCACTTTTTGAGTTGAGCTGCAGTGCATTTATTCTGTGATGTACTGTGTCTTTTGATTAAACAGTATCCATTTTTCTGATGTAGCTCAGAGGATGAAGTGCTAAATTGTATTTTGCAAAGTGTTTTTATAAAAAGACATCTTAAAATTATCTTTGTTAGAGCGTAAGTAACAGCAATGTCTTTAACATGCAATTTTTTTTCCTTCCCACTTTGGATATTCAGACAGCAGCACTGAGAGCAGTAGGCAACATAGTAACTGGTACTGATGAGCAGACACAAGTTGTTCTCAATTGTGATGTTTTGTCTTATTTCCCACATCTCCTGACGCATCCAAAAGAGAAGATAAACAAGGTATGATTTGCTTCTTCCTAACTTAGTATTTTTTTTTAAGAAGTAAAGCAGTAGCCTGTGGAATATTACAGAAGAATTTCCTAAAGCTGTTATTTCCGGCATGTGAGCAATTTTGTATAAAGATGCAGCCTTTGAGGCTGGGGCTTAATTAGGACTGAAACCAAACAGCCATAGTGAGTATCCATGCATTAGTGCTGGTGCCTCGTGCTTTCTGGGAGGACTGAAGGGTTTTGCTTTGGAGTGAGATACTTTTTCTTTTCATTTGCAAAGTGAGTAACTGGCTAACTTCAGTTACAGTTTTTCATCATTTTAGTTGAGTCCAGTGAATTGCATAAGGCTGATAGAGTTTTCCCACTCCACCGTTTCATAGTGAAGTTTGTTCACTTGTTCATCTTCACCTTCAAGGAAGGAGAGTGTATCACTGTCCTTTCCTGAAAATTGTCTCTGCATTTAATCTCCTGCCTTCTGGCAGAAATAACTTCACTGCTGCAAGGACTGGGTGGAATAGGGAGAGTTTGATGAAAGTGCTCAGTGCCTCCTTTTCCAGAGTTGTATTTCGTGTTATCTGGGATTTTTTAGTCGTTGTGCCATCTTCCATTGCAAACATGGTCTGGCTGAGGAGAAGGCTTTTTTGTTTAGATTATGTGATTCTCCCTGAGGAGAAATCTATTTGTGAGGAATTTCTGTTTCTTCAGGCCCTGTCAGTTGTGAAGATCTCTGAAGACGTTATCTTTGACAGTCAAACTGACGTGATTTATTTTTGCCTGCCCTCTTAACTCACACAAGAGAATGATGAAGAGCTATTTTGAATGCCAAGGAATTATTTTTATACAAAAAGAAAAAAAAATGTCCAGAAATGCTTTGAGTTTTGTTTCGTCTGTATTGTGAGAGGCAGATAGAAATAAAAGCAAGATGCACACCCCTAAAAAAGTGGGAACCCATGTTCTTTTCTTGCAGTGCTTCATAATTGCCTGCTTGCTACATGTTTTACTTAAGATTGGAGCCTTTTTAAGATATTCTGGATTGTCATGACAAGTATCCCCCAACGTAACTGAGAATTTATAAGTGCCGTGAGATAGGTGGTAGCTATGTGGGTGAACCTCCTGAAGGAGAAACTGCTGAGCAAAGTCACAGGACAGAGTGTCATGTGTGATACTTGAATGAGATTTGTGGACACCACTTTGTGTTACACAAAGAAAATGGGAGGTGGAGTCTTCCTTTTATCATAGCAGAAAGGTACTACTGAGCAGTCAGTAATAGGATTACAGGACAAGTCCTTTTTTATGATGCTTTACCAGTTTTCCTATTTTCCTTGTAAAACTGATTGAAAGTTTAAAGCCTGTCTGTGACTCCAGCAGTGCAAAGTGGATTTAAGGTTTACATCAATATTGCTCCTGATGTATGGAGACACTCCTGTGTGAGGGAGAATCTGGCCCTGTGAATCAATCATATTAATTTTACATTGATTCGCTCTTGTCTTTCATAGTGCAATAAAAGTTTGTGCTAGAGGTGCTACTGAGGAGGAGGCCTGTTTAGTGATTGCTCATGCTATGATTTTAGGTTTTGAGGTGGTCAGGTTTGGTTGAGTTCTTTTTTTCATCTGCTGACTAGTTTTTAAAAGTGCTTTGCTTTTTTGCTTTATCCCATTGTAGGAAGCAGTTTGGTTCCTTTCCAATATCACAGCAGGAAACCAGCAACAAGTTCAGGCTGTAATAGATGCTGGGCTAATCCCCATGATCATACACCAGCTGGCTAAGGTCAGTCAAGCTATCAGCTATGCGAGTTGTCATCCTCTTTTTATAAATCTGACATGAGGAGTTTGTGATTTTTAATAAGTTTGGCCAATGTTTCCATGCTGATTTTAATGAGCTATTAATTTTATTTTTCAGGGGGACTTTGGGACACAAAAGGAAGCTGCTTGGGCAATTAGCAATTTGACAATAAGTGGGAGAAAAGATCAGGTATGTGCAGTGGGATTTCAAGCTGTCACTGAAATGTTGCATATGCAGCCATTTGTGTAAGAAGCACAATGTTGAAAGCTTTTTTTTTGTTTGTTTTTAATTATTTAGGTTGAATACCTTGTACAACAAAATGTAATCCCACCATTCTGCAACCTACTCTCAGTAAAGGATTCTCAAGTGGTACAGGTGGTGCTGGATGGCCTAAAAAACATCCTGATAATGGCTGGTGATGAGGCTAGCACAATAGCTGAAATTATAGAAGAGTGTGGAGGTAAGAGCTTACTAGGCTTTTCAAAAATTTAATTGGTTGGATGTTATTCTGTCTTCCCCTTGCTGCTGTTGATGTTTACTGCAGTGTTACTTAACGTGGGCTATTTGAGTAAACAAGGGGGACTTTTTAATGAGAGACATTACTTTTTTTTCCTGTTTGTTTCAGTTTGGAAATGGCTGTGTAGAGACAATTGTTGAAGGAGCTTTCTGTAGCTTAGGTATTTTTCAGGTTTCAATGAGAATTGTAATTCTTTTCATTTGATAATCACACGTACTTTGTCCTGCAGTAAAACACAAAATTCTTGCTCTAGTTCATTGCCTTGGAAGCAGTTTTAGGATTATAATTTCATTACAGACCAAAGCAGGATGAGGAGTCTTTTCAATATCACAATCCAAGTTGGAACATATGCTAATTAATGTATTATAATAAAGAGATACTGAAGAACATAATGCACTGGAAGCTTTTCCCTTGTGTTATTCCATATCCAGTTTGAAAATAGGACTAGTGTTTTAGCTCTTTGTCACCTTGCTGGTTTAAACTTACAGGCAACACACAAATGTAGCCACTTCTTTTTGGGGATACATAGAAAGTACAATGACTAACCCAAAAGTTACGTAGTAGACAGAAGTTTTAAAAAATAAAGAGTTTTATCTAAACAAAGAGAGGACTCCATTATCCATTGTTCATAAAATGGAATATTCCCTGGCGTGTAAAGTTCACAAACTACTTCTCTTTCCTCTTAGAGACAAAGATGGCTGCTGCATAGATCATATTTTCAAACCGAGCTGCATCTTTTCTAGTGTGTTTCAGTAGTAATGTTTTAATAATTTTTCTTATTTTTTTTAAAGTAGTCAGTAACTCTGGTTTCATCTTACAAAATTCTTCTCTATTTTCTTTTATTCAGGGTTAGAGAAAATCGAAGCCTTGCAACAGCACGAGAATGAAGACATTTATAAATTAGCATTTGAAATTATAGATCAATATTTCTCTGGTGATGATGTAAGTATGCTAAAGATGGAAAAGTATATGCACTGTGCTCTTAGCTTAGTGAGTACATTGTCACTGTTCCTCAGCTCCAGTGGTCAGGAACATACATGATCTCCAAAGTCAGTTTTCCTGGTCATTGTTCAGTACAGTTTCCCTCAATTTGAAATCTCTGAAGAATTTCTCAATACCAGGACTTTTCTTCATCAAAATCAAGAGGACTACTCTAGTTTTGCCTAACAAATTGATGGATGCTCACGTAATTTTGTCAGATTGATATGCAATTACTTGTGATTAGAATCTAAACAGTTCTCTGGCTCTCATTTTTATTTTCTCTCCTTTTTATTTTCTCATACATCAGTCATTGAAAGGGGCAGCGGATCCTTACTTTCAGATTTTTGTATTTCAACTTGTATTTGCTCAGTCTGGATTCTGCAGTGAAAAGAGTCATCAAAACTATTAACACTTTCTGCAACAGTTTGATCTAGACCATCCAATATTTTGTTGCACCCAGAGTAGGTATTTTGACCCTCCAGTTCTAGTGTCTCCTACTGGCTGCTTGTGAGTTCCTGAGGAGCATTTCAACATGCAGTTTGAAGACAAATGATCTTTTCTAGGCTGTCCAGGGTGTCTGTAGTTCTGCAGCCTAGCAGAACTATGTTTCCAGTTCTCCTTTTAAATCGAACTCTCCAAATGCCAGCTCTAGCTTCAGGACTCAATATTTTCAATTCATGGGCCCCTCATGTGATTGGGAAGTTAGTCAGCAGAGGTTAAGATCTGTGAAAAGGTCCCTATGCCTGTAGTGATTCTGTGAGCAGTGTCTTAGAGTCTCCATAGAGATTCTAAAACGTCTGTGTCTAACTGAAGAGCACAGTCTGGTTGATGTGGGTGGAAAAGTATCCCTGTTGAGTACTCCCTTTTGTGCATTTGCTTTTTACTTTAACACAATTTAATCTATGCCTGATGGGCTGAATATGCCTTCTTTACTCAAGGGCAGGACTTTCAGATTATTATATTGTTACTGTGTTTTCTGGAGCTTCTGAAACTCAAAACTGTAGAAATTCCATAATAGTTCCAGGGAGACAAGAGGTTGTTTATGGTAGCCTGAGTGGCCATGGTAAGATGGATTTGCACGAGTGTTCTTGCCTTCTGTCCCTTCAGGATCTTCTGTGTTCTCATGAGATGTTGCTGGCTGCTCGATGTCCCTTCATTGCTAATCCCATCTGTTCCTTTGCTGAGCCCTGTAAAGTGCACAGCCTGTACTTTAGGACCAGCACTAACAGCTTCCTGACTTCAGTTTCTTGTGTTAAAGGCAGGTGAGCTTAGGTGGGGTTACTTTGTAGTATCCCTGCAGAAGGCAGAAGTGCTAATTTATCAAAACAAAAAGGTTTTGCGAAACATGCTGAAACCAGACCCGGTCTTCATGTGGGCATGACGTGCAGATTGTTGCTGTCACTAAAGGCCTCAGTCTCTTCCCCCCAGTTTAGACAGTGTCACCCAAAGTAAAGAGAAAGATTTCAGGTGAGTCAGTTCTGATGTGTGCACTACTGCAAGGCCAGGTCTCAGAAGGCTGTTCAGACCCCCCACACAAGGGCTCTTTCCTGCTTCAGAATGACACACAATCTCAAATGAGGCTCAGGCAACAGTGCAGCTGGTGATTTACAGGAGGATGGGTAGGGTTTGAAGTTGTGCATTTTGTTGCTACTGACCATGTTATTTGCTATCCTTGAGGCTGTAAATACCGAAATTCGAACAGCTCTGAGGAAGCTGGGTGAAGTTGGCTGCTGATTCCTTTCACTCTGTATCCATAGAGCAATGAAGTACTTCCGGTTTAAAACCAAATTCAGACTGTGCTTATGAAACCTATATAAAACTGCTCTGAAATGAGTAGTTCTAAATCCTTCAAATTCTGATAGGGGATACTAAGAGCTCTTTTAAGCTTTATGTAAGTATTTCTATGAGCTGCTGATAAAAATATATTTTCATGTTGAAAGAAAATGGGAGAAAGTACAAAACTAATTTTGGAATCCACAACTAGTGATTAGCCAACTCCAGAAGTACTAAAAATTGGCACTGAAAATTAAACTGCACAGCTAAAATAGCAACTGTTTTTACCAAACAGCAGCACTGTCCCTAACCATTGCAATTTTCTGTTTGCCTAATGGTATTAGAACAGAGTTGATATGTTGTTCTTTTTAAACATATTTGGGGAATTGAATTGGGAAAAGGGATCTAATTTTACTGCAGTAATATTTAAAAAAAAGAAAACATGAACATTTGTGAATTTCTTCTCTGTGTACCCAATCATGCAGGAAATCAGCCTCTCATGTGTTTCTGCTGTTGCATTTTGTAGATTGATGAAGACCCCAGTCTCATTCCGGAAGCCACTCAAGGAGGTACTTACAACTTCGACCCAACGGCCAACCTTCAAACAAAAGAATTTAATTTTTAAGTTCAAAAAAAGTGCAGCTTCTCTTGTCCCACACCAGTACGAAGCACCACCAGATGGCTACCAAGTGAAGAAACAAAAGGCTCCAAGACACACATGCCTCTTCGTTTTGATGCTTCTAAAGCAAGCCATGTATTGGTCACTTTGCAGTTGCCAAACATCATATCACATAGACTGTAAATGCATATGCATGATCTCTTAAACTGTTTCAGAATTCTTTCTAACAGTCCCAACCACCTTATTTTGCCTTTTTCCCTGTGCCACATGCTGACAACCACGATCTGCAGTTTTGTTCAGAATATTCCATAGTGGTGGCACATTGGCTTACCACGGAAAAGTAGCTTCTTTGGAAAATGGTGCGCTGTGGATCAAGACACTTTGGTATGATGCATATATTTTGGAAGACTTTACAGGGGCCCAGTTTGCTCTGAGCCTCCATCATCGTCCTCCACAAACATATTTTCATAAACTTTATGTGGAAGAATAGATTCAAAAATGCAAGCCAAATGAATTTCATTGGTGAAACTGAAATAAAAGTAACTTATAAAAACACAACACTTGGCAATTGATTAAACACTTAAGTTTAAGACAAACAAAAAAAACTATTTCAGCTATCGGTAATTGATGTGTGTTCATTAACTGCCTCAGAAACCAGGGTTGGAGAATGAACTGTAGATTTGGACTGGTAAAGCTTTTGCCATTATACCTAATTTTTGAGAACAGCGAGCCCTATTTGACCACTCACTTCAGCCTGTGTGTTCCTGCTGTTTTGAAGTAATCAAATGCTGTGCATGGTATTTTACCTGAGCTACAACCTGTTATGGACTTGAACTTCTGTTTAAGCTGAAAGCAAGAGTCCCAGACTGTAGAAAAAAAATTCTGTCCAAAAATGTATTAGTAAAAAAGAATCTTGCTTTCAACTTTCAGTAGTCAATATCTTCTGTTTTAAATTGATAATTGGATATGGTTGATTTATATTGGGTTTAAACTGTGGAGCTTTCATGTTTACTGTAATTTAGTCTTAAACTATTTTTTACTTAGTAACCAGTGCTTATGATGATGTGGTTGGCAACAAACCAGCAACTACTTAGAAGCGTCATAAAAGCTTCACTCTTGGAGTATTGGAAGAATAATTCACCAGTTAGTCTCAAATCTTATTCATGTGATTAAAAACATACAAACTGGTTGATGTGTGAGGCTGTATCGAAGCTGCCGTTACTCAGCGTAAACCTGATGTGCAGCGCACATTAAATAACTTTCTATAAGGTATGTGAAGTCATTGCTTTTGGAAAATGCCTGACCCAGTCACTTTCAAAGGGATTTTGGTATTGCTGGGGCGAAGATCGGTAATTTTGAAATTCTGTAAGCTATCACACAAACTGGTTTTGTTGCTGTTGTTTACTGGGTGTAATTTCCCAATGCATTGATGTGAAGGGATAGAAAAATCTAAACTAATTTAGTTATTGGATGTGGGTTGTATTTACTGTGATGAAGATAAGGACAGATGCCATCAGAGCTTTGTGGATCAGCTGTTTTTCCACTGATGAACAACACATAGCAGGTGTGCATTCATTAAATATATATCTGCCAAGGTGGAGCCACTTTAAAGAGTGAGTTGTCTTGTATCTCAGCTGGATACAAGCGTATGTTTAAACTGCAAGATTTTTACTTGCTAGATAATCTGTTTTAATATAGTGGTTTGGCCTCTGATTATTTATAGGTTTTATAAATTTTAGAATCAATTTCTCTTTAAGGTGGCTCAGATTTTTCAACTCTTGTGCACATAAAATTGAGTTGAAGTTCATTGTGCCTTTTTTCTTTTCCCAGAAGTTGAGTTGAAGCTTCATATGGTAACTGCATCCTATTCACACACTATAGTCTAAAATCTTGAAACTGTGTGGTGTTCGCTAAAAAACTAAACAATAAAAAGTCAAAGTTAGGTAAGGTCACAAAGTTTTTGTGAAATCAGAGTTCCAGCAGATGTTATTGTGAACAAATATTTCCCCCCTTCTGATTCAGTCTAGTCTCCTGTACACCATATAGACTGATACATACCCAGTTCAGCCTACACTCACTGTTTCTAGAGATTGCATACAAATTGATACTGAAACAACAGTTTTCCTCTGCTGTAAAGATTCGATCCTTTTCTTGCACTCGATGCATTACAATACAAGTGAACATCGGAGAACTGAGTAAGGCAGGACAAAGTGCTTCCTCAGTTCTTTCTGCTGTGACCTTATCAGCTTTTGATTGGGATTGCACCATTTCATAGTTAATAAAGGAAACAAAGTATATTGCTGCACTTTTATGTTTTCAGAACAGTGTTTAAAATTGCATTGTTTTTATTATTTTTTTAAACTATCAGTTAAAATAGACTAAAACGTTCTTTCAAAGAGGCATCTAAATGTGTTCCTAATTTTGTATATGGGCTTAGGTTTTGTAACCAATAAAAAGCTGCTATCAAATACTATAAAACATTCAAGAACTTATTTTGAAGGTTATGGAACTGCTTAGTCTTCATGGATTGACTTAGGGGTTTTTGTCTTTGACTAGATATTAGTTAGCAGAACTCCGCATCAAAGTTTGAAGTATGTTACAAGTATGAATAAAGTAAGCTAATGCAGTCATCTCTGAAACTTTGGATACGGAATTTTATACTTTGTATGGAGATGTTTCCCAGGTGTGTACAGGGGGCTGTGGTAAGTGGGTGCAGCTGTTCCATGTAATTATTGAAATGATGACTTCAGTTCAAAGGCTTGAAGGCGGACCAAGAGTAACAGGAAATTGTCTTCTACCTCCAGAAATGTCCTTTCAGGCTCCTGGTGCGAGGCTGATGGCTGATTCAGCATTAATTTAAGCTCAGGATGCTGCACAAGGCAGGTCCAACTCCTGCCTAGTGTGGGTTGGGAGGGAGTGTGCACCAAAACTAGCCTTGGGCCAGACAGCCTTTCGTGGCCAATATCCCTTCCCCTGGCACAAGTGACCCCATTGGGGTCCTGCTTGGGAACAGCTTGGAACTGTCACAGACTTGCATTGTCCAGCAGCCTCCTAATTAGTACAGTCCTGCTTGAATTGGGACAGCACCAGTGGGAGGAGACGGCTTGAACTGTGAAAGGTGCCCGTGACTGCAGCTGTGGCATTGCCACCCTTTCTGTGTCAGTTGGCTGAGCCACCTGGAGAAACCCCTCTCCCCATGCCTGGGACATGGAGATGAGCTGCCAGTGCTGCATTTAAATCTTTACAAATGCTGGTCCATGGGGATATAAAGGACAAAGGTTCCATAAGAGCCTAATTCCCATTTCCAAAAGCTGTTTAATCCCTTTGGTTCCTTCAGCTTCCAGTTGACAAACTGAACTGCGTTGGGTTTTTGCAACCTGTTAATCATCCTCTAGATCCTACCTGGAAGACTTGAGAGACACGACATTGGAATAAATAATGCATTAAGACATGTCTAATTTAGAAAGAGTAAAACCTAGATGATATCTTAATGTTACCCATACTTGTAAAAGTACAGACACTTCCATTTGGTTTGCTTGATCTGCTAAACAGAGAAATGGGTAAGAAGAGCCACTGACAGGCAGATGTTTAATAGATTTTTTTTTTTCGATCTCAGTGGGCTCAGTGATAGTTGAGGCCCACTTTGTTATTCTGCTCTTCTCTAATGCCCTCTAGATTCTGAATGTCTTTCAAACTAGTCCTTTCCACCAAATGCACCATGTTGTGTTCCTTCTATTTTGTTGCATAAAAAGTACTCCTTTTTGTGGCGTAATTATACTTCTATTCAAACATATGTAGGACAACAAATTATGCCAAGCCATTAGAAAGCCCTTTTCAGGAAGAAAAGGAAAAAAACCCCAATCAGTAGAAAGCTGTGGGCTCTAACAGGCAAAGCCTTGGGAGATTCGGCAGCAGGGGTTTGTTATGATTGTCACTGTCCCCTTGACAGCAGCGTGAGCTGGAGCTGCCTGAGCTGCAGAGGTCTTCAGGCTGGGACATTACTTGAGGCTGCTCAGGAAAACTGCATCATGTCAAGATGCAGAGTTAGGAGCTGGAGCAGCTTTCTGCTTCCCTGCTCCTGGTTTGTGTGTGCATCACCCTGCCACAGAAACGGTAATGAGCAGCTCTGCTCCGTGCTGCTGACGTGGCCCCGGAGCTCTCCAGCTGCTGCTGCAGGCACATGGGCAGCTTCGTGTCCAAACGCACTCATGACCCAGCTGTCTGGAGCAGCATTCCAGTTTGTAAAGGAACATAAGAGCTGATTTTTTTCCAACCTTACTTGTAAGATTTTAATGTTGGAGAGATCCCAACCTTGTGGATCACACCTAAGAATGTTAATAACATGATTCTTTTGTTTTAAAATGAAGGTTGGAGCCTCTAGGCTGCTCTCTGCCTTCATCTATAGCAGTAGAATAGGTGAATGTCACCACACAACCTCAGAGGAAAAACAGCAACTTCTGTGAAGGATTTAGGTATCCTGCAGGGAGACTCTTCCCTGGACACAGTGGGGGAGCTGCAGGAGGAAGTTGGTTGTCCATTTGCTCCATACATTAAATAGGCTCCAGGGACACACAGAGGTGTGGAACATGGATTAACTGTCCTCTTTCCTAAGTAGGGTCTTGTGGAAAACTGGTGGTTGGATTTTTTTAATGTGCTGAAATGAAGCGTGAGCTCATATCTGCATCTGCTATTTGCAGGCTGATCATCTTTAGTGGCTTTATTTGCTTGTTTTTAACCCTGATTCATGGAGCCAGATGATCGCCCATACAAAATTGTTTGTACGCGAAGAGGGAGGATGAAATTTAAATATTTGGGCAGTGGGCTTCAGCAAGTTCAATTCCAGATTTGTGCAGAGAAATGCTTAAGGGAAGCTGCAGCTCTTGCCCGGAGATTAGACCCATCACTGTTTTTATCTGTTTGATGCAGTTGTGCAGCTGGTTTTCCCTGCATTTCATACTTTAATATCCCAGTAGAGCTCCCTGAAATCTGCACACTGCCTGCATGTTATAACATTGAAATTAAGGGATAAATTCCTTCTGTTCTTGCCACGGTGGTCCCAGCTTGCAGGAAGTCTGGCCCAGTAATTGTGAGAGTATTTATTTGACATTGGTTCTCTAGGAGTGGTTTGCCTAGTCTTAGGTTTTGTCGTGTTAAGCACGGCAGCACATAAATCTCAGGAGGTGATAGGTGTAGAGGGAGCATTTGGACTTGTCAAATTCTCATGTTTAAGTCAAATGTAGAAAATTTTAAAAGATGTGTTACTTTGTCAAAAGAAAAGTGCTCTTTCTGTTGTTTCAGATCTCTCAGTCACTGCCTTTACCGGTTTAGAACAAATGTTAAAAACTAAAAAAAAAAAGAGGGTAAACCCCCCACCTTTTTAACGTGTGTTTGTTTCAACTGCTGCTAAAATCTTGCATCTCACATGGAGAAATTTCTGTCCAAAGGGCTCATTTGTGAACACTTACAGGGAGCTGGATGTGCTGGATACTTAGCAATAGTACTTCCAACTCTGAAATCTCAGCCTCAAATTCTCAGGTTTCAGGGCTCTTTGCTGAAATATGTAACCCTTTGGTGAGAAAAGGGCCCAGTCCAAGGGGAGTAATCATCAAGGTGGCACCTTGCTCCCGCAGCAGCAGCATGTTCCTTTCTCCCTGCTACCGAACTGCTGGGGTTTGAAATGCAACCTCATTGCCAGCAGCACAGAGCCAAGTGTTTGCACTGAGCTTTGCGTGGCTATCAGTGTCCAGGGAGGTGTTTTTATGAACTTAACCAGAGGTCTGTTCTTAAATATTAAAAACTGATGGAAAGGGAAAAATCTTTCTTCTTGTAAAGGTCACAGTTTTCTCTGTATTTGATATGTTAGTCAACATCTAAGCTGTTGAATTTTTCCAGGAGTTCTGCTCACCTCAGTTATATATTAGTTTAAATTTAATAGAAGAAAGACTTGGCCCCTAAAGATGGGAAAGAAAATTTGCAAATATGAGTCCTGCATGTTTAGAAATGGCAGTTTACTGGGGTCCGTGGTTTTTCTTGATGTAATCTGGTGGCTGCTTTTCATGCTTCCAGTTGCAAGAATACAATAAGTATTCCTCAGGCGTCTGCTCTTACTCCAGTCCTAGTCACCGACTCAAAGAGAAGCACTGCAAGCACTGAAATATTAACACTGGGGACTTGGGGGCTCTCTTCTCCCTGTTTGGAAGTCATCAGACAACAGGCTGCTGAACTGCATCCATGTTCCTTCCAACCTAAGATGGTGCAAGAGCTAAAAGTGGTGGCAGAGAAGCAAAAGCTCCTTGCTAGGTGGGTGCCAGTACCAGCTGCAGGCTCCGTGCCTGGGGACTTCCCAAGTCAGGCTGTCCCCATCCATTACACCAGCGGAAGTTGGTGTGCACATAATTTGCTCCTTACTCAGTGTGTACTTGCTCAGGCTTATAAAGAAGATGGCTCGAACTGAACAACTGACTTGAGGCTACCTAGCTTTTGTTTTGCAGCTGAAATTTCCTGCACTGTCCCTGTTTTTTAGGGTTTGTCTGTTTGTTTTGGTGGGGTTTTTTTGTTTGGTTGGGGTTTTTTTTAACAGCTGTATTATTTATATTGCTATTGTGTCATGGGTGTAACATGCAGCCTCATAACTCACAGCAAGCATGTCATCGAGACCTCTTTCCTGAGGCACGTTACCTTCAAGAAAATGGCAACAAGAGGCATTAATTTTCAGCACTAAAGAGATTGAAGTAATTTGCTGAGGATGCATCTCCTGTGAGGAAGATGTCAGAGGCTGTGAGGTGCTCCTGCGCGGCCTGGGTGGTCAGGGGGCTGCATTTCCGCAGGCTGCTGATGCAAGTGACAGGCAAAAGCAGGGTGAGCCAGGGCCAGCCCTGAGGGCACAGAAAGGCACAGCCTGTCAGAAGCCCTTCCGTGGTATTTTCAGCCTCTCTCTCTGGTCGAGGCTCTCATCTTTCCCAGAGATTTAATTCTCTAAGGATCTGTTTTCCAGCGATTTTCCTGCCTCCAGCAGCACACGAGCTGCCATGCAGCGGTGGAGGCGGCCAGTGGGGCCTTCAGCTCTGCCAGGGGGGCGACAACGAGGTCATTTGTTACCCCTGCTGATGGTGCTGGGGGAACAGATTGCAATGTGAGTGTTTTTATAATGTGGAAGAAAGGTGCAGAGAAGAGCAACAAAAATACTGAGTCTGAATTTTTTGTTTAAGATAGAGTGGCATCTCATTGAAGTAAATCAGCAGTGCTTCTTCCCAGGGAGGAAATACAGGGAACAAAGGTTTCTCCAAGGGAGAAAACCTGGGGGAACCCAGAGGTCAAATCAGCACCTTGCTGCCAGGCTAAGGTGCCTGTATCACCTGAAGGCTTGGGGTTGCCTGCAGCCATCTCCAGCAGGACATGTCCCTGTGGGGAGACGTGGGGAGATAGACAGAGACAGTGCTGAAGGCAACCTTGCCCCTGATATATTGCATCTGTGTTAATTACCAAAGGGAGGGAACAGCCTTGCCCTCCCAGCTATGGGTGTGAAAAAAGACTGAGTTAGCTGATGGGGAGTCAGTTGGGGTGTGCTGTGCTGTGTGTGAGGAGGAAGGGACAGGAGGTTGTGTAAAGGACAGAAAGGTAAGCTGCTGTATGAGGAACAGACAGGGTTAGGTGGCTGTGCTAGGGACAGGAAGGAGTTGGCTGGAAGTGTGGAAGGAAGAGAGAAGGAGAGAAAGAACCAGAGCTGTGTGGAACTGTCCATGGGAGATCACATAGAAAAGGTATGAAAGACTTCTAGATAACATGGTGCTGATGCTTGAAGCCTTCTGAAGTTTTAAAGAAGCACTCTGACTGTCGTGGCTGTCTCGACAACCACATGTCCCCACCCTCCCAGTCATTCCCAGGTGCTGTCTTTGCAGAGCGGCTTTTTTTTTGGAAGCATGGTGGACATTATACCCATTCTTCCCAGGGCAGCTCTGGAGACTCAGGATTATTCTCCCATATTTGCAGCCCAAAACCTGCTCTTCCTGGCTGACCTTCCCTTGCTTTGCTAGTGATGGGTCCATGTCATCATGCAGACATGGAGCATCCTCAGGAACGGTCTGTCGTGTTTTTCCCATGTTGGCCTTCCCCAAGGAAGAGAGAGAAGCTACTTCTCCATCCTTGTGCAAGCTCCACCCTGAGGCACGCTGGGCAGACACCTTACAGCTGGTGCAGTGCTCCAGCCCTGTACTGACCCAAACCTCGTGTCTCTGAAAATAGTGCCTGTGTTGAAGGGTGGACTTTTAGCACTGGTCTTCATTTACACCATTATTAAACAAAAGGACTACTGTTAAGTGTTGTCAAAAGCCAGAAAATCATGAGGTGTAAATTTTGTGTCTTTATGAGCAGAACAGACTCTCCCCTGATTCCCCCAGGGGATGAGGGTCCCAGCTCTCAGCTGGTCTTGTTCTTCCCCAGGAAACCCCCAGTTTAGTCTTTCCACAGTCCTTTCCCACCATTATCAAACCTCACATGGGCCCATGTGGCTTTGTTGTCTCTGCAGAAACCAGTGACTTTGTAACCCCACCACTGCTTGGTTAAAAAGGCAAAGCATTGCTGCAGAGCCACCTATCACCAAGCAGGGGTGTTTTTGTGCAAATGGTTGTGGCCTGTTGGAAAAAAAACCACATTGCCACATCCAAATGTGTTAAGCCAGCACAGGCAAAAAAAAACAAATAAAAATCTGACAGGTAAGGGAGAAATAAAGAACAGTTTGTCAGCCAGAGGAGCTCCAGGGAGATTGGTTCTCACAGCAATTGGCAGACAAGACATTGATGGTGCTGGTCTGCTTTAAAGCACCAAAACTTTGGAGGGGAGAAGTGTTCAGGTGGGGTTGGAGCAGAGGTTTGGGCTTCTGGTCTGAGCACAGAGAGGCAAGCAGAGCACGGGCAGAGAGGGACACACTTGTCAGGTCTGGGTCATAGCAGTTGGTTAAAATACCTTTTTTTTTTTCCTCCCCTCTTTTGGCAGGAATTTTATGCAAGTCACACTGTGTGAAGTATGAGATGTGGGGATGATGCACACCTGGCCGTGGATGCATTGCTGAGTTCCTAACCCAAATTCCAGCCTTCACCTGGCATTTTCAACAATATCCAGATGGCAGGCTCAGGGCTCTGACTCAAGCAAATGCATCATGAAAAAAAATCAAGTGTGGGAATGATGGCCAGTTAATTAACCCTCTGAAGCCTGTGATGTATTGAACAGTAGTTTGTCATTTGTCTTTATCATTATTGCATGACTGGTTTTTAATACCATTTGGCACCAGTTTTGATTTTTTTAAGAGATGGCATCACACGTGGTTTTGCTCCTTGTTTTTTGTTGGTGAGTTACCTGTGGAGAATCTTTATAGGTGGTATTTCACAGTTTCTTTAAGAGGAGGAAATTACTTTACAGCTGCTAGGTGTATTAAGCAAAAACTAACACATTTCACTGCATTATACAGCCTGTCTCGTAACAAAAAAGGGGGAATTGGATTTTTTTTTCCATATTGTATTTGAAAAGAAAGCTGCTCTTAAAAAATTTTAAAAAAATTAAAAAAAAATTTAAAAAGTCTTATTGACCTTTCTTCCCCTGAGCATTTTCCAGGTCTCTGGCTGCTGCCTAAACACTCTTCCTGGTGTTACATCCGGTCACCCTGTGCCTGCCTGTTCCCTCTTTAAATACTTTTGGCAACTGTCCATGCCCTCACCCTGCAGCCCTGGGATCTCTGATCTCAGGCCCTTTCAGCAATACTGAAACCCATCAGGGAAGCTCCACCAGAAACTGCAGGACAAATGGCACGTAGCTCCATCTGAAAATAAAGCAACAACGCCAACAGCAGAAATCAGCTACTGTGCAACCAGCAGCTGTTTTGTGTCATGGACTGGCTGAAAAACGGAAGTTGTGAAGAGAGCAGGGAAAAGGTGAGTCACCCTTCCTGTGCTGGTGAAGAGGAAAAGATGAATTGTCCTTCCTGGTTTTAATGTTGGTTGGTTGGGTTTGTGTTTTTTTTTTTCCCAGTTTACTGCTTTCCTGCTCTCTGGAGGTGCATGGAAAACTTCTTGACAAGAATCAAAAAATAAATCGGTCCTGGGTTCATACTCAGGAAGCTGTTTTAAAAACCAGTCCCACAGAAAATTAGTAAATCAGTGAGGAATAAGCTATGTCCTTTTGTAAACAGTGTGAAAGAGCAATCTTGGTGTCCTTGAAAAAACTGCAAGACATGGTGGCAACTGCCACTGCAGTGATCCCTGCAGAACAGAGAGGGGAGGCCCAGGGGCTGGAATTGCTAATAGACCTGGGCAGGGAGGCTGCTGTGACAGCTCCAAGCAAGGGTAGATAATTACCCATATGGCTCATCTCAGTGGAGGGGTGGCTGGGAAGATTAATGCACAATTATGGATTCCAGTTATGTCACTGTAAAGGTTAATACACACCAGAATGCATCCAGAAAAGTTTCTAAAAAACGATCTTGAGCAACCAGAGAGGGCTCTGGGACAAATAACCTGAAGGATGCTCCAAATTTGTGAGGAACCTGAAACAAAATTCTAAGGATTTTTCTTTTACCTGCTATTCAGACAGAAGCTGTGCTATTTTAGAAATCAGAGCTGAGACTCTGACATCTATCACATGTCCAGGAAGATAGAAACTAAGTTTGAGGATCCTCTCCTGGCTGAAATCTATGAGGAGAGATGTTTTAGGGATTAATATCACTCCCTGTGGCAGGGGGTCTCCTGCAGAATTGCCAGGAAAGAGGTAACAAACTTCCCTCCCTAGAGCTGGCAGCTTCCTGCAGACTGCAGTGCTGCTCCCTTGGAACTGGGCAGTTTGGCCACCAAAACATTTATGTGCTGTTGGGTGAGTGTCCTGCGAGCCTTTGATTAGAGCAGTGCAGTGTCATTAGACTGACTTGTTTTAGCAGCTGTCCAACACAGGAGAAAAGAGAAATCATTACAAGTAAACTCTGTGTTGCTGTTTCAAATATTATGACCCATCATTGTTCTGTCAGTCTCTGAACAATGGCATAAATGGGCTGAGTAATGTGACCAAGTGTCCAGAAAAGCCTTATTCCAGAAAACAAGGATGGTCAATCACATGATGCCTCATGAGACAGGGTGTTTTGCCAAATTACTGCTTCAGGGGAAGTGAGAAAAATTTCAGTAACTGGAATGTTGCTTCATCAGTTTCAAACACTCAGGATTCCCATTGTCCTTTCTTCCCCACCTCCCACCTTGCTGTTTTAAGTTTTAATTGGTGATGTCTAACAAAGGCTAGTGGTTACCTCTATTTGTTGCCAGAGGAACCCATTTTTTATCTTTTTAAAGAGCTTAAAAAACACTCAGAGGAAAATGGGAAGGCTTCAGTGCCTCTTTTAACTACCAGCAGCCAATGCTGTAGAGTCAAATGCAGGCATCAAGGGACACTTAGGAGTAAAACATCCCCAAAACAGCCTTTCAGTCTCTGTTGAATTTACCTTAATGCACAATTCTCTGTTTCGTGCCATGTGAGACACAAGACCAAAGCACCAGCAAATTCAACAAGGGCAATTTTTTTTGGCACGGCAATGCAGCATGGAGCATTTTATGTTGTGCCTCTAGAACTCCTGTCCAAAATGGTCATGGGTGTGTTGGAGCCTTGCGTACTAGAGGCAAAAAATGACCATCTGCAACAAGCTGGAGGTAGATCAACCAGCTTATGTCACCTGCAAAGATTTGAAGACATGATTTTGTTCTCCTCACCAAGCACGCAGGTCATATAATTAATTATATGATTCAGTGCTGTTTAAATAGACTCATAACTGTGATTGCTCAGGCCACATCCATGCTGCAGCACTGTTTTATAGCATGTAGTAGTTCTACATTAATGCAGCTAAAATGGTTGGGAAGGAATCTTTTATTGATACTTTCCTATCAAAAAAGGATGACTGTTTCTTCATGACTGTTTGAGCTCTCTGTTCCAGCTGCTGCCTTTTATGAAGTGTGGCTAATAACAGCACCAGTAATAGCTGGACAATTAATTCTTAACAACTGTAAAATGCTCTGGTATGAACAGAAGAGGATTTTGCTGTGTATTTCTCCTTGGTGTTTCTAGGCTGAGCAGATCATTCCTTGAAAGCAGCTGATTTCTGAATCGAAACAGAAATGGAAAATAAAAATAAAAATGTTGCATCCTATCCCTCCCCTTTCCCCATTCATTTCATAATGAAGCAGGAACTACCATGAAATGTTTTAATTTTAACTCTGGATAACAGAATCTTGGATACAGGGAGCCCCCAGGCACACATTTTATAGGTATTTCCAGTGGTAGGTTGAGCAGGATTGGACAAAGACCATCACTGCCACATGGGATCTGGTCCTGTTGTGAGCTGCCAGGGCTGTTTTTGTTTGCCCTGGACACAGCTGAGTGTGGAGACACCTTTGGTCACCAACCTGCCTGTGCCCATAGGTGTCCATTGTTACCAAAAAATGCATGTGGAGTGGTCTCATGCATTTTCAAAAGTCTGAGCGACAGGGTTTTGTCTTGGCTGTTCACCATGAGGATATTTAGAGGTTGACTGGCCATGGAGATGTATTTCCAAGCATCTTAAAGTCAGGTCTGATTTCTTTATATTTAAACATAATGCAAGGAAAATGGGGGACCATTTTCATGAAAGAATTCTTTGATAAAAATTATGAATGGAGAAAGAAAGAACCATTAGAAGAAATGCATAAATTAATATACACACATCCTTGAACTGCATTATACCATCAAATCCTGGCTTGCTTCCATGGCTTGAAGATGATTATACCTGTAGATGCCACACTAAAACCAATTAGCTGCTTGGCTATTTGAACTCCTGAGCTTATGCTGCTCCCGTTCAGCCATTCCTTTCAGTGCCTTCCTGCGTTCCCAGCCAAGGAACATGTGATTCATGCTGAGAGAGAAGCAGCATAGGGCACATCCAAGCTCCCCCCATGTGGGAATCTCCCCCTCTGGATAGATGCATCTGGGCTGGGAGCTGCAGAATGAAGAAAACTTCTGTCCCTTGCACACATCTCTGTTATAACTTGTAAGTATTGAAAAGCATCCTTGCTGAACCTCTGGAATCACAAGTACAGTGGATGAGTGGAACATGGTGACAGTGGGACAAGCTGCAGCCAGAGATGAGGGTCCAAGAGATGTGGCCAAAACTGCTCCACGATGGGAGTTTTGCTCAGAGATCCTCTTGGTGAGTTTTGGTGGTGAGGAGCTGGGTGTTTCACAGTGTGTGCCAGCTGCAGCTCTGCTCCTTGTAGGGGGTGCCTGGAGGCTGGAATCCTCTGTGACAAACCCGCTGGCAGCCGTGACTGGGAAGGGTCCATGTGAGGTTCAGGTTTGCTCTGGAGCTTGCCTCCTTTCTGCTGACCCCGTGATGGGCTGCTCCTGGGATAGGGAGCTCTGCTCTGAGCCCCGCAGCAGCATTCCCAGGATGGCCAGGACTTCTTGCAGGCCCTGGCCGGTGTGGGCGCTGCACCCCTGGAGCACCCAGCGGTGCCTTGCCAGCCCCCCCAGCCGCAGCATCTCCCCCAGCTCGGCAGGAGCCAGTGCTCCCGGCACGTCCTGCTTGTTGGCCAGGAGGAGCACAGGGACGCCAGCCATGCCGGGGTGGCTCAGGGCCTCCTCCAGTGCTGCCATTGCTTCGGCCAGCCGGGCCGTGTCTGTGCTGTCAAGCACGAAGATGAGAGTGTTGATGTCCTCCAGGTAGTTAGGCCAGCTGGCCCGCAGGCTGTCTTGTCCGCCAACATCCCAGAGGGTGAAGGATATGCCACAGGGTGTTTTCAGAGACTCCACGTTGAATCCCACCGTGGGGCAGGTCTCCACAGCCTGGCCGCTCTTCAGTTTGTACAGAAGGGTGGATTTGCCAGCAAAGTTGAGCCCCAGCATGATAACTCGAGCATCTCTTTTCTGCCAGCCTTTGGAGATCAGCTTCCCCATCAAGACACTGCCGCAGCTGTGGAGGGGGAACAAAAATGCAGCCAAAAAACCCAAGCAAGCGTATTTCCTCAATGATGTCAGTCATTAACAGAGTGCTCAGTCCTGCCTCTCCCAAAGAGCACCTTGGGCTTGCTGAAGAAAGACGGGGGCAGCCGGCTTTTGCTTCTCTCAGTAGCTCAAACGAGGTGAGAGCGATTATTTAAGAGGTATGCAGCAGAGCTAGGGACTGATGTTCAAAACAGCAGTTTCTGCAGCCCAGCTCCGCTGCTGCTTGCCTCTTTTCATTCAGGACCCGAAGTGATTGGTGCAAAAGAGAGCTAACATTTTGCAGGAAGAGGTGGGGAGACTGTGGAGCAAGTTTCCTCCTCACCACATACATAAATAAATGAGCTTCTGTTCATTGGCTTGTCTAGGAGAAAACCACCCCCAGCAGGACAGGACAAGGAGGAACACGGGTTTCAGACCAGAGTTACTCTGGGAATTTGCTGAATCACAGCTCAAGGGTGGGGATTTAAAGCCTCTTGAGAAACGAGAACGATTTTTCTGCCAGTCTTATGATAAAAAGTACAAAAAAAATCACTGCATTATCAGCTTTTACTACCTTTTGTGCAAATGGTAACAACAGCAATTTAAAAAAACGCACACAAGCATGTTTTTTTAATGTCTGACTGAAATACGAGTCAAAAAAAATCCATAAAATCTTTACATCAAAGTATTTACGACATTTTAACTTTTTTAAGTGAAGCACAGTCAGTTCTCTGTGGCTGAGGGGGTACAAAAATCCCCTAAAAGAACAGAAAACTGTTTAACAAGACAGCACCCCTTGCACTTTACATGCCAGAGGCGAAAATGTGCTGCTGCAACAACTGCCAGACTTGCTTGTGCAAGAGCGGCTGATGACAGCCGGCAGAGTCCCAGTAAAGCCAGGATTGATTTCCCTTCTTTCTTGGTTGGGTTTTGCTCCTAAGAGGCTGCTCAGAGGTGTGCAGACCTCACCTCACAGCAGTAAGGCAGAGCTGCTCTCTAGCCACCTTTATTTGAGAAAGAAATGGGATTCACCCCTGCTTTCCTGGGACCATGGGGGAATTTTTAATGCATCTGTGGGAGATGCAGTTTCCTCAGCAATCATCTCCACATGACAGCTCCACGTCACAAGCATTGCTGGGGACAAAGTTCAGCACAGCACATGGAAGGGACTGTCTGGTCCTTTGTCACTGAGAGGCATATTTCTTCCCCTGGGGGCAAGATACTTCAGTTTTTCATCTTTTACAGAAAGGAAGATGCATGAGAATAAAAAGAACATGAGGAGTCCAGCCCACTTAGGCTGCATGGGATTGCAAGGGGTGCAAAACAGAGCACGTTTTGCAAGATACCTCTGTGATCAGCGTCTCTCCCATTGTTAACCCACAGAGCTAGCTGGCACCAAGAGCCTTCACAAGGTTTATGCAGCTTGTGGATGTGTAAGATGGGTTTTAATAATCATACAATACCAGGTTGGAAGGACCTCGAGGTTCATCTGGTCCAACCAACCTTTCAAGGCAAAAGCACAGTCTAAAAGAAGCTCAGCACCCTCTCCAGCCAACTCTTAAGTGTCCCCAGGTGCTGGGGAACACACCACTTCCCTGGGGAGATTGTTCCAATGGTGGATTGTTCTCATTGTGAAAAGTTATCCTCTTGTGCATGATCAGAATCTCCCCAGTAGTAAATTGTACCATTACTGCTCATTTTTTCCACAGAATCCTTGTAAAAAAGGATTCTCTATCTTCTTTCTAACCACCTTTAGATATCAGAATACAGTGATAAGGACTTTCTTAGGCCTTTTTTTCTCAAGATTCAACAATAAAATTGTGCAGCGTATGTTCATGTGTGATCTTTTCTAAAACCAGTCTGTAAGTGCAAAATTGGCAGAAAGCTCTCTAGATGCAGATAAAAAAGGAGAACTGTAATGTGCAGTGGATTCTGACCCTTCAGGGCACTGCTTGCACACCCTGAAGTGTGTGTTGCTGCCTGTTACCTTTTGTCCATGTTCTTCACTTTTTAAAATAAATCCTTGATCTGCTTGTTCACTCACATGCTGCAGAAGAAGGCTGCTTCTAAAAAAAAAAAAAGAAAGGAAAGGAAAAGGAAAAGCAAAAAAGGAAAAAGGAAAAATGAAAAGGAAGAAATAAAGACAGAATAAAGGATGCAACCAAGCACAGTTTTACTGATTAGTCCCTTCAGGCTTTCTATGGCACAGAATACAGTAATTCATGGGCAAATAGAGGAAATGCTATGTTCTTTTTCTTTTTTTACATGCTTATACCCTGTGTATTGAACTGCAACCTATTTTCTTTCTTCCTGACAATTATTCCACATACAGAGCCTGTGCCTACAGAGCCTGTTCCGCCCACAGCTATGTTACAAAAGCATAGTATTTCCAATAAATAATACATAGGAGCAATTACAAGTCTGTTTAAGATAGAATGAATGAAAGTAAAAGCAGACAAGATGTGCTCTGAGTGCATCTACTGCTGGAACAGAAAGGCCAGGTACTAAATAATTCAGACATTGTGTTCAGAGACAAGGACAGCCCCTATTCAAGCTGTGTCTTCTGTGGACATAATAAATGTTCTTGTCTTGTGTTTCATGTCCCTGAATTCTCAGGAGCAATGCTAGTTCCATTTATAGTTTCATAGAATTTCAATTTATTTGTTTGCTGTTTTTTAGGCATGCATTTCTCTGCCTCCTAGCTATTCAACCCCAAAAAAGCAACAATCAGTACTAGTAATATAGGAGAGAACTCCCCCGCCTCCTTCCCATGCCCCAAATATTCCAATTGCAGGGATTTTGTCCTGATCACTATATTAACTCACATTTGTTCCAACCTCTGCCACTTCTTTGGAAGGCAGCCCCAGGGAGACAGCTCATCACAGAGCCAGGAGTAACAGGTGTAGTTCTGGTCCCTACTGTGAGTGTTCATCCAAATGGCATCTGCTTGGAACAACAAATACATCTCAGTCCAGCAAAGGCAGAGTGTGCCTCCCCATCCAGACGTGCTTGTGTCCCTGAGAAAGGCCACCAAAGCCACTGTGCACCCAGCCCTGCCTGTGTTTCCTGCAGGATCTCCTCACTATACCACACATGGAAGGATCATCCATGGAGGGCATGTTCAGAGCAGCAGCTGGTGAGAAAGCCCGGTGGGAGCTGAAGGAGGCCCTGGACACAGGCAGATGTCCTGACCTGGACAGCTCACCTTCAACTGCTGGAAGTCACCTTGAAGGGCACTTCTCTGTGTCTGGCCTGTGAGAGTTCCTTGTGGATCTGCCAGGATCACTGGATTTGACCTAGCCAGGGCCCCAGGCTAAAACCACAACAAAGCCAAATGCCATGGTTCAGGCTTAGAGAAGTTTGCCCTTTTCCTTTTCTGCATCCTGCTCCATTCCTCTTGTTCTGCCCTCGATTTTTGGCATGCCCGCAGGAAACTCACTCCTGCTAACAGACTCATGCCAGTTCACTCGGCACGTGCCCAGGAAGCTGCCTGTTCCATCAGGGTCAGTGGGTAGCTGTGAGAGCTGGCAGCTGAAGGCAAGCTGCTTCCTCCCGAGACGAATTCCCAGAGGCTTGAAACGTGGCTTAGCATAGTCTGAAAGTTACACAAGACAGCCACAGGCTACGACATGCCCCAGAAAAGCCTGCCTGCTGTGATGTCTCTTGACAAGATACGATCTGCCTAAAGTTGTACCAACACCCTAAAGTTCAGAATTACAAGACTCACACAACAAAAGACACAGCAGATGTTAAGCACTAGTCCTTCAGGTGCCCATCAAGCACTCTGAGAGGTGTTGGTACCTCCAGGGCATTCCTGGTGGGGTTGGAAATAGGACACTGTTCTCAAGGTCCAGCTCATCCTGTGGTCCTTGTTTTCCCCTCACGTCCTGGGACAAATATTTGGTGAAGGAAAATGTTTTTTGGCAGCATAACTGGCAGCAGATAGGCTATCAGCTTTGTGCTTTCCCAAGTTAACTCTTTCCAGTAGGGAATCACTCTAGCTGGAAAGCACAAAAACTCACCTGCTACACCCTCACTGATGCCATGTCACAGTTGCCAAGAGAGGAAGCTTGGTCCTTGATTCTTCTCAGTCCCCACCTGTCTGGCCTGCTGGGACTCATCCCTGTGTTGGAGGACTGCAGCCACTAGGACACAAACATGCCCACAGGTGTGAGATCCTGCTCAACACAGATGCCTGATGGCCAGGGCTGGTGGTGCCCCTGCCTGTGCCCCAAGCCTGCCTGCTCCCTGGCGGGGGACAGTGGGACAGGTCCTGACCATCAGACCCTGCCATAGCTCCCTGCATTGCACCCTGACAATAAGGTGAACGTAGAGAAATGTGAGAGCAAAGACTTTTTTTCCCTCATGTTCTCATCCCTTAGTGGACAGGTGCTTCAACAGTAGGATGACATGGAAAGGAAAATTATTTGCCTTGCTTCGATTCCTGTTTGAATTAGTGTCGTTTGTATGTGACTGTAGAATATTTTTCATAAATATTATTACTCTAGTCTCTGAATTTATAATTTCCAAAGCTGTTTAGAATTTTGTCAGGATGCAAGTGCTCTCTCTAGACACACTTATTCAAGTGCTACCCAAACTGTTTTAGTTTTTCCCACAGAAATTCACAGTGCTCTGTATTCTTCTATGTCACTGAAATTTGCAGATCTCTTCCTCCTTGACCCCTAACACCTTAGCTTTGTCTCCTCAGGACAACTTAGAACTAAGTTTCTTTGGCATCCTTACCTATCCTGACACCATCATTCCCCTTCGTGATACTATTCATTAACTCTTCTTCTTACAGTTGGTCTCCGTCCCAGCTTAGGTCATACACACATCTATACCACATACTGCACACAAGCCATTTTCACCTTAGAAACTAATTAAAATATAGCTCTGACTATCGTGAGAGGCCTTAAGCTCAATTCTTCATTATTATTAATGTTTCTAGTTGAAAAGAAAAAAGGAGCAAAAAATGTGTACACTTACAAAACCATCATTGTTACGTGTGCCAAAAAAAGGCTCCTGTATCCTCGTATTTGTTTCTCCATGTGTTAAATGTAAAAGCCATGAAGCAAGGACTGGCTTTTTAGGGGCTCTTTTTAGTATTCCTTTGGTTTCTATTGAGAGGAAGCCCTAAAGAGACTATCTAATGATGCTTAACCCTACTCACTACCTGCAATAAATATAATACAGGTAATATCTTATCTGTTACTTCTATGGGAAGTAAAAATTATACTTTGGAGGCACGCTGATGAAAATCATCTCTCCAGATTAGTCTGGAGGAAATCCTGCTTTGCAATACACAAATCCAGCTCCCTTTAAGGTGGCCTTCCCTTGATCCAGTTCCAGTGGAAGAAAATGGGATTAAAATGACAGTGCCAGTATGGATCTGAAAATGTACTTTGTGCAAGTTGACATGCTCCAGAGAAACAGTGGAGTCTCACTCAGTGCTCCTCAGATTCAGGAAGTTTGGATGCCAAGTTTTGTCTTATCATTTCTTTTTAGTATCTGTCTTAGCCTGTTTAGGACATTTTATACCAATAAACAAATTTTACCGAAAAGATACTGGAAATTATCAACAAGAATAAAAGCTACAAACTGTTCTTTACTACATTTCTGGTTGGTAAAATGGCAGAAAGTAACAAAAACCCCGTGAAATTTCAGAAGTTGCATTTTATCTGACTGGCCACAGAGTGTCAATGTTTTCCCACACATTTCTCAATGGAGAGCCTACCTCCAGCAGAATCAGCTCCTGTCAAACAGCAGATGTCAAAGTTCCTGCTTTGATTTAGGGGAAGGCCCTCAACACCCTTTTGCAGCTGGATCACTCTGAAACAGGTTTAGCTGAACAGCAGCTGTAGGTTTGTTTTGTGTGCCACAGGAAGCTGATGGTGAGCACTGCAGAACAGAACTGGAGTGAGCTGTCAGCTCCATGCAGGTCACATTTACCTCCAGGTTGTTTTCAGATAAGATTTAGCTGCCATCATATCCTAGTACTCCATAGTTTGAGCGAAAACAGTTAACCTACTGACAGAAAAAAAATAATGCTTAATGAGGAGAAAAACAAGAAACACTTTGAACAACTTTCTTCCTTTAATATCCTTTAACAGGCCACTGACAGTTGCCATCACGACTCTTCACTGTTTGTGGTCACTTACAGAGCTGCAGATACAGAACAAGCTTTTAAATCCACAATTAAAAAGATCATAAATTCCTGTAAACTTGAGTTTATCTATGACTATGCACGCTTTTGTGATCTCTGGGTTTGACAGCATATCATTAGCGATGAAATTACAGAATCAGGTTCCATTAGGGTTTGGAGTATAATTCCATGCCAAGCTGTTCTCCATTTTGAATTTCTAGTGCCCCCACTTTGGTCACTTGAGGAAAGCCCTTCATAGCCACCAGCTACTGCTATCAAGAGATGTAAACAGAGCCTGTTGGTGTAAGAGAGAGGGATCAGAACCTGAGCTGACCCACCAAGGCCAGCAACACACATTATCTGTGTGATGTCTTGGGCAACAATTCCTTTTGTTCTACAAAACTTGTCTCTGAATAGCATTGCTTTGCCTGGCTGGCCTATTTAATGATTTCATAACATTTCCAGTCAGTCATAACTTTTCTGAATCGGATATCAGGTTTCATAACCCTTTTCTGTGTAGAAAAAGAAATGTTAGAAGAAGGTTGCTTTTTGTTATTGCTGGCTTTTACAAAAAGTCACACTGAGAGAAAAAGAACTGAAACTAGTTATTTGCAAGAAAATAAAATTATTTCTGCTCCACACAGAGCACTTTTGTATCTGTTTCGGCTCAGACACAATACACACTGCCTGCAACTACTGTTTAGGGACTTATTGCATGATAAAATTAATGTGAAAACTAACAAGTGATAACTAATAATAAGAAAAATAAACCCATGTGGATAAAAAAAACCCCTTGACTTGGAGTTTGTGTTCTGGTGCTTGTTAAAACACCTGGGTTTCTGCATATGGTAGCTAAGCAGGGCTCTCCTGCAGAACTAAAATCACATTTTTGTTTATGCAGCTCCACCTTTGCACCATTTTCTAGCAGTGTCAGGAAAGGCAGCTGTTCTTGACAGACAACTCCTTTGCGAAGCCACAAACACAAGATGAAAATAAGTGTTGTGTATGTTCCCCTTCTGGCCCTTTTGGGCCTCCCACGGAGGCACTGATGACACTTTTCCATGTATCTTATTTATGCCTTTTCTTTCTGTTGCTCCAGAGTTCCCACAATGTACTCAGCAGTACTTTCTTGACGCTGGCAGCACAGCAAGCAGCAACTTGGCAGGAAAATTCTCTTTTTACCCTGGACCAACCACTGTGCTTTCCTTGCCTCATATTCCAGAGCAGAATTTCTTCAGCATCACTGATTCCCTCTCAGAGCAACCCATCCACACTTGATCGCTGGGCTACTGAAATAGATTTTTCTTTTATTTTCCTTTTATTTTTTTTCATTACGATTTCTTCTTTGAATTTAGCTTTTTCTTAAATTGACCACTTTCAAAAAGAGATTGATACCTCCAGTGGGCTTGACCTTCCTGCTTTATGTTTCAGATCCATCAGCTCCCCACTCCCTGCAACCCCCAGCTGCCTTCTGACCCACTGTCAGGAAAAAAAAAAGTAAATTTTGAGAAAGGAGGAAGCCATTTCCTGGCAACAACTTTGTGTTAACAAAAGACTTCTCTTGGGAAGGCCGGTTTCCAATCTTCCCTTTCCTGGATCCTCCCTTTTTGATCTGCAGGTGTTGAAAGGAACAGTAAAGGGACAAGACTGTGACAATGCCGAGGTCTAGCAGGGGTTTATAGGCTGCCTAAATACTTTTGAATGAAAAGTCGCTGAGTGACTGTGTCAAAAGTCACTCTTAGCCCAGTCTCTGGGATCCATCTGGACCCAGGCCTTACTGGCACCAGCCTGCAGCAGAACCAGCAGGGATCCTGCCACAGCCGGGCTCTGCTCCCCCACCCCAGGGCAGGGAGCCTGGGCTGAGCCACCTCGCTTTGCCCTGGGCTCCGCGCCGGTGAGGATGCGGGGCCAGAGAGGTGCCTTCAGTTCAGGGAGGGCACTGAGGTGCTGGCGTGGGTCCAGAGAAAGGCAACGGAGCTGGGGAAGGTTTGGAGCAAAGTCTTATGAAGAACGTCTGAGGGAGTTCAGGGGATTGTTCAGCCTGGAAAAATGGAGGTTCGGGGGGAACCTCATCGCTCTCTGCGGCTCTCGGAAAGGAGGCTGGAGCCAGGTGGGGGTCGGCCTCTTCTCCCAGGTAACTCAGTGGCAGGACAGCTGGACAAAGCCTCCAAGCAGTGCCAGGGAATTTCTTCATGGAAAGAGTGACTTGGCATTGCAATGGGCTGCCCATAGAAGTGGCGGACTCACCGTCCCTGGAGGTGCGTAAGGAAAGGCTGGACGTGGCACTCAGTGCCACGGTCTCCTTGACACAGGGGTGTTCGGGCAGAGGCTGGACTCTGGATGATGCCGAGGTCATTGCCAGCCCGCTGTCCCCGTCACTGCGCGCCGCGGTGGGTGGGGGGGGAATAGCGGAGAAGGGGACGTGTCACGCGCCGGGAACACCCGCGGCGTCCAATAGGGAGCGAGGAGCCCCCCACGTGACGGAGCGCGCGCGAACGGTCAAGAGGGAGGGGGGGCTCCCCCCCCCGGCTCCCGGGTCTCTCTGCCGAGTCACGTGATGCGGCGCCACTCTGCCCC
>WAAE01023430.1:6706-52946 GCA_013400495.1 Nicator chloris | reverse complement strand
GGGCGGAGCGGCCGCGGGGAGCCCGCCGGGAGCCCGCCGGGATCTGCCGCGGGCACCGGGTGAGCAGCGCCGCCCCTCGCCGTCCCGCTAGGGCACCGCGGGCAGCGGGCGGGCACCGCGGCTGTGAGGGGCTGCGAGGGTGGCGGTGCCCGCGCGGAGGGGGAGAGCGAGGGGAGGAGAGAGGGAAGGGAGAGAGTCCTTGTCGCCACAGCAGGGCTGGGGTGGGGACCATCGCCCGCGCTCTGTCTCGCCGCTAGCCAATTCCCCCCACAGCCCTCTGGAAGGCTCCTACTGCATGTCCTTAGCACTGTGTGTTCTTACTGGCTTGTTTTTTTTTTTTTTCCTGGTTCGTGGTGTTTCGGTTTATCCTTCCCTTTTGTCGCTGGCTTCCTGAAGCCTGATTGAGGTACCCGGTTGGTCGAAAAAACAAACTAAAAAAAAAAGGGCCGGAAAATCGCAACCCTTTTTGTTTTTCCGCGCCCGGCTTTCTATGAACATTTACAGCGTTTGTTCGGCTTTTTAAGGCGCTTCTTCTAAGCTGAAGGGTGTTTGTTTTGTTTGGTTTCTTAAAGGAACTTGCAGAGTTCCAATTTAGAAGGCTCTTATAAATTAACGCTAAGAGAATATTTACCTGTTTTATATGGAACTTGCAGGGTTCTGATTTAGAAAGTTCAAGTGACCCGTTTGTGTTGTCCTCTAATGACGGAAGGTAAAATGCGCTTTAAAAGTTCCGACAAGGGGTGGGATTAAGAGAAAAGGGTACCAGGCATCATAAATGGAAATATGTTTGGAGCACAGAGTTTTTTAGGAAAAACTTTAGAAGCTATTTGGCAGATGCATTTATTCTTTAGTGCTGTAATATGAATGTTTCTCCTTGAGTGCTTATCTCTCTATGCCTCAGATTGAAAGACAGGCATTGCTTTAGAAGATGTCTTATCCTCAGTGAATGGTTTTGATAAGTTGCGCTAATGGCTCAGTATAGAAAAAAGAAAATAAGGCAAAGTGTGGTTGTAATTACAGTTTTGTAATTGGAGGTTTGTTATGGTGGGTGGATGACTGTAATCCTCGTAAGGGTGGTTTCCTGTGTCTAAACTAGTCATGGTCAGTAGCGTTCATGTACATGATGGTGCTTTTTGCTTGCTTACCTCTCTCAGCTGGTTGCTCAAAGCAAACGGGAGGTCTGATTGTCAGCCCTTGGATCAGCAGTTCTTTCTTCCCTTACATCACTCATTAAAGGCATCTGAAAATAAATTGTGTAGAGATTTGGGACACATGAGTTTTGCCATAGAAATTACCTTTCTGCAAGGTCCGAGGAAAGTAAGTTAAGGCACATGTTTTCAGGGAGTGCAGTCTCTTCATTGGCAGGGAGAATGCCTCAGCAACGTCACTTGGTTCATACATCTACTTAATATCAATTGTGTTGTTAATATAATAATAATAGTATATTGTTTCCATATTCCTTCTCAAAGCCAAAATATGAAATCAAAAAAAGCAAACGTAGACTGGAGGAAGATCAGTGTGATTTGAAGGATTTGATTCTTCCTTGGTTAAGGTGTACTTCAAATTAAAAAGGGATTAAGTGTGCCAATTGCTCTGTGTTGTTCTAAAGCCAGATATCCCAGCTTTTGTGTTCTCACTGCTGTTTCTAATTCCCAAAGACAATTAGGAGAAACGAAGGCCTGAGCCTGCAGGAGTAGGTCTGCCCAGCTGGAATAAACTGCAACATTGGAGCCTGAGAAAAGAGTGAAACAAACAAACGTGCGATTGTGTTCCAACAGCCTTTGCAAATAAGGGAATAATCTTTCAGGAGTTAACTGTAGGTTTTTTGTTGCGAGGACAATTGGTACTGTTCTCCCGGTAGGGTGTTGTGTTAGGCTATTGTTCTATCCAGCGTGGATTTATTTAGCTGAACTATAAACTCTGTAGAACGGTATCTAAAATCATTTTAACAAAGCATTTTGTAAACGCTGCCTTTTTATTTTAAGGCAGGGATTCATGTTTGTCTTTCATGTGCCACTGTGAATCGGCTTGTAGGCTTTTTATTTAGTAAGCAAATTACTGAGGAGATGAATGTGTAGGCAGCAGATTAGCACAGAATTTTTGAGGGGCCTATGGCTCCAAAAGTGTGTGGCTTTTTAAAATTGTGAGCAGATGTAGATGTTTTCCCCCTAATGTTGGTGCCTACCCCAAGGTCAATTTCTTTTTCATCACAATATGTGGCCGGTTCAGTTTCCTTTCTTCTACAAGCCGCCTTTTCTTGCTTATTTTTAGCCCAAGTGAAATTCAAGGAGTGATCTCTGTTTCTGTTCCTGTTTGGATACTGAAGTTGTTGGATCATTTTGGAGATGTCAGAGCCGTGTGAAGCGGTGTTGTTGATGTAAACTCCCTCTGCTGGTTGATTTTGCAGCAGAAATAAAGCTTTGTGTTGTATAATGGTTTATCTCTGCATCATGCAGCAGAAATTAAGAGTTGAGAGGTGACATGCAGTGTTTCTAAAAGCAACTGGAGCAACCAGTTTGAGCTCAGGGGTTTTATACTCATAAGGTTTTTAATTGGAATTAACTTAAGAGGTGTGTGTTGATATATGACATACTCCTCAGAGCCACTGCTGCCTTGTTGCACACAGAATCTGAGCAATAGCTTGAGAGCTAATATATTGAGAGAGCTAGTAGCATGCAGATTAAAATACTTTGACTGCTTGGGGCTCCATCTGGTACATTTGCTCTTACAAACTTCTCAGCTGAGGTGCAGCCCTTGCACAGTGTGTGATGCCGCAGGGTCCTATGAGGAAAAGTAAATAACCTTGGGTCTGGGACTGACACACTGCAGGAAGGGTGTTTCTCTGTGCTACTGCTTGCAGTGCCATGTCTGGAGTCTCCTGGATCATAAGCCTTTCATGGCAAGGATTTGCTCAGAAGAAACTCTGCACACACCTGTCCCCCCCCAGATTCAGGCAAATGTTGTGCAGGGATGAAGCGTGAGTGTGGTTGGTGTGAGGGGTCAGTCATGGTATCAGAGCATCTGCTGCTCTTTTGGAAAGTGTGCAGTATGTCTTACAGGATCAAGGATCTTAGCTAGAATCAATTCGGTTTCAGTTTTGATAATGCTGAGTTACTTTACTGATACCTCCATTTACAGTCCTACATTTAAAAATAGATTCCTCAAATACTTTTTTCGTCATTGTAGACTTTTTTTTTTTTTCCTTCCTGTGACTGCCAGAACTTTTATTGGAAAACTAGGAAATTGGCTGGGGTTGTTAAGGAATCTGTCTCTAGAGAGAAAAAAGGTAGGTGCTTCTGCCTAGGTGGAACATTTGTTTTCTGTGGAAAATGAAGAATAAAGAATAAATAAAGTAGTTACATCAGCTTTCTATGCACAATTACAGTTAAGAAACAGTAGTCAGTGTATAAGGCCCAGAACTTTCAGGTTTGTGTGTAATTTTCCTCAGACAAAAGGATAAAGGAAAATAGCTGCTGTTGCTGCCATAGAAATGTCGAAAGCCAATGATGATAGATATTCCAGAAAATAGCAGAATCTAAGGGCAGTAGGTAATATTTCAAGAGGAGGGAAAAGTGTGTCTTTGAGGAGAAATTGTACATATTACATAAAAGGCAAGAGAAGGTTTTTTTGTTGTTGTTTGGTTGGTTGATTTAAGGATTTTTGTGAACCTTCATTGGTTGCTAAACCGGGATAGACTTTAGGATTGAGATTTATTAAAGAAACAAACTTGCCAGTGGCAGATGAGATGTCCTTAAGAACCTTTTGAGGAAAACTCCTGAAATAACTGTAGAATTATAGTAACAGTTGAAATGGCTGAACGTATACATTGTTGTTTTGGATAAAGCAATGTTAACACCTGTTAAGGACTGTAAGGATCTTCACCTGTGGATGGAGTTAATTGCTCATATCTCCAGTTTGGGAAGTCTCCTGAGCTTGAAAGCTTTTATCTGTCGGTATTAGTTTGTCTGAGGAGATGCCAGGTTGAAATGTGGGAAGTGCAGCATAACTTGCCTAAGTTTTGGAAGTGCTTGGAAAGGTTTTGTCAAAGAGCAGTGATTAACTGAGTCATACAGAGCAGAAAAGAAGCCAAATGGGTTAGAGATCTAGTACACAGATCAGGAAGGGAGAGAAAAGGCAACACATTACCCTTATTACTTTTAGATTAGAGTAGGTTCTCTGGGTGCTGTAAGACTTGTCAGTTTGCTAGGATATTCTCTAGCAAAATAACATGTTGTCTTCATGTCTTAACTTCACCGGTTATACTGAAAATTACTTCAGTGAAGGAAATAGTTTTAGTATCCAGGTTGACACATTTGTGCTTTGGCAGGTGTATATTATATGAGACAAGTTAAATAGGTGAAGTCAGAAGGGACACTTCCCTGGTCTGCTCAAAAGAACAAGTAATTGCTGCCTTGTTTTAATTGATTGATAGTGTCATATGTTAAAAGATTTGCCAAGGTGAGGTAACAGATTTTAGCAGCTAACTAGCCGGTGCTTGTAACTGGACTAGAAATTAAGAAGGCTTAAATGCATCCAAACCTGTTTAGCTGTAGAATGTGCTATGCCTTGGCATCACGTAGACTTTAAAAAAAGCTGTTCTACAAACAAATCTATAATGAATTTGCCATCTGGAGATTTCGGGTGTTTTCCAGACCTGCTTCAAACGTGAAATGCAGAGTTGAGTTAGGCTCTTAGTAAGAGAGGTGCCTGTAGAGCAGAGCTGGGTTTGTTGGATCAAGGTTATGAAATCTGATAAGGAAGCAACCCTGACTGGGTTTTGTTTGTGTTAAGGATTTTTTTTGTGGACATAATTCCACAGTGACCTCAGTGTTTCTCAAACTTCATTGTTATTATTGCTACTTTTTTTAAACTCCCTTCTTCGAAGAAGCATCTGCACTGAGTAACAGTTGACTGCTGTTGTTAAATGGCTTTCTGAAGCCAAGTCTTGGTTGTCAGCACAGTTTTGAGAACCAGGCATCAGAAGAAGAGCAGAGAGGCTGTCTTGTGTTCTCACTGTTATCCATATCTGGTACCCAGGCATCATGAAGAGGTAGCTTGACTTGAAAGCAACACAGCAAAGAATAGGGGGATTGGGTTGCACTGAAGCAAACAAATGAAAAGGAAAAAACTAAGTGTTGATGAGAGGATGGGATCTGGGTAGAGACTGTAATTCTTACTCACAGAATGATTCCCTGGCTTTTTGGTTTTTACTGTTTTATGAAGATTTGTCTTGTCACTGACATTCTGTGCAATTCTTCACCTAATGCTCTCCACATTTCACCAAACTTGCTGATAGCCCTGGGCATGGATCATAGATTGTAAGTGGCAGAGTCCCTTCAGGGTGTGAGTGATGTTATGTGCAGGGTTGAATGCCTCGATAAGCTCTGGATGCTTGTGCTGTCAGCTTTGCCCTTGAGCTGCTGCAATTGTTCTGAGGAAACTGGGAAAAGGGAGCACTGGAGAAGGATGGGTTGTATACATTTGTGTTCCTTGGCAAACATCTCTGTACCCTGTCATGTTTCCAGCTGTTAATGTGATCCACCTTGTTTCTAAGTAACAGATTATGGCAATTTTACTTAATTGCTGTTCTGTGATATGTTTCACTGCCTAATTACACAAGCTCATGCTTTCCTGCTCTCACAAATATTTTTTTGACCATAACAGCTTTTGATTACACAAGAGATGGCAGATTTGGGTCATGTTCACAACAGCTCCTGCCTTATTTTTATTTGCATGTTTCACTTATGTATCAGTTGCTTGCTTACATGGCATTTGTAATTTGTAAGACTACAAAAAAAATTCACAAGTGAAACTTTTATAAATTGCAATTGCAGCTGAAATCCCCTTTGAAAATTCCTTCAGAATTCCACTCTGCCACCAGTGGATATTTGCTAGATCACAAATTTTTAATAAGTTTGCTTGTTAAAGAGCAATGTTCAGCTGTACTGGATAGAGTTTACTTAAATACTCTTGAGAATCTGTTTTTCCAGTGACTAGCTTTTTGTTCACCTAATACATGGAAACGCCTATTTCATACAGAATAGAATATTTACTTTCAGAGCTACATGTCTTTTTCTCCATGTAATGGAATTTACATTGTTGTCTGCTAATGAAAACACAAAATACTCTTTTTGATAAGCTTTTTTTTTTTTGCTACAGCAATGTCGTCTTGCTTGTAGAAGCATCATGACACACAGCAGCATCATGGTGGATGTAGGCAAGTGGCCAATCTTTACCTTACTGTCCCCCCAAGAAATTGCTTCCATTCGGAAAGCGTGTGTGTTCGGAACATCGGCCAACGAAGCCATTTACATCACGCACAACGACGAGGTGAGCCTGGCATCGAGCTGGGTGGCTGCTCCACATTGAGCTCTTTTCTGAATGTTTGTAGATTGATAGCTTCTCAAAAGCCTTATGTGAAATTTGTGGTTTCCAAAATGTAGTGCATATAACTTTTGGTTTGGTTTTTTTTTAACTTTTGTGCGGGGGCAATATAAGTGGACTATTTAGAAAAATTTCACATGGCAAAGGCCAGGATGGATTACATGCACTTTGGAAGACAGGCAGAATTTAAAAGGTGTGGTAGCTTGAAGTTAAGTGCAAACAGGTATGATGCTAGAAAATGAGGTTGTGGCTTGCAAAGTAACAAATACCATGGAAGATTATCTGTAGATTTTAATGATTCAGAAACACATTATGACTTAGCATAGTGCTGCTGGAAGAAAACAAGCCAGGTTTTTTGGGATGTATTAATGGGAAGGTTTCTCATAAGACTGGGTAGAGAAGGATTTTTTTTTTTCCCCTAAGTCCTATCAATAGTGCCTGTAGGATGAGCTTCCCACAGTATAGCTCTTTACATGCTTATACTTTATTTGTTATTTACAAACTGCTTTTAAAAGAGGGTGGTGTCTTCCACTTTTCACAGTTTCAAACTTTTTATGGTGCAGTTCCTGAAAATAAAAGGCCTAACTTCCAGGACTGTATGAATCTGAATAATTCAGACTCATCAGTTAATATCTGAAGTGCCCTTGTGCTGAGGTGCCCAACTCTTGAGGTTGTTGATTTCCATGTGGGAAGTCTCTGGCCCCTGGAGGTCCAAGATGAAACTCTGTCCCCAGTTAATAAAGAGCTGAGTATTACACATCTGTGCATACCTGAGTATAAAACACTTGAAGTGAGTGTTCTTTTGTTTTTCAGGTATTTGTTTTTGGACTGAACTGCAGTAATTGTTTGGGAACTGGAGATAATCAGAGCACAATAGTACCAAAGAAATTAGAAGCCTTATGTGGAAAGAAGATCACCAGTCTCAGTTATGGAAGTGGACCCCATGTTGTTCTTTGTACTGAAGGTAGAAACTTAACATTTAGTATAGAAACATAAGTTAGAGATTTTAAGTTCCACTTGCATTTAACAGGAATGGATTATGGTGTAATTGTATTAACTTGTTAGCTGGCTAATGTACACTAAGAGGTTCTTGTTGGTCTTAAGTGGAAGTAAATGGATTTTGTAATTGGTAAAGTTTCCATTTCCATTATGTTGAGGTTGTAGCATTTTACTCTGTCACTTATGATGCACTTTGTCTTACCTGTGCACTTCCATGTATTTCCACAATCTAGAGGATATGCTGTGATATATGAATATAAAACAAAGTATATAATTTTCTAGCATACATATTCTTGTAATAGTTTCACTTTTTGTTAACATCCTTTCAATTTCATGTTGGTATTTGCTAATTTCTCAAAATTCTATCTTAACCTCCCTGGGATTTTTAGTGGTTTTCATCACAAATATTTTTGCAGATGGTGAAGTGTATGCTTGGGGACATAATGGTTACAGCCAACTTGGAAATGGCACAACCAATCAGGGCATTACTCCTGTTCAAGTTTGCACAAATCTGTTAATAAAGAAAGTGGTGGAAGTAGCTTGTGGCTCTCATCATTCCATGGCGCTCTCATTGGATGGGGATGTAAGTTGAAACCTGTTCAAATCTCTTAATCTCCTTGTTGAAGTGAATAGAGGGGGTGACCTTGCAGTTTGAACTTCTCTCTGTTTCTACAGTGTAATTACAAACATAACCTTTTCTCCTGCTGCCTCAAACTAGGATGTCCTTTTCTTCAGAGCAGACTTGAAAGCAACTAAAAAAAAGCCCCAAAAATCAAATTACTAACCCCCACTTCGAAAAAAAAAAAAAAGCAAACCCAAACCCAAGGGATATGCAACTTAGTAAACTTTTGTCTCTCTCACAAGGGTGAGACTAGAAAGATGTGCCACTTAGAGGTGAAATGGCCTGTGAGGTGCAAAGTGTAATTTATTTGTTTGCAGTTCTGTTAGTTAGGGGGTGTGTTGAATTTGTATTTAGGGGGTTAGAATTTACTCTTTTTCTTGTAGAAGTGTCTTGCATTTCCACACTGGTACTACAAGAGAACGTTGTTCTGCACACTCTGAATACCTTGGTGTGTAGCTAAAGAAAGAGCACTTGGTTTATATCCAAGTCTGCTTCATGCTGTTTGTTTACGTGGTTTCAGGCTATGTGTTGTGGCAGACACATACAATTAGTTTCCAGTTATGCAAATTTGACCAATGTATGCACAGTGGAAAATCTGGTTTCAGCTGTACACTAACAGAAGAAAAGCTCTGATTTTAAAACCTTTTAACAATGAAAAGGGAAATGACAATTCTTCTCATCCTGGTAATCTGAGCGTGTCTGTGCTGTGGTCCAGTATGGAATAATAGTGCAACAGTAAGCCCAAGTATTTTAAGGGTAGGAAAGAGAGACTTGGTTAAGTGGTCTGTCTTTTATCTGAAAGAGGAGCCTACACTTAGGAGAGATTTTGTGCTGTCATGTTTGACTTGGTTAAACTATAAAACTTGGTGAGCATGCAGGAAGGAGAGGGTACTCACGCATTACTTACACTAGAGGTGCCAGCTGCTGTGTGGTAGCTGCCTGTGAAGGCCATGCTGTTTCTTGTCATAAATGTGACATGCTTGAAATCTCAGTGGGAGCAGGGAAATTTCTTTGTGTTGACCATGGAGTTGGTATTTGCAGCTGGCTTGTTAATGTACTTTAAATCCATCCCTGGTGTACCTTGCAGTAACTTGGTCTGTTTGTACTCTGAGCTTTTACCAGAACTGAGTGCACTGAAAGCAGCAAAATGTGTTAAGCAGCTTTACAGAAAGATTTGGCTGCCAGCCCCCTTGTGTCCTGATATACCTGAAGCCTCAGGGAGACGTTGACGTTGGAAGTATTTGTGGATATACCTGGCATAATTGGTTGGTATGGTTCAGTGCAGTTTTAATGCGGTGCAAATTTAAAAAAGAAGTATTTTAATGATAGAATTAAAGGAATGCAGACATTCATGCTTCTCTGGCATGTCCTTTGGCATTTTGATCTACCTTCTGAGATTCTCTACCTAAATATTTGCTGTTATTGAAATTAAAGTACTTTATAAAGCATCTTCAAATATTCAGTAGGAATTAAAGATCCAGCAATTAGAAGTAACAAAAAGCAAAGGACTGATTCTTTTATTCCTATCCTTCATTGTAAATGAGTTGTGTTGGTGGAGGGTCTTCTGTTCTTGTCTTTAGTGGGTTTGGGGGTTTTTTTTTGGTGCTGATGAAGGTGTTAGTTTTTAATGACTCATGGTTTGGTGGTGCAGTAAACAGGCAGCTTCTGGCACCAAAGGATGTGTAGGCTTCTCACGAGGGTACCTGTCAGTGGGCTTGTACTGCCAAGCATGTCTGTGGAAGGTGTTTCCAAGAGGGCAAGCTTTTGAACTGGGTGGAGCACCAGAGAATGAACTATCAGAAACAGTTGTATGCCAAGCTGTGGGCATGTGTACATGTAATAAAAATTGGAGGCACTGAAAACACAGAGTTATAAATTTTTTTATAGCAAACTACTTCCCTGTCTTCCTGACTTTCAGATAAAAGAAACTCGTATTTTTGCTTGTATTAGTACTAGTTTACCACCAGAAACTTTAAACTGTCAGAAATTTTGGGGTTTTTTTGTTAATGCCACTATGAGAGAGAGTTTAGCTACTGTGAAACATGGGCTGACAAAACCCTGTTCTTTCACAGCTCTTGAAAGATGTAGAAGAGGTATGATGAGTGTCCAGCAATAACGTTTAGAGTTCTATGAAGAAAACTACATAGCTCTAAACTGAGGAGTTAAAGTGTGTCTGGGAAACAAATGATGTTCTGGCTTGCACTCCTTTTTCCAACATCATGAAATTAGAAAGACAATCACTATACTCTTTGTCTTACAGTCTGACTTGTATTTAATCTGGAAATATGTTCCTTTTGTTTTCTGTTTCAGTCAGATGGTCTTGTTCTGTTGCAATAAGCTGGAAAAAGTGCTATATTCCTATTTGCAAAATGAGTCCTAATGCAGTTTATAATTTTCATCTGTTGAAAATGAACTTTAAGCATTTTAGCTTGTTAAGTAGGATAGTTTACCCAATCTGGTGCTGACTACGGGAAGATTATCTATTGCTATCATTACTGTTACTCAGCTTTAAACTGTGTGGTTTTGTTTGTTTGTTTTTATGGACAGCTGTATGCTTGGGGCTACAATAACTGTGGTCAAGTTGGATCTGGATCTACAGCCAACCAGCCAACTCCTCGCAGAGTTTCCAACTGCTTGCAGGGTAAAATTGTAGTTGGCATTGCTTGTGGCCAGACCTCCTCCATGGCTGTAGTAAACAATGGTGAGGTAAGTGCTGCTGCTGCATTCCCTCATTCTCTGTTACCTGAGTCTACCATGTTGGTGTCTGAATATGGAGAAATGCTGACAGGGAGTGCCCAGGTTAGGGCTGTATTGACAGAGTTATCCTGACAACTTCTGTGAGACCAGTTGCAGGAAAACACTGCAAGGAACCAGAGATGCAGTCTTTCAATATTCCTCCTTATGGCAAAGTCTGTATTGGAACACAATTCTTACCGAGTCTGCAAATGCAAGAATTTGAACAGTTGCATTAACCATGTCTGTCTTCATGTTGCAATAGATTATTTAACATAAATTTTGTTAAATCCTTTTAATTCATTAAATTACTATTAGTTTATTTCTTTAAAGCATACACAATGAAACAGTTAATTTTTCTGCAAGGATACATTGGCTGATCCTGTTTTTTAAGCACATTACTTAATTACCAGCAACAAACCCAAAACATTCTTTTGAACATTACCTTCCCATTGTGCAGCTGTTCCATTTGATGTAAGTTTGTGGTGCTGTCCTGCTTTTAGGTATGAACTGTAACCTCAATTTTACTTCATTTCACCAAACAGAGGGTAGTATCTCCTTGTGAATGGAAGGACTGTCAAGTCCCTGAGGCTGAGATGGGCTTTCATTGTACTTACATATGTCATGGTGTGTCCACTGTAACAAAACTAAAGGAAGAATTAGAGATAAACTGACTACTTCATTTAAACTGATCAGTTCATCAGAATAGCTAATTTAATGTTCTCCTTAAAAAAACCCAGAAAAGTAATAAGGAGAAAGGATGGCATAAAAGTCGAAGTGTTGGTGCTATGGGAGAGATTCTGATGTAGTGTAAGTTTATTGCAAAATTCCTAGTACTTCAAAGACATGTTTTTTAGCTTCTTTAAAAGGTAAATGCAAGGTGGAGAAGTTGAGTGCAGTAAGTCATTGCAGTTTATTTAGTATCTTTCAGCCTTCTCTGTATTGCTCTTCCAATAGCACACAATTTTTTAGTAGTGAGTACTTTTCTTGGCTTGTGCTTGGTACTAAGTCTTAAATGCTCCGTCCTCCTAGTGAAGAGTGGCTTAATTTTGTTTTCCTCGTGCTCTCAGGTTTATGGCTGGGGTTACAATGGCAATGGTCAGCTCGGCCTGGGGAACAATGGGAACCAGCTGACGCCGTGCAGAGTGGCAGCGCTGCACAGCGTCTGTGTGCTCCAGGTACGTCCAGTGAGGAAGTGAAAGTGCATCCCTGCTGCTAGCTTCTGCTGGAACCCTCTCTTTGGAATATCATACCTGCTTCTAGATTTCACTAGTTCCAATGATGAATTTTTTTTTAGCTACAATGAATTATATTTTGCTTGTACAAGGTGCAAGTAAGCTGTGAAATACTTGCTTTGGTAAATGCTTGGAAAGATTTGAAGTTAGCTACTGTAACTCCTAGTAAATTGTGCTGTGGATACATATTGTACTTTTATTACAAAGTTGAATGAAAGGTGCTAGTCAAAGGCAAGAAATGAAGGCCAATCAGATGTTCAAATTTGTTTTAAGTATTCTAATGCGAGTGTTCTAATTAGTCCTTTAGAAGCAAGGGGAAAGGAAAGACAAGAGGTGGGGGTGGGTTTGATTTTTTGGTGATTGGGTTTAGTTTGGTTTGTTTGGATGTTTGGTTTTTTTTCTAGCTAGAGAATCAAATGAAAACTTGGGATTTCTGGGGTTTTGGGAAAGATTCTGTAGAGTTGAATGTGATCAGTTGGGTTGAAGGGTTGTTGACCGTTGAACTGCAGCTCTCTTCATTACAGAGTACTCATACTGTATTCCGAATAATCCAGCTCTGAAATACTTTCAGAGGACTGCAAGATGTGATGGAGAAGTTCAGTGTTCCTCATGTGAAAAGAAAGCAGACAGCATCTAGGGAGAGTTGTCTAGAGTGCAGTAAATTACTTGGGAGCAGCCAATTAAATTAATGAAGCTGGGACTTTTGCAGAACCTACAGCTAACATACCTTGTGTTAGCTGCAAGTACTGAGAAGTAACACATTGTGGTGTTGAGTGAAGAATGCCTGAGATACTTGCCATGAGCTAGGGAAAGGTAATTTGTGCAATATTTTGTTTCTCATCTGTGTTTGGTTCAGGAGTAACGCTTTATACATTTACTTACAGATTGCCTGTGGCTATGCACACACTCTAGCACTAACAGATGAGGGCTTGCTCTATGCCTGGGGAGCTAACACTTACGGGCAGCTGGGGACTGGCAATAAAAGTAACCAGCTCAGCCCTGTGCAGATCATGATGGAAAAAGAAAGGTAATATTGCTGAAGCTGTTTCTGGATTGATAAAGTCTGAGCATGTGTTATGCAGTCTCTAGCACTGGAAGCATGCGTGTGTAGGGCTTGGTGGTTTGTTTTTCTGTTGCTAATGTTAAAAACATGGGAAAGGATGGTAATTTAATGTTTATGATAAGCACTGAGTGCTTTTTGCTGTCTGTAATTGTTATTGAACATAAACATATTTTGCATTTACCTGATACTGAAGGATAATGAATAATGCTTAATAGTTATGCTATTCTGTATATGGTTCCTTTGCTTAAAACTGGAGCTATGAAATCAATAAGCCAAGCCATGAATTTAGGCCTATATTAGAAAAAAAAAGAAAAAGTGGGGAGAAAGGAAACACCACCTTTGCAAGAAGTGACATGTGAGGAAAAACAATTTTTGGAAGGTAGAAAATGGTCCACTATGAAAGCAGAAATTGATTTGCAAGGTTGCTTGAGCTAAGGACAGTTAGTACCCATTTTTATTACTCGTACCGGTTAGTAGTTTGTAGTTTTTAGCTTCCTGGACACATAAAAGAATAAAATTAACTCTTGTCAATCCTCTTTCATCACCCTTTCATCATCTTGGTATTTGGGGATAGCTCTTTTGCTGCTCACTTACAAATGTGGACTTCAGTCCCGTTCTTTGGGCACTTGTGTATACCTGTGGGTTAATGTGCCTTGTCTTGGTCTATAGATCTCTTAATTTGCAATCTCCTCTTAATTAGGAAACACTTCTGCTTGGTTTTTCTCCTCCATCTGGGAAGTCATTCCTATTTTTTGTTGTTTCTCCCACTTAGCATTAAATTACAAGTGTCACAGTATTGAGAATGCTTAAGAGCTTAAAAAATGGGGGTGGGGAAAGAAGAAAGGAACTATCACAATAAAAACCAGTGAAGTGGGGCTGGTTTGTCTGTGAAGGGACTGACACTAGTGAAGGAAAATGAAATATTCTTTGAAAAGCAATGGAAGAGGAATGTGTATGTTTGCAGATAAATCAACTTTGTTTTGTTAGTGAATTATTTCATGAGTGAACTAAGGGGAACTATTGCATTTGGAACTGTATGTGAACTCAAGCATGGGGTTATAATAAAACTGGCATTTGTTCAATGGATGGAGGAGGGGGGAAGTAACCATAGAACTTCTGCTTGGGATCTAAGGGAGAGAGAAGTCACTTGAACTTACTCATCTTGCTTGACTTGGCTCCCTTGGAAACAGTGCTAAAAGTGGGTGAGCTGTCATTTCCCATGAAGCACATTACTGCTGCTCCTGATCTTTTAGTTTATGTAATTCTTTTGTCATTTATATTTAATGCTGGCGGCAGTTACTTAGGAGGTTTCGTTTGGTGCTCTCTTGAAAAATTTTGCACATACAGCTTGTAAGGAATGTTTAGACTTAAATTTTGTGTTAGCTTGGAGGAACAGCTGTGAAAGTCAGCTCCCTGAATTTTGGTGTTAAATGCATGCTTAACATGTTACCCTGTATGTGTACTGTAAGTATGGGTACATGTACCATATGTGTGTTCTACATGTTCTGCTGAAGTGTAGTATGGTCTGTAAAAAGAAGAATCTGTTCTGCTAAGAAAAGGTTTGGAGAAGGAAGCATTTTAGCTTGATAGCTGTGATAAAAAGTAAGTCGTCCCTAAAATAAACATGTGTCTTGTAGAGATGTTGCATAGAGGTTCATAAGTTGATAGTAGTGTAAAACAACCAATCAGTTTTCTATCTGCCAGAAATTATTGATACATATCCTGAAAGTGATGTAGATTCTTTGAGTTTTGTCTTGAAATAATTTTTGCGCTTAAAATATGGAGATTGTGCTAAAACTTGTTTTTTGCTAAAAATCTAAGTCTTCATGGATGTTGTTCTATAAAGGAACATGCATTTTTGTGTGTGTATTCTTAGATTGCTTGGAAAGATATTTGTTTGTCCTGGTTGATGTGTTTCTGGCACAAAAGCACGAAATCCTCTGATGTGTTTCTACCACAGAGAAAAAACAGGAAAGCATAGCTTTTATTTTGGACACAGGAACCTCCCTGTTTTGCTTATCACATGCACAGAAACTCTGGCAATGTCTTTGTGGCGTTTTAGTTGGATTTGTGTTCTTGTCAGTTCTTACAGTGTTTCAGATAAGAATCTAGGGATTGCCTGAGCAATGGGAGAACAGGATAGATAAGTGAGCATCAGCAGTTTTAGTATTTTAAAAAACTGTGTGCGGTGGGTGAAAGGACTATGTAGACTTTATTTAAAAAAACTATAGCTCTTAAAGATTCATTCCCCTCAAATGAATCACTGTTTTTCATGTTGAATTTCAGTGTTGAGGAAAGTAAGCTTAACAGCAAAATAAGCAATCTGAAGTACAGGCAGTGGGTCATATCTCTGTCAACCTACAAAAATTAAATTAAAAAGAGGTAGAAGAAATTTCTTCTTGAGAATAAGTTTGATGTGTGTGGTTTTAAGGGGGAAAAACAAAACTTGTCTTTTCTTCATCCCTTTTTCCATGGTTATAAAAAAATGGGAAAGTCAATTGATGAGAATGACATAGTTATAGCAATATCTGATCACAATAAAATTTACAAGCAATCTGAAAATGTAATTGTGGGATTTTTCAATACCTGTTCAAGCAGTATCACATTCTGCAGGACAAAAACTCAAGTACAGCAATGTTGCTGCATAGTTGGATTGGCTGTTATTTAGGTGAGGCCTTTGGACAGTCCCTGGATTCCGTACCTGCGAGTGCCTTACCGCGTTCCTTGTGCCCGCAGGGTCGTGGAGATCGCCGCCTGCCACTCTGCGCACACGTCGGCGGCCAAGACCCAGAGTGGGCAGGTGTACATGTGGGGCCAGTGCCGGGGCCAGTCCGTGACCTTCCCCCACCTCACCCACTTTGCCTGCACTGACGATGTGTTCGCCTGCTTCGCCACCCCTGCTGTCATGTGGCGCCTGCTCTCTGTAGGTGAGCTCCAGCTCCCGCCATCCCTGTGTCCCTTAGTGATTAGCACAGGATACTGCTTCCCAGGCAGGCTCCTGTTCCAAGGAGAAAAACTTGGCAACTCAGCAGCTGGTTGATTTTTCCTTCTGAAGAAAACAGTATTTCAGCAGCTGGGGAACCAGGGTAGGGTTAACAAGGTTGTTCGCCGGTGTACATCCAAAGCAAACCCCGTTTTACCATTGCATGATGAATATTGTGTATTTCTTACATTTGTGTTGTTTGAACTCCAGCTCGGGTCCAGGAAGGAATCCTGAGTCCTTTAACAAAACTTTGGGGTTTTTTCCTCTTAAAACTATTCCTGCTTGGAAGACTACTCATGAGGCTTGTTTTTTTTGGTATCTAACAACTTTGGATTTTAAGTGTTTGTAGCTTTTCCCTCATTAGTATTTGGCTTTCTAGGAGCGAATCTCTCCCCTATGTTTTCTTGTTTTGAAAGTAACAGAATTCCAAGTTTGCATCTCATGAGAAGATTTGTCTCAAATCTATTTAGTTTGACTTTCCTCAAAGATGGCAGACTTGTAAATAACAGTCCCTGTGAAACAAGACTCTTATATAATTGCTTTTTCTGTTAGAACTCTCTTCTTATGCTGCCTTGGATTACGCTGTGGGACGCAGTCTCTGTGTCCAACAAATAAGCTCAAACCTTTTTTCTTGCTTTTCTTTGATCCACATGCTGCTAATTCTTATTTGACCCCAAATAGGATATAAAAGGCTTAGCTTGCACTTCCTGGAAAACATGAAGGTGTTTTCATGTTCAAAAAAATAAGGATGTTTCATCTTACATCTGCTGCCTCAGTTCTGAAGATCTCTTAGGACATCTAATCTATTTTCATATTGACAACAGACCCTAATTTTGTTAGTTCCTGTATGGAATTGTTTTTGAGGAGTGATGGATCACACCCTAAGTAACCTCTCTCCAGTGAAGTCTCTCAGACTTTACTATTGCATTTGGCTTGTCCTAACTCAGCTTCTCTGTGTTAACTTCTCGTTTAGCACGTTACCACATTTGTAGAGGTCCAGGTAACACCATCTTACCTGTAGGGGAGAACGGAGTTACTAAAGAGAGAGAAGATTAACTTTGAGCAGTCTGCTCCTAAGTAAATCTAAGTCTGCTTTTATCCCATTTGTCACTTTCTCCATTCTCTAATCCTCTGCAGTATGTGCTGGTCTTGCTCTCTCTTGCCTCCACCACTTGTGGAGGTCTCACGGTTGTCCAATCTGTTGCCTTTTGCTAACAGTGAGAGCTGTTTGAATGACATCTCTCCCTGGTTTCAAGTTCCCGGTTTTTATGAGGTATTCCCAGACTGAGTATAGCAGGTATCTGACCTCTGTTACCTGCACTTTAATTCCTCTTAGCCTTTGGGGATTCTTCCCCACTTATTCTGGCAATCTTACTGAATATTTAAATCAAAAGAATTAATTCTGTGGGCATTTTAAATCTCCATTTTCTATATGCATATTTTCCTTTCCCACCTGTTTTAATCACATAGGAGTAAACCCTTCTTTTTTCTTATGGTTGGTTTGTTTGTTTGGGGTTTTCATGGTGTTTTGTTTTCGTAGGGAGACCTAACTGTGTGTAAAGGTTATTGTTCTACTTACAGTTATGGTGTCTCTGCCAAAAAATGAATCAGCCAGTCAGGATTGGCTTTGGTGAAGTACAAATCTGCAGCCTTTTTGCAAGACTGAGAGTATTTGGAGTGAAAGTTGATCTGTGCAGCTTAAGCTAAGCTCATGACCTAGCGAAGAAAGATCACATGAGCAAATGGAGAGGGATTGGAGCATGGTTTAGTTAGGTCAGAGGAGATGCAGTTTCTGTGGGTGATTTGTGTAAGTCAGAGGAGTGCAAGGTCTTCTGTGGCACAGGCATGACTTGCTAGTTCTGAGTTGTTTGTTCCAGCAGTATTTCTTTTTAAATACAAAGTAATTTAGTGTCCCTAATGGTCAAGAGTGATGTGTAGATTGTATATGGGTGGACACTATACAGTCTTATAACAATCTGGAGGCAGATTGCATCTCATCTAGTAAAAATCCATTTATTTTTCTCGTCCATGCTTCACTTCTTAGAAGCCATGTGCTTTGAAACACACTTTTAAGATGTAGCAAAATAATGAGTTAAATTAGGTTTTTTGAAACTTCAGAGGCCTTGCTTTACCAAAAACCTTAGACAACTTGTGCTGCAACTCCTGTATGATTTCTAGAGACACAGAGTGGGACCAGTGCCATAGACCTCAACAGAGAGAACTGTGGTATCTCTGCTTTAATCCACTTCCAAAGTTGCTGAGGTTCTGTGTCCTTGGTTGTACCTTGAGTAGCACTGCTGCTGGATTTTGTGTTGTTATAACTGACTCTCAAACTGAGTAATTTGTGTCAGTAATAGCTCATGTTAATGAGCCCTGGCAAAGACCTCATCAGCCTGCAGGCGGTATCCAGCCTGCCAGCACAGAAAGGTGACCATGTGGTGACCTGTTTTCTTTTTAGGCCCAGCCCACACTGTGTCAGTGTGGCTGGGGTGCTGCAGGCCACGTCCCCAGTGAGTTCAGGGCTGTTGCAGACTCCCAGTAGCAGGACTGTGCGGGTCAGGGGACAGAGCTGAGCTGAGCCAGCACAAGCACTGAGCTGCCTGGAGGCTGGGAATCTCACGGGCAGTGCCCACATGGAGATGTTCTGCAGGCACTTCCCTTAGTGCTGTGCTACCTCTGGGCAGTGGGGTGGAATGGGAACTGCTGACCACTGCTGCCTGTAGCTGTTGTGGAGTAGCCCTTCCCAACAGGAAATGCTATTGGATTAATTAATCCTTCCCATTTTGCTGCTTAAGCTGATGGCTGCCTGACACAGATCTGTTTTCCTTGATAGAGTCTTAGTTGAGTTGCTAGCTTTGGTTAGTGATGTGTGTGTTCCATTTAAGATGCTTTTAACATCTTATTTTGTTTTGAAATTGTTTCTGTAGAGCATGAAGACTTTTTAACAGTAGCAGAGTCTCTGAAGAAAGAGTTTGACAGCCCAGAAACCTCAGACCTGAAGTTCCGTGTGGATGGAAAGTACATCCATGTCCACAAAGCTGTTCTGAAAATCAGGTAGCGGTCGTGTTTCACAGCTCTTATTTGTACAGAACAAACTCTTAGGATATCACCAAAGGGGCAAAAAAAAAGTAAGAGGGAAGGAGAGACCCCTAAACCTGTAGTAGGTGGCATCCATGTATCCATAATAGCTCTAAATGAACTAATTGTAAAAGGGGTGGCCCACATTCATTTTTCACTGAGCCTGTTTCTCCTGGGATAATAAATTTTGTTAAGTTTGATTGCAATGTATACACAGATTTTTCTATAGCATGGGCAAAATAAGAGTTTTATTTAAATGCATAACAAAGTCTACAGTGTTAGGAACCAAAATGTGGCCCTGATGGGGAATGGTAAAATATTTGTGAGTATTGCAGAATGCCCCAAATATGTGTTTCAGGGGGACTGTAATGTAACACTCGTGTGTGTGTATAATAGTGTTCCAGATGATGTCTCTGTCTCCTAGGTGTGAACACTTCAGAACCATGTTCCAGTCATACTGGAACGAGGATATGAAGGAGGTGATAGAAATAGACCAGTTTTCCTACCCTGTGTATCGTGCCTTTCTTGAGTACTTGTACACGGACAGTGTTGACCTCCCGCCTGAAGATGCAATAGGTACTGCTGGTGGGCCAATTGTGTCAGAAAGCAGCATCCAGAAAAACTGGGGCAAGGCATGCAGAATAAGTGACTACATACAGGCTTTTAGTCTAGCTTTTAATGTGTTTTACTGGTGATTGATTACAATGTCTTTAAAATACTGTTGTAGCAAACTTAACTACAGCAAAAATGGTGCATATTTAGAAATAAACTGAGCAGTTTGGTCAAGGTTGGGGTTACTTCTCTGGGTGAAAATACTTGCATATTTTAGTAAATTGAGTCAATTACTGTTTGGCATACTATCAAAGAATCTCAATAGATCTAATGGGGAGGAAACCTGGACAGCAGAGCAATTACAGCAAGCTGTAATTCAAGCCCATGTCTTGACAATAGCAATTTTTTTACTCATGTTGTGGTGCCTGTCACTAGGTATGCAAGTCAGTAGGACAGCTTTCATATTTACAGAAATTAGCAGGAGTACAGAATGAGGTAATAAAAAGCCTTTCTTTTCCTGTAATCTGCATTTTCTGAGTAGTGACCTACTTGGAAAAAGCACATTGTAGAGATACAGAGCTTTGCAGGAGCGGAAACTGTTGAAAGAGCATAGAGCATTTTACAACTGACTGATATGGTGGTGTTCTAATTGCAGGGCTTTTGGATTTGGCTACTTCATACTGTGAAAACAGACTGAAAAAACTGTGTCAGCACATTATCAAGAGAGGAATTACTGTGGAAAATGCATTTTCATTGCTCTCTGCTGCTGTCAGATATGATGCAGAGGTAAACTTCTAAAGTTCAATCTCTTAAATGGGTGGCTGCTTCCTGACTTAAACTACGGGGAAAAGCAGCTGGTTACATTTTCATATATGGTCTCTCTTACTTTCATTTAATACTATTTGCCATTTCCAGAATTTGAGAATGTTTGACTTACATCTCATGGCAAATACAGTTTTTGTATCTCAATTTTTTAATTTTGGTTTTTCCCCATAAACCAGTACCGGGAAGGTTAACTAATACGCAGATATTTCTGAGGATGGAAACACTAACTCTGAAACAAGGGGAGGGTTTAAATAGAAAGAAAAAGAAGTAACATAATGAAAAGCAGGCTTTTAACCCTTAACTTACTTATTTGTAAGGCTGTGTGTTGTGTGTGATGACATAACATGGTGGTAGGTTGGGGATTGAGTGCATTTGGGATTTTTTTTTTGGTTGGTGGGGTGGGGTTTTTTTGGGTTTTTTGTTTTGTTAGGTACAAATACACTTCCAGTTTTCAGAGTATGCTAATGAAGTGTCAGGATAAGAATTGCTTCATAGGCCTTATAAACATTGAAGACAGAGCAACTGTGTGAAAAGGGGAGTGAAACCTCACTGTGGAATGTCTGACTTCACTACTAGATCCCTAACATGCTGCTTTAGGAACTAATCGGGAAGTATTCCTGGGTTTGCTTTGGCTGTTTGTGTTCAGTAGTTTCTGTGCATTGTGTTGGCAACTTTGCAATTGGTTGGTTTTGAACTTGCCACTTATGCTTATCAAGCAGTTTTCTGGTACTCAGTAATTCAACTTATTGCTTTTTCTTGTGCTCCATTTCCATCAGCTGGCATGCAGGTTGCCCTAACTTATTTCAGAGCCTTGAAGTGTGTTGCTTGTTTTATAGATCTTACCCAAAAGCTGTGTTAGTGTCTGTAGTGGCTTCTGATCTACTGTGAATAATGATGTCTTTGATAGAAGTTGATCACAAATAGGAAGGTTCCCATATTTTAGCCTCCAAAGATAGTTTGCAGGATGGGTCTTTGGTGTGTGATTGATTCTGCTTGTAAGGGCTGTAAGAAATCCAGTTACTCTGCCTCACCTCTGTACCTCCCTAACTAAGTGAAGTTAGAACCATCGGCTTCAATGGCGCTCCCAGGAGAGAATGGGTGATGCTGAGGGGTTGGGCTTTAACAAAAAGTTGGATTTACATGCTGCAATGCTGGCAGGGTGCTTGGAATTGCCTGGCTGATGTAGTTCATTTAGGGGGGTGTGTGCCTGGAAGACAACACTTACAACAAGCTGCTTCACTAATTTAAAATGACTCCATGACATGAAACTCCTGCAGTTTCTTTTGGTGACTGACTGAAGTGGCTAAAATTAGGTCAGGGCTAGCTTCTCATTGCAGCTTTTAAAATAATCCTTAGCTGTACCTTGTGCCTTTATTCACCTAAGTCTATATTGAGTACAGTTTGCTGGGAGCTCATCCATCTGCAAATGAAACTCAGCCTTTCTTTTTATACAGAACTTTAGATTTTTCAGAGTTACTTACTAATACTACAATAATTGTTTATTGTATGCTTCTGTTGCATTGACTTGGAATATGAGTTTTTTAATAAAGTAGTGCAAAATTTTATAATGTGTATGATGTAATTTTCTTTAAAATGCTAGTTAATTCTGTTATTTAAAAACAAACAACCATCACTATTCAGTTCTAATAAGCTTGTCTTTTTTTGTTGCACAGATGCCACACAAGTCAAGATCTGCAGCTTCAGAATGCCTGGTTTTAGGCCAGGATATATTTTTATATTACTGTTGTGTCAAAAACTGTCACTGGCACACACAGTTGCTCTAGTTTCAGTATTTACCTTAAGAGAAAACATGAATATTATTCAGTCTTTCATACCTCATGGGGCTTAGAGAACTCTGCAAGTTGGTTATGCCTTCCTGCAGTGCCCAGTCTGCTGAGCAGCCAAGGAAGGCTGTGTTCTCCCATACAGAGTCCTACAAACATCTAATAAAGAAACAAGAACAGTGTGAGGAGTTGCCCTTTTGTCAGGGCTGCGGCATCCTCCTTAGAACAGCTTAGATCTGCACCAGAGAGTAGATTTCCTCCTCAAAGGAGGAGCTGGAGGTGTTCTGTGGGGAACCTGACACTGACAAGGACTGTGCCTTGTGTTCTTTAAGACATCCTCTCTGTCTGACATCACTCGGGTGCAATGATGGTTGTGAGGCTTTTTTAATTATTACACGGAAGGCACTTCCAACTAAACTCCAGTATCCGGAGCCCACTTTCTGCAAGAATGGCTGTGCTGCACTGTGCTCCAGTGCTGCATTTGAATCACATTTGGGAGACCTGGGAAGTACTTTGTAGCACGAGTCTGTTTCTAATGCACAGAAAGACCTTTTGCCTAATCTTTGCTGTACAAACTACCCAGTCAGTGTATACAAGTGCACTGACCCTGGGGACATGGAACTTCAAGGCTCTAGCTAAGCCCTTCCATAAGCAGGAAGGAAGTCAAGCAACCTTACAAACAGATTTGTTTATATCGTGAACCAGAAGAGTTGAATTTTCTTTATCCACAGTCTTGCTTATACATCATTACCCCACGATCTCCTGTTTATATTTATGTTGGAGTTCCAAAGCTGTCAGAGAATGCAGATGAAACTCTTCAAGTGCAAGAACTTGAAATACATATTGCTCAGAACAGCTGTTTTTTTGTGACTGCTGCTATATAGTGAGAAACAAATTTTGGTTACTTCCCCTTGTAACTGCATTTACATAGTGACATGTGTGGGTAGAATGATTATTTTCTGTTGCATTTACATAGTGACTGTTGGGGGGCAGCCACTGGGTGTGTTTGTCTAATTCGCTGCGAAAATAAAACATAAACAGGCCTTTCTGCCTCAGTGAAATTTTCTGTGATTGAAAGCAAAGATGGTAACGCTTTTTCTTTTTTTTCTTCCTCTTTAGGACTTAGAGGAATTCTGCTTTAAGTTTTGTGTCAATCATTTGACGGAAGTGACACAAACTACAGCATTTTGGCAAATGGATGGTCCCCTGCTAAAGGAATTCATTGCTAAAGCCAGTAAATGTGGAGCCTTTAAGAACTGAAAAAATGAGCCTGAAAGTCAAGATGTTTGTAGGGTTCTTTTTCCAGCTACAACGTAACTGTGTGGGTCCAGGCAAGTTATGTGGTCTCTTCCATCACAGGACCTGAAAGGGCACAGTGAAAACAGATATGTTCAGTGCTCAAGAATGAACTGTTGTAAAAATGTCGAGCAAAATAGTCACTTGCATTTAGCAAACCCGGATGGCAGAACCAGCTCAAGATTTCAGGCAGAGGGGAAATGCTGCAGTGTGCAGAGGATTCTGGCCGGTGTTCCCAACTTGCCTTTCCAGCCTAGGCAATCTCAGTTCTGGCACTGCCTGCTCATATTTCCAATTTACTGTTTGGGGTTGGAAAGTAGTCTGACCTGAGCCACTGAATGATGTCACTTAAATAATTAACTCCCTGGGATTATAGAGAAGCAAATGGCATGGTTATCTCTTCCTGCATTTGCATGATTGTGAATGAATTGGCCATTTGCTGTGTGTCATTAACCAAGTGAATCCAGTGCTTCAAGTGTGCAAAAATAATGTATCCTCAAAGCCTACACAAGTGACTCTGAAAAAAAGAGTTACTACGAAAACTAATTTGAAGTAAATCTCTATATTTGGGTATATTTTAATATAAGTTGTAATGTGTACTTTGTGTAATCTGTTCAAGCAATATTTATAATGCTTAATGGAAATAATTCCACTCTTCAGTGACTTCAGAATTATGTTGGTTTCCTCAGAGGGGGAAAGGAAAGCTGGGTGGGGTTTTGCTTTTAATTATTGTCTAAATTTAAATGACATGTAATAAAATTCACTTTTTTATACCTCTTCACTAGCAAACTTTGGATTTTGAAGAACATTGCAAGCTTTTTGTGTTATATACAGCATCTAAGTTGCTTAATTTAAAAAACCTCATCAAAACAACAAAGGAGAATCCAGACAAACAACAAATAAAGCCAAAACCCAGCTCACCCCATACAATGAATCTTGCTGATTTTGCTGTGCCTGACAAAATACCTGTGAACTTGATTCCAGAAATGAGCAAATTTCTTTGTAGGCACTAATTTTAGACCTCAGTGATTCACTCTATGGATCTGATTTTTTTTATACTATGTCATCCTTAAGTGGCTGTAACCCTTCAGAAGGTATGTATGGACATCTTTATCATTCTTACTGTGTTCTTTAATAACAGAGCTCCTTGTTAATGCATTTTTGGTTTAGGTGGGGTTTTTTTAGGCTGAATGGCACTCAAGTCCTGGCCTAGGGCAGTAAACTGCTGATGTTTCTAGGCCCAGAAGGGCAGCAGACTTGAACTGTGTAAGCAATTAAAATTACTGTTATTTTGTTGAATCAGGCACACCTTATAGTTCAAAAGCTTGTTTTGAATGTTGTTACTCTGTGCTTATCAATCCCCACCTTCCTACAGAACAAGCTCAAGTGAGGAATTCCAAGTGATCATGGAGAGAGTACAGCTGTTGTAACAGGATGTCACACGAGTCACACCAAGTGTTGCCAGTGCTCTGCTTGTCCCTCAGCCAAGGGCTGGGTAAAGCACAGCCTGACAGTATTCTCCTTCTTGGCCATGTCCTGTGCAGCAGCAGGGACAGGGAGCACAACTCCATACACAGCTCCTTTAAAAAATGTTTTATTTTATTAGCCTGTTGTGGCTAAACAATGCTTTGCTATATTCAAACAATATTTTAAAGATAAAACACATGAAACCTGAACCCTTTCTTAATGGAGAAAGGAAGATTCAGTCACAGCACAACCCCTTCTGGTCAGCCTGCAGACACTGCTTTACTGCTGCCATTACAGCAGAAACAGCTACACCTGGACCAGTCAATAAAAAATAATTTGGCTTTTTAAATTAAACTCCTCTTCATAATCCAGAAGGTTTCATTGAGAGCAAGTTCTGCTCATTTATCTTTTCTGGGGAAGCCAAAGCAGCACTGTGATCCTTCAAACATCACTGTCTAAACACAGCCAGTGAGGCAGCTGCTGCCCAGCTAGGCAAGGGCTCCCACAGTTAGCAAGTGTTCTGTGGCAGCTGAACACTCCTTGGCTTTGAGAAAAAAGTCTGCACTGGAGGATTCTGTTGAGTTTTTGCAAAAGCTAAATTTGGTTTATAACACTCATTTTTATTCCATTGTGGAACATAAACGGAAATTTATAGTGGAACCAGGGAAAAATTACAAGAAGATTTGAAAACTTGAAGAGCTTTAAATGATTTCAACAGTGAGGTATAAATATGAGTGTAACAGCCCATTCTTGCACCCATTCAGCCCCCATCTTGGGACTGGGGAATTGGGCACTGACCAGATTGCTCTATGGTTTTTATCATTAGAAGATCCTAACTATTTGCACCATCCCAGACACGGATTATTCAGACACCATACTGGATGTACTGGCCATGTTCTCTGCAGTAGGAAGGATGACTTCTTTCAAGCTCTGCAGTAGCTCGATCTTCTTATCCAGTCTTTTTCTATTTTCCAGAAGTTTTTGTATTTTTTCTTCTGTTCCTATTAAGAAAAAGGGGTAAAGGGCTTTTGTTATTAAGGGACAAAAGGGTTTTATTATTATACGTAAGTATTACTAATATAAAATATGTTACATATTCATTAACTCCGGAGAGCTCCTGATGCTTGGTTTAACCTACAATAAAACCTTTGCCTTTCTGCAGCAATGTCTATAACCCACCACCCTGTACACTTGCTGTCTTCACAAAGCTGAACTCTGTCTGCTGAGAGCCTGCCTGGTGTGTCACAGAAAGCACAGCGCAGGAGTCACATACTCTGCCATCTATATGCTGAAATCTCTAACAGAGCTAGTTTTGAGATTTAAATTTAAAACATCTCAGCATGTGTCAAAATTACTAATTTAGCTACTAACACCCTCTGTTAGTGGGCAAGTGAGCTTTAATGGTTCTGTTTTCAGAGCCCATTTTTGTGAGAACTTCTCCAACAATGATGTATTTTAAATCTTTAAAGACACCACCTCTAAATAAAAGCAAATTTACAAGCCTAATGGAATTTAGCCAGCAACAAAAATTAAACCTAAAAACGGATGGTTTGGACAACTGCATTCAACAACTCTATTCTCAAAACCACAATTCAACAGTATTTTTTCTCCTGCTTCTGGCAAAATCATTATTGACAGTATCCTGATGGGATTAACCGAGTTGTTTACCTTATTTGCAAAGCCCTGCTTGACTGCATTTCTGCTTCCCTCTGCTGCTTCCATTTCCCTAATGTTAAAGATTATTGAAGTCAGTGAGAGCTCGGGAAGGAACCGTGCCAGTATTCAGAAATATTACCACAACCTTACAGTGTTAATTGCAAGTTTTAAATGGAACACCTGCTCTGTTCAGTTAACAGAACACACAGAGGTGTTGGTGACTTCTGAGCAGCAAGGCTGCTCTGTGAACAACAAACAACTTTCTCAGTGTGTGAGAATGTTGGGAGTTCAGGTTCTAGCATGAAGGAGAAGATATTTTGTACAAACTGAACATATTTTTCTTCTTTGCGGGGAGAAGATGTTGAAGGATGTCTCCAAAGTTGCAATGAGTAGAGAAATTCTCTCCAGATGTTTACCCTATGCCATTCAGAATAAGTTTTGCACGATGATTTTAGCAGTGACAAAAGGATTGAAGTTTAAGCATGGCAGATGAACCAAAACCATCAGCCTGAGAGACAGTATTTATATCAGTCCTACTTTATGTAGTCCCACCACAGATACTTGCTAGCTAGAGCTCATAAGAGATTATGGCAACAGTAACAATAACCAAAAAAAAAAGAAAACAAAAAGCAGCTGGTGATTTGTTTCCTTCTCTACAGTTTCACTTGTAATTAACATGGTTTTCATTCCTTTCTCACTGCTTCATTTTAAGAGCTCCTCTTGGATCAGTTTTGGATCCAACCTCATTATTGACCTTGAAATTAAAAGGTCTCAGAAAAGAAGATTGTGTGGTACAGGAAGAACTGAGCTGCTTAAGTTGTGAGGATTTGGAGAGGGGACAACTAGTACCCATGAGAATCACATGGTTATGGGCAGGGAGGTGCCAATATCAAGAGATTTTCCTGTAAGCTGAGAAGAGGATGAAATAATTGATGCTGCAGTGAAAGAAACAAGTGTGATCCAAGGTTGTGTCACATGAGGAATTCCAAGCAGAGATGTTTTAATGCCCTCAGATGAGGCACTGGTGGAACCTTGTGCCAGACAACTGCAACACCGGATGCTCCAACTGCTGAAAACCGACTTTAAATGCAAGAACAGAAGACTGTAGGGAGGAGCCTGGCTTTTTCAGTCAAGTGAAGGGGAAACAGCAAACATCATCTTCACATACCAAACCTCAACGTTCGCTAATTAAAACCTTTTTCACCAGAATAAATTAACACAAAAGTTAGAACAACTGTTGGAGAGGGAAATGGGAAGCATGAGACTTGCCTGTCTGAAAAACAGCTTCAGCCTTTGTTGCTTCAAACAGCTGAGAGTCTAAGCACCAGAGTTTCCTTCCACACCAGTGCTCCCAAGCAACTGTTCCTGCCTTTGTTTGTATTCCACTCTGAGCATTCTCATCTTGTTTTTCAAAGCACAATTGCCCCCCAGTCCAGGTGAGTTCTGCTGGCCTTTGGCTGCTGTGTTTCAGTGGAAAGCATTACTCTGACCAGCACTTGTCAGCCAGCAGCAGAGCTGTAACACTGGGAAGCTGCTGAAGGGAGGCTGTGGAGAAGGAACCCAAATAAGCTGCAGGAGAGGGCAGTTTCCCTGGGGCAGAGACCCTTTGGCCTTTTAAAGCTGTGGAACTGTGAGTCGCTCCCTCCTTCAGGTCAGCCAGCCAAATCTGATATACTGTATTTCTGAAGATTCAGCTAGCCATGGCTTTTTTTTCAACTGTTTATGTAACTGAGCAAAAAAGTTCCTTGGAATTTTCATTTTAAATGATTGTTCTATCAAAATTCTCATTAGAATAACTTCAAGGCCAAACCCTGCTCCTGTGACAGCTTTTCTGCACATACCTGAATAAATATTTGTCAGTATATTTTCAAACAGTCCACAGTCAAACAGTGCCATCACTGTCTCTTCATACTCTGGGGAAAGAGATCATTTGATGTAATACTACTGAGTAAAGGTTTACAGAGCCCTACATTAGAATTACCACAAAACAGTAATTATTTATTTTCCATCATACTGTCTGCTTGAGGTTTTAAGCTGTCTTCCTTCTCATATAATCTGTATTGAGAAAGAAGGATCAAGTTGTCAATTCTTTCTTTTTAGTTTCATAGAGAAAATTATTCCCTTTTTGGGTCTGCATCACATGAACAGTGCATTTAAAGAAGAGCAATATACTCAAGTCATATTTCATGTCAGTGTGCCAGGACTGTGTGATGGCAGAGCTGATTGTACCAACTCCTCCTGACAGATCACCTGTGGGACTGAGCTATCCCTGTTTGCTGTTAGAGAAACATCCAAGAATTACACCTCAATTTCACACCTGAGGCTTCTACTGAAGCAAAATACAAAACACTCGCAGAGTTCAACTGACCACTGACACGCAGGCTGCTCATGAAGGAAGACTTACCAGGTGGGACAGTTCACTGTCCATGCATGTGCTTCAGTTACTGTGCATAAAGCAGCATTCTTTATGCAAAGGTATTACTCCTAACTTTGCAAAACCAGGAGGACAATTAGAGAGGAAGGTTCAAAATTTTCTTTAACTGTGTTGTGGACAAAGCAACATCAGATTGGAATTCTTAAAAAACAGCGTACTTCATACAAAGTGATAAACCCATAAAAACCTCAAACAGACACTAACAGCTGACAGTACAGTTATAACAGATCATCCAAAGCCTTAAAATGTTCACACTTAGGGATTTTCACTCAGAAAAGAGTGCAAATATTAACAGACAGCTGGTCCCTCTGTGAAGCTGCAGGAGCAACACAGACTTATGACCTAAATAAAACCTGGTTCTCTTCAAGACTTCTCTGTTCTCCAGTTTCTGGGAGAAGAGGCTGGACTGAACTTTCCTATGCTAATGCCAACATGTAAAGGGTGGCTTCAAAAATTCTAGTCATAAGGTCTCTCTAGAGATGCTGTGTTGGCAGCTCTTACATAATTTTGAGAAAAAAGTTCCTTGGAACTTTCATTGTAAGTGGTCATTCAAAATGGAAGGTCCTTCTCAACCTCCTGCACAGCTGCAGAAATAAGGACCAAGTTATTTAGCACCATGGTATCCTCAGGAAGGTGGCCAGGGCCAAGTGCCCAAGATTCAGATCTGCACCTTTGCTGTGACAGCAGAGTCCCTGCCATGGGCCCCCCCAAAACATACCTGTTTCTGAAGTGTTGTCATCCATCAGTTTTTCCTGAGCTAGGTGAAGTGTGTCCAGCATTTCTTCAAATAAGTCATCCAGAAGCCCAGCTTGTTTGCACTTCCTAACCAAGTCTATTCGAACTGTTAAAACACAAAAGCATTCCCATATGGAAGTGATCTGTAAAGTGGGCTTTGCTCCCTCTCTTCAGAAACTAAAACTTTGGCCAAAGCCCTTTGCCAGTAACAAATACTTTTGCAGATCTCTGGCTCCTCCAGCCACCCACACAGCCCTTTTCAGTGGGAACAAAAAAGTAGCCAGACAAACATAAGCACTGTGCTGGGTGAAACTAAGCTCTAGATTTGGCTTCATTCATCACAAGCCAACAGCTGTACAACTCGAAATGTGCCATTCCTAAAGCTCATGATACCCCCTAGTGATTTGTCTTGCTTGCATTTCCACCAATCCTTAGGACCACACCATGGACTGAGCAGAAAGCACAGAACAGTGCAATAAATGAATCAGTATTAGATTTGGTAAAAATTGAGGCTACTTTTACTCCAAGTGATCCAGGCAACTAAATTTTTTTTATTACAGCCTATTTTATATACCTACTTTGTCAGATTTGGATTGACAGAGAAATAACCATTTTTTCTTTATCCCAGAGCAGCGGTTCAGTGACAAGTTTTAGTAGATCAATGCAATGGGCTGTTCAAAAGCAAAGCGCCATTGGATGGCTCAGGAAAGTCTGCCAGCTTCATTAAAAACAATGTTACATTTTACTGGAGACATTTGTGAGGAAAGAAATGCCATCTCACACTAGATGCTCTACGAGTATTTCAGGATTTTTTATAGGTTTCCTGTTCTTTACAGTGGTAGTGAAATTCAGAAAAAAACACTAGGCAGCCACTTGCAATACCATGCCCACACATTAAGCATATCCATAGTGAGGTGAATAACCACCATTAGCACATTCCAAACCTCCAAGTGTCAGCAGAATCCTAACAAGCAACTGCAGCAGGAGCTTCAGGGTAACAGGAAAACTGGAGCACTGAAGGATAGGTCCTGTGTTCCATCTCACTGTTGTAACACCACACGTATGCAGTAAAACACTACATTGTGTTAAGCACTGTGTACACCCAGGCTTGCAAAGGTAAGATGTGCTGTAAGGAGAGAAGCACCTCCTCTGTTAACGCCTTCCAGGGCTCCCATTTTAGATTTAACTGTACTGATACAGAGGAGGGGCAGGCAGATACTGATACTGTACTGATACAGGCAGAGGCACCCCTGTCTGCAGGAGACGGGGCTGAATGCAGCAGCCAGCCAGAGTGGGGGCATTCCCATCTGAATCACCAGCTCACATCACACAGCAAGTCTCACTCAGCCAAACCACAGGCATGTGTATGCTGCACAGTTATTAAAACATTCTACAAATCAGACTTCTGCCATCACACCAGAGCACAGAGAGCCACTCATCTCAGGAGAATCATAAAGATACATGTGCAGCACAGCATTTGCCAACAGCCATCTCCAAGCTCTGCACTTCAACATACCAGATCACAGAACATCCTAGTTGCTCCATCAAGTTGTTACCAAATGTCCAAAATTATCAGAATAAGCCTCCTTAATACTGAAGTTGTGTTAAAGAGGGCATCCTTCCTTCAGGCCCAAGGGCCTGCGGGCGATACTCCGAACCTTATGTGGACACCTGGATTCTATGTTCAGTGTGTTGCTTATCCACACTCCCTACACACATATTACAATTTATCATTACCATAAATCCCACCCCAGGTTCCCAGAGTCTCAGACCTTTGTTCCATCCATCACTGCATTCTTGAGCCACATAACTTCTTGTCTTTCCACTGTCCTTGCTGGAGGATCAGTGTTTGCATGCCTTGTTTCTCTCCTGAAAGTTTCACAGGCACAGTAAAAACTGAATTAACCCTTGTGGAATCAAAGTTGAGTCTCACCTTTATGCCTGTTGTTTTTTCTTTTTAGTACTCGTGAACAGTTTTCTTCTGCTGTCTCTTCTGTACTCTGTAAGAAATTCAATATAATGTATTTTACATCATGCTGGCACTTACTGCTGTTCTCATTATCATATTCTGTCTTAGCAGAAAGATAAAAAGCAGTCCACATTTCTGTGAATACAGTCAGCTTCTCTGCATGGCTAACAATATTCCTCTCCAGACATTCTATTCTGAAAATGGAAGCAAAAACTGCTTCAAAGCAAAAATGCTTTAAGAATAGCCAAACATCTGGGACACCACCTTCCTTAACCACTGCATTTGCAAATAGCAGAGAAGTTAACAAATGCCTACTGGGAACTCCCAAGGCTCTCTCTGAATATTGTCAGAATACTTTGATAAATAAGTCTTTTGCTGTAGCAGGCGTGGGTCCCCTGTTTTAGCACTACTGAAACCAGGAATTACCATTTCTTCTGTGATGGTGGGAGATGTCAGTGTTGGTCTTTTCTTACTAGCAGCACCTAGGAATCAATAAACAACAAAGTAACAAAAGTGACAATCTCAGACTGACCGTTACACATCATTCAAATTCCTTCTTTTCCCAAAAAGCTACAGAAGTGAGGCACTTTCGGTGGCAAGGTAAAAGTATGTTTCAGCTTCCTCAAACACCTGACGTTTCAGCAGAATTCACACTGTTTCTATTTAAGGAAATTGCAAGTATGAACCGATCATTAGGAAGAAGTGCAAATCATTACAGCATTAGGAAATGCTGTATCACTTAACCTTTTCAACTCAGTAGATTTTTAATTGTGGCAGAGTGAACTTATTCCTCCTGGCAGCAGTACTACCTCTAGGTGGTAAAAACCTGTTTGGTTTCTTTTCCAAACAATTTTTACGTATGTTAATACACCCTCAAAACTGAGACTACATAAAGAATTATTTAGGTGTCTCAAAGACCTACAAATGGCATTAGGTTTTTCATCAACATAAGGACCCTCCCAGAAAACCTCCAGAAGCCATTTGACTTGTCAATTTAATATTATTTATGCTACGAGTTGTTTGTATTGATGTGGTACATACAAGATCTCTGAAAAATTATCTCTGCTTTCACTAGGTCCTTTCCATAGCACGCAACAGACTCTTGTCAACATCATAACTGGCAGTTTTTGGAAATAGCTACAGTTATCACAAGCAGAGAAGGATAGCTCTGGCAAGGAAGACATGGCAGGAGCAGAGAAAGGCAGAGAAGAGTGCAACCACCCACCAAAACCTGAACGTTTAAAGTACAGTGGGGTTATACTTCCCCTTCCCTGTTTAATTCCAGAACCTCTGGGCAGTACTGAGTGAGGCCTTTCCTGTTAGAAATCATCCTATCAAGAGGAATGAGGAGCCACTGTTGTACATGCAGGCTGTGGAAACAAGTCTGGGCTTTGGGCACTGCTGCTGTACATTTGCATTTTTCATGGCCTGAACGGAAATTGGTCTCTCACTGTATCCAAAACAAACCTGTAAGGCCTAATTTGGGGCAGTGTGGGAGATACTGCTGTAAGTACCAAGTGTTCCTTGCTGTCCAGCATGGTATTTTTGACACATGATGGGATTTTCTGAGCTCTCCCTGATATTTACTGTAAGGATGTCTTATACCAGAGAAACACCATCTGAAGAGCAGCCCAACTCCTGCCCTGCACAGTGCTGGTGGCTCTCCTGCATTTGTCAGCCTTTACTCTGTCCACATCCAACTTTTCCAGTTAAACAGAGGTTGGAGCCTGTTTCCAAGTCCAAGCTGCTCTCCCATCCTTGCTGCACAGAGCTGCAAGGAGAATTCCTGGCCCACAAGGCACCTTATCCCTTTCCATCACACAGCAGAGCCCTGACATTTCAACATAAAAATATGGTATGAACCAAGAATAAGGGGATCTTCCTTCAGCTCATTTTCTCCAAACTATGAAGCAAGACACACTGGCCTTGGAGAACCACGTGTCTTCTACTCAACTCTCCCACTTGCTCCCCACTTCCCAGGGTACAGCTGCTCTCAGGAGGTGAGAGAAGCTCATTCAGGAGGCAGGGTGGACACTGCCAGCAGAATCCATTTACCACTCATAAACAGAAGGTCTCTAAATTAAGTGCCTCTGGAAGAACTCCTCTAGGAGAAAACTCCCTTCTCAGGGAACATTGTATATGCAGCATTTAAAGACACAAAAAACATCCAGTATCTAAAGGGGGCTCCAAGAAAGCCAGAAAATTACTTTGTACCAGAGCATGTAGTGACAGGACAAAGAGAAATGGCTTCAGATTGAAAGAGAGCAGGCTTAGGTTCAATATAAAAAAATTCTTCACTGTGAGGGTGGTGACACTCTAGAACAGTTTGTCCACAGCAGTTATGGATGCCCTGCCTCTGGAAATGTTCAAGGCCAGGTTGCATGGCGCTTTGAGAACCCAGTCTAATGGAAGGTGTGCCTGCCCAAGGCAAGGAGGCTGGAACTAGATAATCTTCAAAGTTCCTTCCAACCCAAATCATTCTGTGATTCAACCTTGTAAGACTTAAATCCTCCTTATGAACAAGGTGATCTAGAGGGCCGCACCTAATGCCTGAATATTATCTGGTACTGGAAACAAAACAATCCTGGGCCTGTCCAGTACTTGCACAGGAGACCACCTGTGACCCTGGGCAGTCCCAACAGACACTGACAACCATCAGACCACAGAAATCAAAATAAATTTTGAAAAGGGAAGAAAGGTCAGTATTCAGAACTATGGATAACTAAAAAGCAAAGCTACTAAGTAAACTAAGAAGATGCATTTGGTTAGTGAACCACAGCAATATCAAATATTAAACTGTATGTCTGGCTAAGAAGCCCCAGCCCTCATGACTAAAAGCTTGAATAATAATCACCTAACCCATTCCTAAAGTGTCATCAGGGTGGAGCAAGACTCTGTCAAGAAGATTGATCAAAATTTGCCAAACTTCAGTGAGAGCACACCACTGTCAGCACAACTGCTCACAGTTCAACTGAGTTCAAATTCAAAGCAAAGGCCAGTCTAGGACCCACTCCACTGTGAGCAGAGTTATATGCACTAGGCTAACAAGGCCCAGCTTTGGTTGGGATTCCCAAGTATCTCTGAACCAGGAAGGGCCAGGACTGCCAAATGAAGCTGCATTTTTGTAGCACAGGAAGCAATCCTTAAACAGGGGTTGTACAACCCTTTTGCTACACTTAAAAAGCTCTTTGGGATCCTTCAGAACGAAAGGCCCTATTTTAAAAACCACTGCAGTTAATGCAGAAGATGCACATGTGAATGTCTGCATAACCGCACATAAAATCCCAAGGTGACTTCTCCTGTAACCGTCCTCTCCTTGCTAATCTAGTGCAAACTTGTGTGCAGCTCTCCTGTCTCACATGGATTTTACAAGCTGCTTGGGCCTAGTTGCCCAAAGAAGAGTAAGAATGATTCCATGAAGGATTGGGTCCATTGTAGTTTAAGCCAGTTTTCACAGAGATTCAGGGAGGATTAAATTTTAACTTTTCCCACTTCAAAAAACCTTCTTGATTTTTGTGCATACATGTGGATCTCAACCAAACCACTCCTACAAGATTAGAAATCCACCACTCAATATGAAGGTGGTAGTATTTTTCTTGTTCATATGAATTACTGACTGTAGGATCCAAACTTTTAAAACAAATGAAATCAATGAAGTCATTAAAGAAACTCACCATAGTGATTGGTCCTATTCCCTGGGTCATGTTTTGGGCAGAACACTCTAAAATTTAAGTTCAATTTCAAGAAAAAGACAAGAAGTATTAATAAATATGTGAACAGAGTTATGTTGACCAATTTTAACAAATATTTTCCCCTCTTTTCACTGAACACAAACTGAAAGACAGTTTAAAAAAATCGGAATTTTTGTTCAGCATTACCCACCTCAGAAACCACCTGCTTTGAAGTCCCGTGCATGCATCAACCTTGTATCTGTACTTCTAGAGCCTCAGTGAACTCTCAGCATTGAAGCTCTGAATGATCAGTTCCATCAGCCCACCCTGTCTGGGCCTGCCCACTGACACATTTCTTGTGTGTGGCAATCACTGTGCCAGAGACACTGAAATGAGATTAACGCTCCCAAGGTGAAACGCCACAGTCCTGACACTGTTCTATCACAGCCACTGCAGCTCTGTCCCCTGGCCCTGCCCCACGTGGGTCAGGAGCCTCCTCAGACACATCTGCTCAGCGTCACCTTCCATTCCTCAGCCCTGCAGGACACTGGCGGTGCCACACGGCACCACCACGCATGGCAGCAGGCACTCACTTGCCTGGAGATCTCTGTGCCCCTGGCTCCTGCTGCCCTGTGCTCATGGAATGGCCCCCAAGTCCTAAGCAGGGCAACCTTGGGTGAGATCCAGTAGCTTAAATCTGCTCAGTCCATTTGTTACTTAAAGACTTCAGTAATATGTGAAATGGGTCTTAGGAGAGCAATGTGAATTCCTTGGAAGAGGCAAAATGCAACAAATGATCTGAAAATATTCCTTATCTTTTGGATACAATAACGTGCAGAGAACATGAATCAGCTTGTACAATATGCCTTTCTTACAGAAGGATCCCAAGTAACTTTTTAAGCAAAAATGCCTTGTCAGGAGCATGGCTTAGTTTATCTCTTCCTTACAAATCTATTTGCCAAGACTGCTGTAATTTTTAAAAGGAACTGCATTTACTAGGACATTTTCTAATCACTGTCATTCTTTTAACAAAAGCAGAAGCACTGCCCTTAGAAATCCAGACTGTTGTTTTGATGAGGAACTTCTGTTGCATGAAATGCATCTTGAAGCATGAAAAATCAGATTTAGGTATGCCTAACAATGCAACCAGAAAGCTATATATTTGAGACCCCTTATTTCTATTGAATTTCTAATACTGCCCTTTGGAGAATGTTTTTTATTCTTCCCCTCCCTTTAGTTCTAGTCTTTCAGTTAAAAACAACCCATCCTAAGCACAAGAACATCTTATAAAGTACAGACAATATATTTTACTACTCAGGCCACTTTATTTGGAAGCACTTCCCTAGCATCATTTTTGCACGACAGCAGCACAAATTGCACTTATTTCTCCACCTCTGCTCTTACTGACCACTTCCACAGCACCACATGCTTTCTCTTTTTATTCTGCTAGATTTGTTTTGATGATCACTACTAATCAACACAACGTTGGCAACTCAGAATTTTAAACCACCAGCTCTGCCTCTCTCAAAGGAATTCTCTCTTTTAGTATATTTCTCTCTTAGTATATTTCACCATGAAAATGTGCAGGGGCAATCCACGCCCACTGTTTTTCACTCTACTTTCTCAAGTCTACTCTCCAATAATTCCGGGTAGCTACAATTTTTGAGCTTTATTTATGCCACTGCTACTGTGCAAAAGTCTTTAGGTTCAAATCCTTTAAAGCTGTCCTAGTATCTTTCTCTAATCCAGTCCTTTCCCAGCTCTTCAACACAGGTTGCTATAGCCTAGTTTCCTACACTATCAGTGTCACACAGTGACTTAAAACAAGGCCTTTTTAAGGGTGCCTCTTCCAAACCTCCAAGGTCACTGGCTTCAAAATGCCACTAAACCAAACTGCATATGCAAGCAGTTCTTTATCAGTTTGTATCTAGACTGCTGTCAGTCCCACTTGTTTTTCAACATCTTGAGTTCAGTCTTCTTGAGCCTGAGTCATCCTTTCTAAAGCTGTAAGATGGAAGCCATTTATTCTGCGGTCACAGAAAGTTTCCATCTTCCCACTTACAGTCTTTCATGAGCTTTGCAGATTTAGAAGGATTTTAAAAGCATCAGTTAAACATCCCATCCTCCCTGCACAGCTGGGCTTACAGCCTTGCACAGATGCATTAATTTTAGACAGAGAGCGCCATGAACCAGCCAGGAGGACAAGTGTCTTGACACAAAAGGACCCATCTTCCACTGCTACCAGGGACTGCACTAATCCACCCCTTTCTGACACAAGCAGTGATTAGATGATCCCCAAATTAATCTAAGTCTAACATGACCTGTGATCTCTCTGGCCTTGCACAGAAATGAGCATCAGGGCTTTTATGCATCTCAGACTTTACTAAAATTCAGCTTTACTATAAATTTCAAAAGGTCCCTGAAGGCCCAATTTTTCAACCCCTTCATCTGCATCCTCTAAACAATTTGTTCCATCTGTCAATGGCAATGCAGGCAGCCCAAGTGCAGTGGACACCGGGACTAGTATGATCAGGATAGAAAATGTACTTAGAATCCATTCAATTGTGTTAATGCTAGCAACATACTTGAAATATAAGGCCTTTGGTGGGAATCAAAGTTCTTTGCTAGCATAGGGAGGGAAAATTACCTGAATCTGCCTGATGTGAGCAGACCTAGAAGTGCTGTAACCTGCTCTGTGCTAAGACCACGTTTACTGGAGCTTCTGAATCAATAAAAAATTTAGAATCTGAGTGACATTAATAAAAGTCGTGATTCTTGAAGATTAGCTAGAGAGTCAGTAAGGACTGACTTTCTCAGTTTTGGCCTTGTTACTTTTCAGTGATGTTACAGGCTCAAGCACTAAACAGATTCCCTCCCGCTGCAACGAAGTTTCCCTGTCAAATCAAAACATTTCTCCCGCAGCTTGTAAACAGAGGACGAAGCATCACTTCAAGAGAGGAGAGCTGATGTCCTTCCCTAAAAACCCTTTAAAGCCCATCCAATGAAGTCCCTCTTGCTGCCACCCGCAGAGGCTGGCAGTGAGAGCCAGAGGACACTGGCTGAGGTACCGGTAGGTGCCCTTGACCTGGTCGGTCTCCACGGCTGCGTCGTCGCAGAGCGCGCAGAAGAAGTGGTAGCTCCTGCGGCACGTGCGCTCCTCGCAGCCCACCGTGGCCCCCTTCTTGCGGCAGAAGTTGCACACCTACAACGGGAGGGGGTTCACCAGGTAAATGGCACAGGCAGCTACTCCAAATCCTGCCAGACAGGGCAAATGCCATTCTCTGTGGGGAAATTCAGTATTCCGTCACCTCTGTGTAATTCGTCAGGCAAATTCACTCCTGCAAACTCCTACCCTGGTCATTGTTTCAGCCACCTTTTTGCTATCTTACTTCTATTTCATACTGATAAATTTGTAAAATGCGGCAAAGAGCCACGCGAGGGCACTGAGCAACCTTCCCAAGTTATTTCAACATCAATTGGTGTTAATGTTTGTATTTATATTTTCCAGGCTAACTTCATAATGAAAAGAGTTCCACCCAGGATGCAGGGCAGGAGGGCAGCTGAAGACAAAGGCAATTAAAACCCCCTCATTTAAATAATCTTATTTCTGCTAAACTCAGAAGGTGGTCCCCTTTACAACTGTGGATTGCATTCTTTTGTTTCAGGCACTGGCTTAGTTCTTTACCAAAGTCTCAGGAAAACTTTGACTAAGGACATAAAGGCCAGAAAAAAACCCACCTGCATTTTAATATAGAATGAACTAAATTTCACCAAACCAAACGTTAAATCAATGACACCAACACTAAACCTGTAATTTCCTTAATCTTACTAGATCCAAAGGACCACCTACTCCAATGCATTTTTTTTAAAGCACAGAACAGGCCAGACAACCTTCAATACTATGAGACAGGACTAACTGCAGATTCAGAAACATTTCCTTACCAGCCGCTTTCCTCTCCTGAGCTCTTTTAACACTGATGACACATCAAACCTTATTCCCAGATTTTCTGGGTTATGATCTTCAGATTCCACCAATCCTGAGGAAAATAACTAGAGACAAAAGAGACAGTTTTAAAAAATAAGAATGACTCAGTCACCAGTGCAGAAAAGAGACAAGGAATACATCTTTTCTCCTTGCATTTGCCCTGCCTAAGGAGGCTGATTTTCCTGTTTTTTCAAGAGGTTTCACCTACACTGAACAAGGAGCTGTACTTAAACATTTCTGCAGTCAAAAGAAGTTTCTCCTTCCACGTAGGAGATTTCACATAACCCGAAGGCAAACTAAGAAAAAATAATAAGGTGAGAAAGTTAACTTCATGAACAAAGAAAATCTGAAATTCCAGGGTGCCCAGACTAAGGATGAGAAGACCTTCGGGCAACAGACCTCCACACCTTGGACATCTTATTTATGTGCTCAGTTGTTCAGACCCACAGCTGGATGCAACATTTCTCTGTAATAAGATTTCCATACAGCCCCATGCTGGCAACAGCTGACTGCAGGTGTTTCAAACAAAACAAACAATGCCGTCGTGAAATATTCTGATAAAAAAATAACCAACCAAAAAAGACAACAGAAAAATGAAGGTGTAGCTGTAACAATTGTGAGAATAAGAAGGCTTGGACAGTGACAGCCAGAAAGCTGCTCTAGCAGCAATCTCCTGTGCTAAATGGCCCTCAGCTATATTCTCCCTCTGCTGAAGGGAGAATACAGCACCTGTAATTGATTCTGCACACCAAGAACCAACTCCATCAACATTCCAGAATAAAGGGGAGGCAAGAAGAGTAGAAGGATTGCAACACACTTAGAGCTTCATAGGTATTTTTATATAATCCACTTCTGATATTTTTATTCCTTATTTTAAATAAGGCACACAATGGAAAGTTTTTTAACCATCAAGTGATATGGATATTTTCCTGCAAAGGTTTAAGTACATAACTTTCTGTGGTCTAAGAAGCCTCATCCAAGAGGATGAGTCTCAACAGTGTCTCAAGAAGACCTATTCCTGTTGCTGGACCTTATGTGGTCTTTGAGTTGTTTTCATGTGTGTCTGGATCAGCAACAGGCACACATGAAAACACAAATCAACAGCTCCAGCTGTGCAGACATCCTCTTCCACTCCAAAATCCTGGCCAAGCCCTGTTCCTTTTCACAGCTTTTCAATCTAATATAACCTTGCTGGTTTGAGTAACCAGCCTTTCAATCCAGACATCATTGCAAAATCAAAAACAGATAAGCAGTGGAAACTTCCCCCTTATCCCTTCTCCGTTTCTCTTTGGTACTGACCAGCTAAAGGCACTCACCAGACAATCCTGATGAGCTGCAATATCCCTGTCTGTGGCAATATACATCACAGAGCCAGCCTCCCCTTCTGAACAAAATGCACATGTTCTTCTCACCATCTTCGCCATTATCCAGAAAGCACCTAGAGAAGGAAAACTGGGACAAAACACAAAGCAACTGACAACTTCCATAGGCCAAGCAGGACAGAGGAAAGCAGAGCCTGCCAACACCTGCCCTCTAACTGCTCCTTCACCTACATCCCCTGACCTTTGGTGCTTTGCTCCCCCAGTAACAACTACCAGCTGAACAGGCAAAGCCTACTCTTGGCACAGCAGTTGGATGGAAACCAGATCCCAGGAGCTTCAGCAATTAGAGCAGCAGAAAGACTGGTTTATCTCCTCTTGGAAAGTCACTAACAAGTCATAAGGGGTAATACAAGAGTTTTCAAGCTTGCTTGGCAATATCTGCTCCAAAAACAGATCCAAGAGCAGCCCGGCAAGTCATGCCCTAAGGTGAGAAACTCCTTTTATTTGGAGGAGGGCAATCACTCATCATGTTTTCTTAACCTACTGCTGACACATGTGGCTCAGCAAGTCAACAAAGGACAGAAAAATAGCTGCCCCCAAACTTTATCAGTGCCTTTCAGGAGTTCAGAGAAAACGAGGAAGAAACACTAATTTCTTACTGTAAGAAGGATATAGCAAAGTAGTGTGGAGAGGTCTGCAAGTAAATTGGGGCACAAGAAAAAAAAATCGTAAATGAGAGATTTAAACATTCTCTCTCATCAAGATGAAAAGCTAACAGGAGTGACAGAATTTTCCCTGAGCCCTGGGAATTGCCCCAGGGACACCTGTTATTGTTTCCTGGCCATATCCAGTCAAGTCTCAATTGTTCTTCTTCACAGTCTTTCTCCAGCAGCTGCAAAATTCTGAGGCCAACCACTTACTTCACAAAAGCAGTCTAAGTGTTTCTGGACAAGCCTTTACACACATCCCCCACCAGCAGGTTAGAGCATCACCCCACAACATTTGTAGCAGAAATTTTACTTTGTGTTTTTTGTGCAAGTCCACCACAGAAATCTTCCACAACTTCCCACTCCTACAAGGTGTGATACTCCAAGCTATCCTCTGCTAGAGATGTCACCTCTGACAGCACAAACTCCTGTATGACAAGGGGGAAGAAAAATCTGTGTTTATAGTCAAGAAAACGGAAGATCTGAAGTTAAATTATTTTAGTGAGAGGTAGTAAGGCCCAAGTACAAAATAGGCAGGAAATCTCATAGTCCAAAGGTCCTGCAACCTTTTCCTGGGTTTCTACAGACCAACTGTTTTCATTAGTTCCCATCTCCCTTGCATAAAACAGACTGGGTAGCCCCAAGAGCAAACACCACCAGAGCAGAAGAGGATTTTTATGTTTTCTCCCCTCTGGCTCACACTACTGACAATTTACTTACAATCACAAGTCACTTTGCCTTTGCACACAGCTGGAGTTTCTTTCCCCTCTGTCCTTCTATGTCTTGTAAGCAAAGCAGGATAGAAACTTATTTCCAATACCCATCTACACACTGACCATCATATCAGTTTCAGAACCTGAGCAATAAATAAATACAACAGAAACAAACAGAAACACAAAGACATATTAGAACTAGAATAGAAAAGAAAGAAATTCAAAAGAAGAACGAGCTAGAGTTTGAATGGTCTAGAATACAGGAAAAGCTCTCTGCAGCAAACCAATACCTGGAATCGATGCAGACACATAGGCCCTGCTCAGGCCCAGTCAGAGGATCCAGCTCTAGGAATTTTTTAAGGAAGAGGCTTAAGGTGGAGTCTACAGCCCTCGGTGTTCTTACAGGCTCTGGAGAAATCCTGCTCCTCATGGAGAACAGAAAACACTTGATCATGGTCAGCCTTAGGGTTACTCCAGCACCTCTGTAGGAATCCTGGAGCAGTGGAAGTACAGGTCTTGCTCATTCCTCTGTGCAGAAGTAGCCAGCCTGCACCTACTGCCGAGATTAGCCCCATATCCTGTCCCCCTGTGGTGGGTTGGCCCCAGCTGGATGCCAGGCACTCCCCCAAGCCATGCTATCACTCCCCTCCACAACTGCATGGGAGAAAATATGACAAAGGGTTCATGGCTTAAGGACAGGGAGAGATCCCTCACCAAATACCATCACGGGCAAAGCAGACTCAGCTTGGGGATAATTAACTGAATTTATTACTAACAAGATCAGAGCAAGATAATGAGAAGTAAAATAAATTTTAAAACCGCCTTGCCCTCTCCCGTCCCTTCTTTCCTTCTGCCTCCTTCTCCCAAGAGGCACAGGGAGATGGGGAATGGGGGTTATGGTCAGTCCATCACTCATTATTCCTGCCAAACTCAAGGAGAGTCCTTCCCCTGCTCCAGTGTGGGGTCCCTCAACTGGATACAGTCCTCCACAACCTTCTCCTTGAGTCCATCCCATGAACAACAATTCTCCATGAACTGCTCCAACACAGGTCCCTCTCCCATGGGGTGAAGTCCTTCAGGCACAGCCTGCTTCCATGTGGGTCCCCCGAAGGGTCACAAGTCCTACCAGGAAACCTGCTCCAGCGTGGGCTCCTCTCTCCATGGGTCTGCAAGTCCCTGCCAGGACCCTGCTCCAGCATGGGCCTCCCACAGGGTCAGAGCCCCTCTCAGGCATCCACCTCCTCCACAGGCTGCAGATGGATCTCTGCATCCCCATGGACCTCCACAGGCCACAGCTGCCTCACCATGGTCTGCACCAGGGGCTGCAGGGGAGTCCCAGCTCTGGCCTCTGAAGTATCTCCTGCCTGTCCTTCTCCACTGACCTCGGTGCCTGCTGAGTTGCTCTTCTCACATATTCTCACTCCTCTCTGCCCACAATTATATCTGCCCAGTAACTTTCTTCTTTCCTTCTTAAATATGTTGCCGCGGAGGTGTTACTGTCGTTCCTGCTGGGCTCAGCTTTGGCCAGCAGAGGGTCAGTCCTGGAGCTGGCTGGCACTGGCTCTGCCAGGCACAGGGGAAGCTTCCGGCAGCTTCTCACTGAAGCCACTCCTGTAGCCCCTACCACCACCCAAACCTGGCCACACAAACCCAACACACCCCCACAGGAGCCCGTGCTCTTCCCGAGCTTTCTGCTACACAGTACTACCAGGAAGAGGATATGGAGCTAAACGGGGCAATGGAGCTGGCTGGCTGCTCCTATGCAAGAAGGGAGAGGCTAAGGGCAGGTTTCCAGTTTCACAGTTTACATTTCATCTGAACAATGCCTTGCTTTTGCAGGGCTTAAGCATGCCACTCAGGGATTCCAGCTGACACCCCCGGATCTGTCTGAAAAGGCAAGAAATCCTTGTTCCTTGCTCCACTCTTTCAGCAGGACTCATGACACCATTACTCTGTTACTATTTCTCCTGCTGCCTCTTTTTAAAGTCGAGGAATCCGAAACTATTTAGCTCTTCTTTGTACGGAAGCTGATCTGCAGTTTTATTCGCCTCTGTCACTTCTCTATCCCTTCTCTAGTCCTCCAGCTACACTTGAAGAGAAGCAAACCACCTCCAAAGGGATGGGCTGCCATTTACACAACCCTTTGCTTCTACTGTCACCACCAAGGGAACCCAGGGGACTTAATTCAGCTGTAAGATTTAGGGGTCCTTCTGCTGCACTCAGCTCAGATAGAAAAAATGACGCTGCAAAACAGAAGGCAGAGCAGCAGCTGAGAGAACAGTCACAGCTGGCTGCTTCTCCTGTACCTGTGCCATTTCCTAGAAGCAGGGCTGTTGGTTTTGTTTTTTTTTTTTTTTTTTTTTCCCAACAGGGACTAAAGGGAAGAAAATGGGAAAGGAAACAGAAAGTAAAAAGGGCGAACAGTGCTGGCAAGAGCACAGGGCTTGCACCACTTTCAGCAATCCTGCTGAAACGTAACCAGTTTGTCTAAGTACTTGATCTCCAGACGCAGTTCTGAAAGCATCCTTGTATGTAAACATCCATCTTTTACACAGGAGCAGGCTAAGGCACAGAATCCCTTAGTGTATCCACAGGGGAGTGTTATAAGTAACTATATAGTTGTTGGCTTTCACTATTATGTACTGGCTTTTGTAAATTATTATGAATCACAACGATTTTGATATAGTACACTTTGTCATCACTTTTAACTGCTTTCCATATAGTATAATTTGTCAGTATTTTGTGGCCAATGCCCTGGTCCCTGTGTAGCTTGTATCCTCAGAACATCATTTACAGATGGTATTTTAGTTTGTGTACAGTGTGATAAACACACATTATAGTTTCAGCTTTCACAAATATTAAAGTGAATGTTGTGCATTATAATGTTAACTTTTGCAGAAGTAGCTGTAGTTGTGAAATAACAACTAATGCTTTTATTTTTGTAACTGACAATAATGAAAATAACTCAGATATATTTGTGAAATAGCTGATGTTGATCTGAAGTACTTTTGGAAATAGCTAAAACCGTTTGCATGGTCAAACAACATTTAAGGAAGGGATGTGATGAGGACCCCTGCCACTGACCCTTTGACTACCGACAACAGTGGCCTGCTGAAACCACGAGACAGGGGCCCTTGTGAGGAAGTGACACACTCGACCCTCAAAACGGCACCCACGATTACCGCACCTACTCTGAAAAGGCGGGTCAGGGGTCGAACAAGCAAAAGAATTCCCGGAACATGTAAACGAGCTCAAAGGAATGCTTGAATGTGTACAATCTTTATGAATATGTATTTGACCAATGCAATGGAAAAAGTATATAAGAAGAGTTGCTATGGTTAGCCGATGTGCCTCCGGCTCTGGCTACACACCCAGCGCTCTTACCGCCCTTTTTATCCCTTATTAAACTTTTAAAAATTTTGAAGAGTGAGGTTCGTTTCTCACAGGGAGTAGGGAAAAGAGCCCAAGTCCCCTGACTTCCAGCACGCTACTGAAACCCACCGCCCCAGCTCCTGCTCTGCTCTCCTCTTCCTTACAGCGCGGTGCAGGACTGGATCTATGGAAGCAGGAAGAAAGGAAGAAATCACATGCCTGTTATCCCACACTCACTGTGTCCCTCATTTGTAACTCGTGGGGAAAGAAGCACGGCTGGACATGTCATGGTTAAGCACGACCGACGTTCACTTCCCCATCCTCCCCATGCCTTTACAAAATAAACACATCCAGATTTCGCAAGGAACAAGAACAAACAAACAAAGCTGTCTTTCTGATCACCTCTCACTTGTGAGCATCTCGTTCCCATCCCCTAGCCGTGGGCAGGGCACCTTTTGCTAGACCGGGCTGCTCAGAGCTCCATCCAAGCCAGCCTCGAACACCGCCAGAGATCACATATCCACAGCTTTTTTGGGGAACCCGCGCCGGTGCCACATCACTCTCACAAGTAACGAATTTCTTCCTAATACCTCCTCGGCCCCGCCGGGGTCGCCCTCACGGAGATCCCGCCGCCGCCTCACGGCCCCCCCCCCCG
>WAAE01023429.1:0-17209 GCA_013400495.1 Nicator chloris | reverse complement strand
TGTTTGTTTACATTATTAATAAGGTTTTAAGAAACTCAAACAGAACTGAAATAAACGTTACACAAAATGTTTAGAAATGTCTCATTTAACTCATTAACATTGAGCACTGAATTCAGCCTCAAAACTTGTGCCGTGAGTTATTATCCTGCCTCCTGCAAATGCTGTTTCCCATCTCAGGATGAAGCTCCACTGCTAGATTACATCTCTTTTATCTGTGCTTGGTGATCGAAGACTTTTTGTGAAACACCTCGTTATCTTGGCTAGAGCAAAGCAATCTGACTGGTGAGTCGGGACTATAGATAAGGAAAGAACCTTGAGACTCTCTGATGTCTCATGTCAATTTGCTTTGATATTTAAATATTTGATTAATCAATCAAAATATTTCAGTCAAAGAAAATATTTCCCAGAGAAAATGGAAATAAAAGATAGGAAAAACATTTTTTTCCTTTTTTTTTTTTTTTTTTTTTTTTTTATTAGGAAGTTTCTGTCTAGTTAAGCTTACCTTAAGCATCTGCTTGAACAGAAAACCTTTCTGCATCAGATTTTAAACTGTGTGCAAACCTCATGATTCCCAAGAGTGGTACCATGAACATGATAAATATCTTTAAATGTCGCTGCTACATTAGACAATTTTCTTGTCAGCTGGGACAGGTAGAAACTTTAGCTGCTGAATATTTCCCCTTTTCAGTGCTGCTTCTTGCCCTGTTGGAGTGCTAACCTATTATCCCTCTTACCCACCATGCTTTGACTCATGCCTTGTAGAGTCTTGCAAGCATAATGTGCCTATGCTGGATAAATGTTATAAAGCAGCCCTACTCACCTCCTGATGTTACACTGGTGGGGTCCAGTTATTGAAACAAGGAGATACATTTGAAAGTAAATTTCTGTAGATTTTCTTTCAACTGATTTTGAATGCAGAGTTTGGTGAGGGGGTTGACGGGTTTGGTTTGTTCTTTCTACTTTTGTCAGTTTCATAGAAGAAGAAATGTTCATCTCTTGCCATGAAGAGCCTTGACAAATTCTCTCTGGAAAAATATAAAGAGGCACAGATCTTTGGGTATCAGAGCTCTCTGAAATGACAGAGAGGAATGGAGTATTAAGATGAGACAAATGCCCAACTACTATGTACGTAAACAGTAAGAAACACCCTTTTCCTTGAGTCCTTTGTCATCAAATACCAGCCTAAAAGCAGTAAAAAGGAAAGATTACTATCCCCATTTCACAGATACAGACCTGGTCTATTATCAGCTGTCACTGTACTAGACTATGCATCACAAAACAGTGGAAACCTTGAGTGGATAAGATAAAAATTGTTACAGAAGCAGCAAAGGATAGAATTCAGAAGAGACACTGATGAAACAAGTGATTTTTATGTTTTAATTTCCTGAGAAGTTTCTATTTATGTGCTTATTAATGCAAATTGGCAAAAAAAGTAATAGAAATGTGAGTTATTGAGGCACATGTACTTGATCATGAAAGCTGAGTCCCAAAAGGTGAATTACCCTAGTTTTTTGGAGAACACACTCTCAGGCTGTACCTGCCTGTAGGTGGTGAGAAGGTGCTTTCCCCCCACTGCTGCAGCAAGGCATTCAGAACATCTCTCAGCTGCCTTTTGTTTTACTTGCCTTCTCTGGTGCCATTCAACCTGCTTTCCCAATAATAAAGTTAGCTGTCTTTTAACAGTAAAAAAAAAATGCTGTAATAGTGATAATTTATAACCTCTGAGAGGAAAAAGACTGATCTTTTCACAGAATTTAGGAAATTATTGCTTTCAAAAGTGGATTATAAAACTTCTTTGATTGAGTGACAGTGGTGCATTGTACAGATGAATCTTTCTGAGCCTTGTAGTTGGAAAAGCTGTTCAGCAGTTAGAATAATCAGTTTCTATCAGAATTTTAAGCAGGTTTTTTTCAGCTCAACATACAAGCAATCTACTTTTAAAAATTTTAGTGTGTTGCTCTATAGAAATTCATTTATAAAGCACAAGGAAAGAAGTGAAGGTGGAGTTCTCTCTCTGTACTTTCTTTACCCTCTACCCAAATGTAGCTGTCAGGCAATTTCTCTGAAAAATAGTTCTGGTGTTTTGTTGTTGGGTTTTTGGGGTTTTTTTGGTGGGGTTTTTTGTTTTTTGTTTTTTTTTTCCCAATATGTTGGTTATATTAAGGGCCAAATTGACTTAGCTTATGAAGGTTATGGAAGATACAATGAGTAAAGGACCTCTGTATTTCTATTTTATTCTTTTAAAATGCATTTTTAGGTTAAGCTGACAACCAAGAATGGTGAATAATTAATGGACAGATCCTTCTTATGATGACACAAATACTGCCTTTCTGAACAGGAAGGTTGCAGCTACATTCCCTTTTAACCTTTATCATCCAACTCAGATGCCCAGTTTAGGAGTCTAAAATCCCCTGGTCCCTCTTTAAAGAAGAAGGGAACAGTCCCGTCAAAGTAGGAGCCAAACTGGAAGTGAACCACCTTTAAAAAGGAAAGTGTCCCACTGGTGCTTGTAGCTGTCTTAGCTGCACAGTTGCAGCGCATAGGTGCTTCTCTTGGAATTTGTTTTAAACTTAACCATGTGATTATGCCAGAGAGTCTGAAGTCAAGGCTCCAGCATCCCTGGTACAGCCTAATTCCCTGATGATGCACCTGGCCAATCCTCTGTTGAAAGAAGTTGCTTTGGCTTAACAAATGAAGGGTTGGCTCAGAGCTGCACATATCTCACAGAAAAAAACTCACTCGGGGCCAGGGCTTCTGAGAATTCCATTAAATAATCATGTATCTCCTAAATCAAGTATCTGCTGAAGTGATTATTTACCCTAGAATTGGTCCTGCTGCACTGTTAGTGTTGCTCGGTGTGGAATGGTCGGGGTCTCATGATAGTGTAAACTGTCTCTGTTGCTCTTTTTAGAAATCTACATTACTATGAAATGGGGGGAGGAAGAGAATGAGAATTTTGAGGGATTTAGAGAAACTGCACCATTTCATGGCTCCCACCTCAGAATTTCTTTTTTCTTGTCATTTTACCACAGAGCTCTTAATAATGGTCTGTATTACTGATCTCCTTCTTGGGCAGGTTTTCATCCACACAGGTACTCAAAGAAAACAGATGCATGTACTTGCACCTTAAAGCCTAATGAAGAAATGTGTATGCTTATCCAATGTTTCTTTTCACTGCCTTTTCTGGATTACTTTTATATTCTACTGTGGCAAGCATAATGCAGATGTAATAAAAAGCCTAACCCAAACAAACAGAGAAATGAAAAATCAGGATTTCAGACAGTATCTGTCCCTTTCAAATGCCATAATAATAAAACCTAGTTCCAATAGAATAAATATATTTAACTTCCAAAGAGTTATCAGTGCATTACCTCCCTACCACTTATGAGAAAGAGATTCAACTGGCTCATGAGTTATCTGTGTTTTATGCTCATGACAGAAAGATAATCATCCTCAGGGGTGAAATATGCTAAATACTGCATAACTATGCCAAACAGGCAGCAGCTGCTCCATTCTTTATGGGAGTGCCATTTGCTCCCACCCACACCGTACAGTCTCTGGACAACTATTGCTTTTCCTTCTGAAACCTATTTCACTGTATTTAAAAGTGTTGTTAAAAGTTCGGCTCCCAGAAGAGCTCTGTAAACTGGGCCACTGTTTGTAAACATGGTGATTCAAAATTAGTTCCTTGATTTCCCTGCAGTCTGCTGGAATGTGGGCTGATGTTATTCGCCCACCAATGCACTGAATGGATTGCACCACAAAAGCAGCACCAGCAAAGGGTCAAGTGAGAGGGTCACCAAACTGGGTCAAAAATACCAAAAGCCCTCTGATTCCTGCCACTGTCATTCCTGAAGGGCAGTTTTGGATCTCAGCCTACAGCCTTAAGGGTGTGCTAGAATGCTCCCTGAGGGTCTGTATTTTCCTTTATATGTGTTAGGCTGTATTCAGTTTCTGAGATAAGTGTAATTTTATTTCTGTTTTGGTGTTTATTTCCTGGTAAGCTGGGTTGGAGAATGGCTCTCTCAGTCGTCTTCTTGATTGTAATATAATTACTAATAAGTAATTATAAGGTTTTACAGTGTGTGGCATGTTCTAGTGGAATCTAACCAGAAGTAATCCCTCACAGAGATGAGTATTTGCTTGTGCTTGCCTATTGTGAAGAGGCATATGATTGTTTTGGTTTCTTTTTGACAGCTGCCATTTAAGAGAATGTAAGATTATAAATAGTAAAGCAAAGGTACAACATGAATGAGGTATAATGTTGAGGCTCATTCCTGTCAGGCTATTCTTTGGGTTAACCTGCTTCTCACAATATATTGAACACATTCACTTATTTCAGCACAAAATCCATCAAGATCTACCTTTGTCAGAAAACACAGAAGTTTTTTAGTTTTATTTCTTTGTAAACCCTAAAGATTAAGAAGTAAAACCTTAAGAATTAAAGTTTGTTTTTCTGATCTTGATACCTTTTTAATAATCCTAATTGGATTTACAAGTAGCAGCTGGAGGCAATGAACTAGAGGGGGAACAGTTGGAGAGAGAATAGATTTCTGAATAGAAACCTCATTGTGAAGCTGCTGCAGAGGCAGTTCTGTGCTTAGGTGGACTCTAGTAGGAGAGTGGAAAATTGTCTGTCACTCCAAAAGCATGATATTCTTTTTCACTTTGAGAGAAGCTGCTCCTTCCTTACAAACACCTGATAATCTGTGCTGGGAACCCAAAGGTAATCAAACAGATGACAGACCCTGTGCTGTCTGATAACAGAGACGGTATTAATCCTGCCACAGTACCCATCTGTGCTTGTGACAACTTCATATAACTTGCATTTTTCCTCATTTCCTGTACTTGCCACATGTATGGCGTAAGATATGTTACACTGAATGAGCCAAATTGTCTCCCTTTCTTTTCAGAAGTGAATTTTTTCATTCTTGTGATGACCTTTCTCATCATTCTTCCTCATGCACATTCCAGTTTGAACTGACTTAAGTGTGCTTGACCAGAGCTGTGTTTCACATGATGTTTCAGCACAGCTGTTATTATTTCCTTAACTCCCAAAGAAGTGCCTTGTGTCAGGCATCTTATTTAGGATTGCATTTCTCCCAGCAACAGTACATTGGCGGCTTGTGGTTCATCCTGAAGCAAATGGCTATGTTTCTTTCTTTCTTTTCCTTTTCATCTTATAGGATGAACTCCCAATCCTTAGCTGAAATTACTGATATTTGTCCTAAAAGCTGTGACTTTGCACTTAAAAGTAGTTATTTTCAACCCTTAGTTACATCTATTTCTCAGTCTTCCAGCTCTTCCAAGACAATGCTACAGTCCTTGCCACTTTGAGATGCTTCTCAGCATTACATAATTCCGGGATTTCACCAGCATGCTCTTACCTATTACGGCTGAGTTGTTAATAAAAATGTGAAATAGGGTTGCCAAAGATCCATTCTCCCTTACTGGTATTCTTGTCTTATCTATAAGCTATTTTTATAGGCATTATAATATTTTTAATTCTACTAATTTACCAATTTTCTCTGGTTTAATAATTTCCCCTATGTCCCCACGAGATGCTTTAATTAAGTCCAGATAAATGAGACCTGTAGCATTTCCTTCATTTAAAAAATTAGATTCATTAGTAAAAGTGGTAATAGTTGGATGCAGTCTACACCATATACTGCTACATTCCCTTTTTCATTTACCATATATTTTAATTGTTTTTATCTTTAGAATTTGTTTCAGTCTCTTCTATCTTTGCAGACAGACTAAAGGGCCAAAACAACTTTTCATTTACTAACTTAAAAAGTCTGAATTTGTTGGTTTCCATCTCCTATCATAAACTCAGAAGATATAAAATATTTGCTGCTGGATCTATAATTTAGGTTATTAATTTCTAGGCAATTATCTACTCTGTCCAATTTTAATTGCATTTTCGAACATGCTGTTTGAATAATTTCCATGCCTATAGAGTTTTCATGTCCCTTAATTTTCCTCTTTTTGCTGTCTGCTGGTCTTGTATTGCTGTTGCCTTATTTGTCTTATTCCTTTTCCATACACTTAAACTAGCCAGCAAGATTACAAGTCAAATGTCTTTTGTTCTTGTCACCTTTCCCCTAAGCCTCACACTTGTCTTATCAGTCACACCAGGCTTGATTCCTAAAGGTCAGATATGCCACATACTCAGGGAATTATCCATCTGTCAAGAAGGGTCCTGTGCCTATGAATACTTTTTGGGGATTGGATATCTGAAATCTTTCTCCTAGTGCCAGTTCTTGAGCCTAATGTTGATCTTCAGTGTCTTGTCCTATCTCATCCTCCTTCTCTAGGGAGGAGTTGTAACTCCTCTTGTTAGAAACTGTTTACCATGAGTGTGATTCTTGTCATAGAAATGTGCCACTAAGTGGAAGGGATTGGAGCTTTACCTTTTTTTTATTTCCTGTGAAATAGGTAGTCTGGGAATATAGGAGTATTTTCTCGAGAGTTGGCCCTTTTATACTCAGAAAAGAAGATCGCTACTGAATGGATTTCTTTCAGGTGCTTCTCTAAGTATGCTTGAATACATGAAGTACCAGCAGCTGTAATAGTCAAGAGATAGCTTTTTAATTTGAGTCTGACAGACACACAGGAATTGAAAATTTTCATTTTCCTTATATAATAGTTGGTAGATATAACCTTGCCTCAGTGCTAGAGAAAACCCACAGCATTTTGTCAAGTTCCCCAAAAGTTATTTATTTACAATAAATGCATAATTTAGTAGGGAAATAGTTGAAACAAGTGCTTTTCTTGGCTTTTAGAGCTACATGGTCTGTGATGTATTAAAATCCTGGAGGGCAACTTGCATTACAACAGCAGGATCTTGTGGCAGCTAGATAAATTAGAGCAACTTATTCAACAAAGTGAGGAGAACCTTGAAATTAGTAGTCTTGCATACTAAAGACTCAGCATTACTTATTTTCTCTGGTGGAAAAAATACACTCCATAGTACTTGTGATAGGAAAGTTACCTTAAGCCCAGCTATGTTTTATGTTGTCTTAAAGAGGAAGGAATGCTCTTATGTACCTGTTTCTTCCTTATGACAGTAGGAAGATCCCATCTGACTAAATTTAAGCAGCTCCCTAACTCTGAGGTGGTCAAAGGACATAATCTGTAGCATGTGAATTTTGTGGTTTTTTGTGGTCTATTTTTTTTTTTTTCTGATAGTCCAGAAAGAAGGGCAGAGTAAAGTAAATTACAATATTCCATTGTCAAAGTGCCAAAAAGAGATGTGGCATTTCTTGAGCCTGCAGAACTCAGTTTGGTTACGAGTAAAAGCCTATGCAGGTGCAAGAGACAGTTGATCCTTACATGAAACAGAGGGATAAACATCACCTGTAGCCACACATTGTTGCTTTGAAAATGTCTACAAAAACACTTGCTGTTCTAGTTTAGCACGTAATCTCCCACAGCTAGGGTTTCATTTCAGAAGAAACTTCCTTGATCATTCCTGGGGAAACTGTTCTAGATTTGCTGATGGGCTGAACATGTGTGGCTTAGCTAGGCATTCTAGCAAACACAGGCAGAGCCCAGATATCTTGGTGTTTACTGATCTTGTGTCATGCCACGCAGTTCCTCAATGTGATGTCTCTCAGAGCAACATTTCCCTGTGTTTACTGGGATTTAATGTAGGTCATCCTCTTCTACCCCACAGAAAAAAATCACTCTGGATCTATTGCTATTATGAAAATCCTTGCTTGCTTCAGTGGCATTTAGAAAATAAAAGATGCTTTAAATAATAGCTACTTGAGATTCCTTCTCATGAGACATTTCTGAGGCCTCCTGAGTGTGGTTACAGAGTTAGAATTCACAATTGCCTGTCATGTACTATTTATTTTGCTGTACAAGTTGTCAGCAAAGTTATCTAACTTCCAGTTCCAGAAGGTCCTAGATTATAACTCTAAAACTGGGGGGGGGGGAGAATGAGGTGGTATTTTTTTGGTGGTTAATAATTTCAGATAATGGCCCATTAAATGCTTCACCTCCAGAAAAAGCTTTCTTTGTCTGGAGGAGCCAAGGCACTCTCAGCCTGGGAACATTGAACTGAACACCTGTCTTTTCCTGAGTGCTACTTACACTGCAGTTGCCAACCCAGAGAAGTACAATGACAAAATCAACAGCCAGAAAAAACGGATCTTTAAAAAGAAAAACAAAACAAAACATCTAAAATCCTTCTGAGCAAAAGATCTCCCCAAAACAGGAGAAAGGTGTTTGGAAATGTTAAATGGCTAAAACTGAAGCAGATATGAAAAGACAGTAAGATGGAGACCTTGAGATTAATTTTAAAGTGGAGAGACTGTGTGTGCTGCAGCTGAAAATGGAACTGTGATTCTTGGCTCAACTAGCTTTAAATAAGCTACCAAAAGAGTTGATGTCAGTGTAGCTGCAGCAGTGCAGTGCAAGTTGGAGACATAACCATTTATGTATTTTCCCAGCTTTTGAGTGGTTTCTGTAGCCCATTGTGGACTCGCTCATGTTGCAGCATGAGTAAAGCTGAGTTTGTTGTGTCAGCTTCAGAAAAGTCAGCTTCTTAACCACAGTACAATTCTCTGAGAAGTTGTGCCTGTGGCCAGGGCTTTTCAGTTCTTGTTACTTGGTGACAGTTTAGTGTCTGTTGCTGTTCATTGGCAAGATGGAGTGGTAACTGGGAAGGGGTTCTTGAAAACTTGGGTTTTGTTTCCTTCTCCTCCCTAAGACAAAATGACAGAGGTATTCAGGTAGAGAACCTTCATAAGTTTATCCATTAACAATTTACATTTTAATGGAATTTAATGGAGCTACTGGGATAAACAGGCACCACCAGATATGGGTGTCCATCACCTCAACATCCCTTATGACTTTCAAATGGCAAAAATACTTTAATGTCATCTGTTATTTTGCAATATTGTCCTTGATGGGTTTTGTGGGTTTTTAAACTTCTAAAAAATGTTAAAATATAGTTAAAATTTCAGACCTTTCCATCAGTGAAGCTTACAAATGATCCCTTCTCTCTTGTATCTTGTTTGGGTTTTGGTTTTCTTTTCCTAGATGGACAGAGAGCAGCAGCAACAGAGAGGGTGGTGGACTACTTCAGGTCCTGGGGCTGTGCTCTCTTTTACCAGCTCCTTACTCTTTTACATGCCAAACAAGGTGCCAAGGTGGGCAGTGGGACATCTTCCCTTCATGAAGAAGGTCAGAGCAATCAAGGAAGCACAACTCCATATGGTGCTGGCAGCACACAGCCTGGCACTGACCACTGTATCTCTCATCAGTTGGATAAAGCACTTCTACCCAAGCAGGGACTCCTGGCTCCTGCAGTGTATTAGCTGTGACAAGATTACCACTGGACAAATGGCTTTCTTCACTGTCCTGGCAGGATTTCAGCCAGTGCTAAGAGCAGCTGTCCTGCACAAGGTACTGCCCTGCTTGCCAGTGCATCAACATGATGGGAAGGACAGGTTGGCCTCAGACTAAGACAACAGAAGAAATAATGCTTTGTGTTTGCCCTTCCCAACACAACTGGAACCACTTAATCCATTTCTGAAACATTGCTCTAGACCTGAGCATTAGCTGTTTTAGCTTAATCCAGTGACATAAATAACAAAAGCGCAGCTTTCCTACTGAATAAAAAAAGTTAGCTCTGACATGTTGCATTATTAAATTATTATTTTCCCCTCCCAGTTAGTATCAAATACATCAAACAACAAACTGTTAGGAACAGTTTGTTGGAGACAAATGATTTGTAGCAGGTTGGCGTCAATCACGAGCAGCTCACGCAGATCGCTCTGTCAGATGCTTGGCGGGATGCGTGCCGACGTCCGTCAGAGATGATTCAAGTCCTCCTTGACACATTGCAGAGGTGGTGGAGTGGCAGTGTGTAGCACATGCAGGTACTATTGGTGGAATTCAGAGATGCAGAGAGATAAATAAACTTTTTGAGGTTTACTTCCTTTTTTAGAGGGAACTTGTGACTGTCAGCTGCTTGTCTCTGCTTACTGTGCATCACTTGAGAAGATCCAGAGTCCACATTTCGCAGAAGTCAGGGCTGGACAGAGCTGAGATTTTGCTGCTGCTGCTGATTCTTTCCTGGGAGTATTGTAACTAGGTGTCAGGGGACCATTTTTATAGATGGTAAAGATTTTTCTGACAACATGTGCTCTCCATGGAAAACCAGATGATGAAATTGTTTGGGGTTTATTTATAGAAATGGCCATTCAATTGTTTCTAAGGAGTTTCTTCCAGATAAAAGGAAGGAGAGAAGATGATTTTGACTAAAGGGGGTAGGTGGCAAAGGAAGGAGAGGTCATCGGCAAATACAGAATAGTCTGCAAACTTTTCTACCTCATGTAAAGAACTACTGATTCAGGAGATTGTAAATACTTTCCTGTGTTCCGGACCAGAACCACCGCCACTGGACTGTGGAATAATCTGTTCCACAGGGTATAAATAGTCAATGTTTTCTATAGAACTAAGACTGACAGATCCATCACAGAACTGTCAACAGCCTGATGTTTAGTTTTGTGATGGATTTTGAAGTTCAGACTTCCAGCTGGTCACTAGAAGAGCAGAGCTCAGGTGTATGCCTATATTTGCCTCCAGTTTTCAAGATAAACTGTGTAAGATTTTTAGGATTTCTCTGAAGTACCATGAGAACTTTTTTAAAAATTATTATTTTTAAAATGTCTTTTGTCTTTTTATTTTAATAAAGTTTATAGTAACTTTGTCTAAAAAGAAGAGTTTAGAGTTGGTCCTGATATAAAAAAGGAAGGTCACAGTGTAGGAAAAGTGGCATTGTATTGGTCTGCCTATAGAGAACACTGTTACTACATTACGGTGCTTCTGAACTGAAAATACACATGGAAATACTATACAATACCTTCTTATTGTTTCTATGTGATTAAAAGAGCATACAGCTGGGGTCAATTACAACAGTGCACAATAGCATCCAGATCTTAGTTTTCTGATCAGATTCCACATATTGTAGTTCCTGTAGAAGAAATGCTTCACATAAGCTTAATTTATCTTTTTGGAACATCTTACAGGTTTGGTTTTTTTCATATGGCTGAGAAGTAAGAATACCTTTCCTCTGATGGAAGCTTAATTTATAAATAATTATAATATATAATTGAGTATGCAATATTGAATAATTTCAATTTAAAGCAAACTGGATGAACAGCTGTCAAAGAGGGGTCAGTGCAGACCTTGTAAGGCTTATGAAGCCTATTTCTCACTTTTCTACGCTATCATGTCTAGCTCTCTGCAGTCCCCATATAATATTGTTACCTTCTGTGCTCATTTTGAATTATTAGTGCCTTCTAGATAGATACTGATGGCTTATAGACACCTGCCTGGGATTTTTCTCAGACTGCTGTTATAATATAGCCAACATGTTTTCCAGATTGTCAGAACTAATCTTATTACGGAGTGAGTTTTCACTTACAAAAGCATTTATAATTATTATGAACCAAATTTTGCCTCCAGATATGTCCCTGAGTTTGCATCCTTGAGGGCTGTTCTGCCTCGGCTTTCATTTTTCAGGGTCATTCCCAATCTTCCTTCCAACCCCTCACTTGCATTGGTGAGTCAGCAGGATCCACTTCCCTCTCCCAGGAAGATCAGCACTTGCTTAACACAGTGAGTTCACAGGCAAAACCAGCCATTTGTGTCATTATGGATTAACCTCAGAAACAGATTCAATTGTGTTGTGCCATAAGTAATTTATTTCCAAGGACAGCTTTCTGTGTGAGCATGGCATTGCCTCCAGCTCCCGGTCACAAGCAGGCTGTGGACAGATTTCTGAGAGGCAGCAGTGGCAGTGCTGGCTCCAGGATATTGGAAAACTATCTCTTCCATGGAGAGTTTTAAAGTCCAATGTATGTTCCTTTACATGTACAAAAATGGGAATAGGTCAGAACTGGGTAATGAACTCAGGGTTTTCTCATATGCCCTGGAAAATGCTTTGAGTAAGCCCAGGTTTTCTGATACTTGCATGACTGTGAATATTGATCCTGCAGTGTTTTGTATTCAAGAATCACTACAGCTGGATTTGGCTTGAGAGAACTATACAAGACCCCTCTTCAGAGTGGAACTGTTATTACTCTGATGATTAAATAACCTTTATTTTTTTTGGCATTTCAGTCCAACTAGCTAAGTCTCACGATCTAATTACAATTTGGTATTTTATAACTGAAGAGACTATCAAGAACTTCTAAATTAAATATTTCAGAAACAAAATATCTCATCTGAGAGTTAAACAAAAATAGTTTAAACAAAACAATCTTTCTTTTATTCATTACTGTTTACATTCTAGTTTATTCATTAATATTTAATGCACAGAATGAAAACTTAATGACCCCAGCATGCAGAATTTCACTTTGTCCTGTGTCTTTGTCTTTTTTTCTCTTTCGTTTCTTGGGCAAAAATTGACAGTCAAAAAATGTCTCTCATTTGCCATTGTCTAAAAATATTGGGAATAGCTGAGCAGTAATCCCTGGCAGCAAATCATTTTCTGTCTTAATGAATGTCACCATAGAGATGATGACCATTGCTCATATATTAGTGGATTGTCTGCCAGAATAATTTGCTATCTCATGCAATTGTTTTTTATTGGCATAGGTTAATCAATAGGATTCATGTATGTGAATAAAACTGATCACCCCCTTTATGTCATTTGAAAATTTGGCCTGCACCTGACTAGTAGTTCAAAGTGGGCAGCTACTTGCCTATGTTATACCTGTCATTTCACTGTAATCATTAAATTTTTTAACAATTTAACACTGGGCCTCGGTCAGCAGATAAAAAACTATAGTGACCTCAGGTTATTCAAGCCTGAGGTTATCATTTAGGACCATTCTATGTTTTGCTTTGCACACGTAGTGAGAAAAAGTAGATAATACTCCAGGTAACAGAAAACTTCTTTTGCGTTAGCTTTAGGAGAACAGAAATGAACAAAAAAAAAGTAGTTATTCTTGCATCTCTACTTCTCCTTTTTGGTGGTAGGGCTTAATTCTCTGTACTCAGGTTGAGGGACTTTTGTCCTATGGCCTGTCACTTGAGTGAAAGTGGTAAAACCACTTTGTTTCTCAGTCTGTTACAAAGGAAATGTATTCTGTGCAGCAAAGCAGAAGAATTTAAATTATATACTAGAAAGGGAAGGATGGCTGGTGTTTATAAATTCATGGATAGGAACAAATTCCCCACACTCCCAGTGCCTCAGTGGTGACTGTGGAGATGGGGCAAGGAGTATACTGTGTATGAAGAAAGGAATATGAAGGCATTTTGTTGAGGTGTAGCTATTCCTGAGACATCACATTGGTAACAGAATTCTACTTTCAGGCTCTCAAGACTGCTAAATAAAATGTCTCTTTTAGCTGTGTTGAATCCATCTGCTCTCTTCAATGCAGTGTATCATGCAGTATTCCACTGAGGAACATCTGGTAATTCTTTTTCCCTATTCTTCTCTGGACAGGCTAGTCATTCTTCTATTCCAGCAAAGCTGGCTGCTTTTGGCCTTCTCTTGCCTAGGATGTCTTTTGAAGAAATTGTTGTACGCCTTGTTTAGGGATTTCAGTGTGCAAACAGCATGTTGATTTATGTTTACTGCAAAAATAAAGGGCATAATTTTCATGTTGAGACACTATAGGAATAATAAGCTTTTGGAAAGGCAGAAATGGTAATGGATGTTAGAGGGACAGAACTCAATCTTGGTGTTCAAACTCAGCATCCATCACTGCTGTGTCTGACTGCCCCTCAAAATTATAAGTGCAGCATCATCCCTTCCTTCAGGAGGGAATTGTAATTGTTTGATGCTCTTTATCTTTCAGAGAGAGTATAATGACAAGGTTAGTTGGGGAATTGGACTTACACTTTTCTGGGGGTTCCTACGTGATCTTTTCTAGTGGTAAATTCCACTTTAGCCAGGTAACTTTTTTCTCCTCATCAACATTTCTTTCTTGAGCTTGTCATTCACTTCTATCACTTAAGTCAGTATGACTGACTCCAAATGAGACTCAGTCACACATTTAGAAATAAAAAGGAACTATTTTTGCCTCATCTTACTTTAGATAACATTAAAAATAATTTCCCATTCTCTTGTATTTCCAGCACCAAGTCTCAAGAAAATATATGGAAATGATGCCTCTGATGTCTCCTTGGCTTGAGTGGAAAGGAGAAGCTTGAAAAAGGCTTTTCATACGACTGTTTTTATAGACAGCTATGTGGCCACATAGAATTGCTCATTGCTGGCTTTTACTGATATGGGTCACAGCCTCCTAAGATAATTTTTTATCGTTGTGCAATTTATCTGCCCATTTTTCTAGGGTGCCATGCAAACGAAGTAGCGTGCTTTTGTATTTCCCTGCAGACACATGCACACATACTTCCATCAATCGTTTTGGGGTGATTTTTTTCAGCTTGGTGAATACAGGTAATTTGAACTTAATTCCAAGAAAATACGAGAGAAGTACGGTTAACAATAATACCTGTAGGCACAGCTGAAACAATGCCTGAACTTTTCTAGGCCACAGATTTTTTTTTTTTTTTTTTTGCTTCCACACCACTGTCTGAGAAGCAAAAACATAAACCACAGAAAGAACGGTTGGTACACAGGTGCAATAGTTGCTATTGAACTGAAAACACAATGTGGTTTTTGTGGAAGTTGCCATAGAAACAAGATCATTTACAGAACATAATCCCATTAGGAGAAAACATTTTTAAACTCAGCTAATTGTACATGAGTTTATATTGCTTCACAACCTGTTTTTGGAAGATTTCATTTTTAGGATCCTAATAAAAGACTGATTAAAAGCATTACACATTGTTCTAAATTGCCTACAGAAAGAGAGGAGATGGGAATTATGTAAATTATTGCAGGTTTCCTTAGATTGAAACAGTATGATCAAGGAAATTAATTCATGTTCTCATTTCTGTATTAAAAGTCACAAGATAGCAGCTGTACCTATATTATATTATTGGCTTGGTCACATTCTGGTCCTTCTAAAATCATTCCTCAAATGGCTCTTTTTCTTAGAGAGTCTGTTCACTGCTTTGGATGTCTCCTTGTTCTAGAAATTTTGATGACATTTCCTCTGCACTGATTTGTGCACTAAGAGATGTAAAAAGCCTGTTGATAATTGACAGAAAGCAAGCTAATGGATTATAAAAAAGCAGGATGAATAAAACTAAGATGAAATGTTTCACCTGTGGGAAGGCAAAGACAGATTTGAGAAAAAAAAAGTAAAGTAAAAAGGAGTGCTGAGATCTGCAGGTGCCGTAAGGAAGTAGGGATTTCCAGCTAAATACCCCAAGAAGTCATGTTCAAAAGCCTGTCCTTTGTATTTTAGCCTTGCTCTAGAGAAATGTTGCTGCCACATACCTGTATAAAAGAAATAGAAATGTCAATGGTTAAGCAGTAGGACTGTACCTATTGAATTATAACTAATGGGATTGTTCTGCTTAGTAATGTTTCTGGCCACCAGTCACATTTTCATTCAAGATGTGATCTGAAGAATTCATTGGCACTGCAAGTCAAAGAGGTCAAGAGCTCAGAAAGTTTCAAAAGGGATTTAGATATCTGTACAGCAGCTAAAAATACCTAGAGTTACACAGTACTGGTGATTATATCTCTTTGTCTTTCCCTTTCTGTGCCTCTCTGCTCCATTTAGATCCTGTTACACCTGAAGCAGCTGGGGTCAGTGCTGTGGGAGTCATGGTGTGATCTCTATGGACACAAACTCTCATGCAATACAGCAACCCTATACATCTTGGGAGCAGGAAACACCACAAGAGGCCAAACTGGATCTTGGGGTGTGGGTTTACAGCTTTAAATAAGCTTTCCCTGATGTCAATAGAATCTTTTCCAGGATCTTTTTCCAGGATCTTTCTTTTACATGGATCCCTGGGAAACTATATTTCAAAGACTAAAAAAAACACATTCACCTCCAGCATGAGGGGAGGCAGAGAGCTCAGAGCTCAACTCATCTTGGTCAGGGACACGTCAGGGACTGTTTTATGGAATTGAAATGTCTATAAGATGAGGTTATGGAACAAGTTGTTGAAGTAAGTGCACCTAACACTGAAATTGGAGTCAGAGAGAAAATAGGGGAAGTGTGAGAATTGTGAGCTGTGGTATGTTGGCTCTTGTGTAAGACTGCTGGAAGCCTGGAAGGTGGCAAATATGGCACCAGGCTTTTAAGAGTTTTTAGGGACTTTTAAAGGGTTCCGGAAGAGATCGTGGGAACTACAGGATGTTAATTTTGAGAGAAAAATGTAAATCTGTCTATAACAGTCAACAGAAAAGGAAATAGAATAGGAAACTTATAGAATTAAACGATGGGAGCCGTGGAGCCATGAAATTGGCTTAAAATACAAATAATTTTTAAAAAGTCCACCTCACAAACTCACATCAACAGCCATTTGGACAAGGAGTTCCAGTTGATAAACTCCACTTGTAACATAATACTTGCATTTCTAAAAGGCAGTTTGTGAGGTCCATCATCCAAAAAAAAAAAAAAAAAGGAAATTAAGAAGCTGTAGCAATGAATGTCTTTATATAAATTGACAAAATGTAGGAAAGACAATAGGTGTCAATCACTGCTTCTTGTCACAGAGAAGTTACTGATGATGTTCGGTAGGGAACTGTGCTATTGAGCACATATGTGAATGACCCAGAAAAGGTACTGAACAATGTTATGATTAATTTTTCTAGTTACACTAAAGTAACAAGACAACAACAAAAAAAGAAAGCTTGTTAAGAAGATTGCAGGAGAGCCTTATGAGGTTGTGTGGCTGGGTTAAAATGGCAGGTGAAATTCAATGTAAGTGTGAAGAGATGTATGGAGGAAGCAAGAACTTTACATATAAATGACTTCTTCTGGGATAATCTTAGAGATCAGAGTAAAATTTTTGGATTAGGGCTGTAAGGGTTAAAAAACTAAACAGACAAAACCAGAAATTACAATCTTTAAATTGCTCAAATCTGAAAGAGTATTCAGGGAGTGTTTCATCTGCAGACATGGACCTGTTGGAGCAATTTCAGAGGACAGCTAGCAAGATGATTAGAGGAATGGAACACCTCTCCTATGAGGAAAGGTTGAGAGAGTTGGGATTGTTCAGCCTGAAAAAAAGAGACAGCTCCAGGGTAATCTAATTGTGGCCTTTCTCCTGAAGGGAGCCCACAATAAAGGTGAGGAGAGACTTTTTACAAGGG
>WAAE01023428.1:0-73956 GCA_013400495.1 Nicator chloris | reverse complement strand
CAGAGGGCTCACCTGTGTATTTTAGATGAGTGGGGTTTATTCCCTAGGCTGGTTTCCAGGATTCATTGAGACATCCCCATGCAGAGCTGCTGATAACTCAAGATTAGCAATGTATTCTTGGTAAGTCACTTACAGGTGTAGAAAAGTTTGTACTGCAGTTCAATGGCTTCTCCAGGAAGCAAGGGGATCTGCAGCTTCTCTGAGGTGCTTTTGGTGCTGTCCTTTAATTTTCTCCCCTGTGAACCCTCATTACTCATTCCCTGCCCAGTGAAAACCATTTATCTGTTTTTCAATGCCGGTCTTGGAGCAGTGGAGGGTTCCTGCTGAAGGAAGAGCACCTCATGTGTCACAAGAACTGGAAGGTCATCAGTCTTGGGAGGGTTGTGCATGGGCACTGAGGTTGTATGAGAGAATTCAGCAGCCAGGCAAAGAGAAAATGTTTGTAATGATTAATTAGCTGTGCCTGCTGTTGGGTTTTGCTGATGAAATGTGCTCCTCTGATTTGATTGCCTTGGCTTGGGCACCCGAGGAAGTCATGGTTGTCACTGGGATACCTTTGTCAGTGGGGAAAAAGACTGAATACACAATTTATATCTGAAATAGAAGCAGTTGTGCATGGATTGATTGGAATGGAGCACAGAGAGTGCCTCCTGGGATCTGCAGTCACTCCTGGGCTCAGGAGAATAAAACTGGGCAAAACAGGGTTGGGTGAGAGCATTCCAAGCTGGGAGACCACACGTGTGAGATGTCCAGAGGTATCAGGAGCGCCTCCAGCTCAGTGAGCTAGAATTATAAAATAGTTTGGCTTAAAGGAGCCTTCAAAGGTCACCTCATCCAGCACCCTGCAATGAGCATCTCCAACCAGACCGGGTTCCTCAGGGTCCTGCCAGACCTGACCTGGGACACTTCCAGGGATGGGGCATCCAGCACCTCTCTGGGCAGCCTGTATCAGAGGTTCATGAAGCAATCCTGACAGAATAACAGTTTATACCTTCTCCTCTAAGTAAAATAAAGCAAAAATTGCAGCAAGAAGTTTAGGCTTTGGAGAAATGATTTCTCTGCAATATTAATGTGGAAGCCGGATAATGTACCAGGGGAGCACTGCCAACACAAATTTGACAAAAGAATGAGTGTGGATTATGGGAATAAAACTATTCAACCTCCTCTTGGCACCTGCTATAATCCATCAGACCTCTGGGAAATTCAAAGGTATAAGCAACTCCTGGAACAAAGCAATCACTGTTGCTTTCCGATTTTAAAATTTCATGTGCCTAGTCATGAGGGGAAAAAACAAAAGATCTGAAAATGGTTACAGATTTATCTACTGCCTTATTTAGGCAGCTCACATCTGGGATTGCAAGCGTTTTAGTGCTGAAAATTGATTTCTGGACAAAATGGGGATCAAAGAGGTAAAAATTGGAACTCAAACCATGTTTTCATCATCAGCCAGGCTTCAGGCAGCTGCTTGGTGGGAAGGCTTAGCACAGGCTGAGCTGTGGCTTGATGATATGATAAACTTGGCTTTTCAATCAGGGATGGAGGATCAGAAATGCTGTGACTGCCTGACACAAAGCTCTGATCAGAGAAAACTTGCTTGGAAGGTGGAACTTTTGTTTAAAGGGATGCTTAAGGATTAACTTTGGAATGGGAAGGTTTTTGTGCTGTGCCTGGAGCTTTGTCAGTGGGCATAAATTTGACAGAAAGGAGCATGAAATTCAGGCTGTGCTCTCTGACTAACCAGAAAAGCACAGTTTGTGCAGCTGGTGATTCAGGAGTGGTGTGGGTTTTTTTGTGGTTTGGTTTTTTTTGTTTGTTTGTTTTTTAAATAGAGACATTTGCTATTTTTTAAAAGGGGGGATGTTTAGTTTTAGGGGGATGTTTTTTCAAAGACCCATCTGAAAGCTGGAGCTGTCCAGAGAAGAGTGATGAAGCTGGGGAAGGGTCTAGAAAACACAACTTATGAGGAGCAGCTGAGGGTGTTTAGTCTTTATTAAATGACACAGGATTTCCAGTGAGATTACACACAAAAACTTCACAATGTATTGCATAGAATCTATGACACATTATTTTCAAATAAGTTAATATTTTTACAGAAATCAGGGCAAACTAGATATATATTTATGCACATTGACTGTGCTCCTCCATCTACAAATTTTCAAGATCTAGGGACATGGTCCAGTCATAGGCAGGAAAATTCCTTTGCAATGATAAAAATAATCGAAGTTGCCTTTCCAAAGAATAAGCTACGCTTTTTTGCTGTAGAAAAACACACTGGTTACAGAAGCAATAAAAATGCTGATGGACTGAAGATTCCTAATCTCAGTTATTGAATAAATACCTTATTCAGCTGGTCATAACATTTATTGTAAGAATAGTGAGATGCATTTTTTTTTTAAATTCCAGGGTATGTAATTATTTAAGCAGGTGAATGAAATCTGTGGGTGGTGAAAAATGACCCCACACAGGAGGACTGGCAGGTGTGGTGTTACTTGTTTCTCTCTGTCCCCTGTAAATCAAGAAATCTATCTCAAATGAAACAGGTTCTGGTAAGAAAACTCCCAAAATGACAGAACCTTTCCTCTCTAGTTCCTGCAGCTGAGGGAATGTTTCTCTCATCCTCTTTGTGAAAAAAGCCCTTACTTATCCTCAACATCATAAATTCCTTTGCTCACTGTTATTTTGTCTGTATCCAGTTCCTGTTTCCTCTAATGGCTGTATTTAAAACAAAATGTTTATTGCATAGAGGCTGACCTCTGATAAACTTGCATGCCTTTAATTTCCTCTACCCTGTTTATGGGTACCATGCCTTACAAAATGTCTGGAAAAAGAAGAAATCTGAGTCTGGGCAAATGCTCCAGAGATGAAAGGATGCCTTCTGAGAGGGAGGGGTGTCCTCCAGAGGCTCTGGGTTACCCAGTGCTCTGACTGAGGCTGCCCAGCTCCAGAGGCTGCCCCTAGGAGAGGTTGGAGTAAGGAAGCATTCAGAGCTTAACCAACTGCAGTTTTTGGGAATTTCCCACAGCCTGAAGCGTCTGAGGCTCTGCCTCTTAAGCCAAGCCCCTAAAATCACCATCAAAGAAACACAGCAGTGTCAGACTGTAGCTGCCTGTCCTCAGACCTTGGATGTATTGAGCCAGCAGTGCCGCCTCAAACTTATCCTGGTGTCAGCAGAGTTTCCTGCTTTTCCTCGTACCCCTTCTGCTTTTATCCCCCTCAGGCTGTGCTTCTGCCTCTGGGCCTTGCCCTCCACACTGTGGTGATGGTTTGTGAGAGAAAACTGGCTCCTTTTAACAACTGAATGAGCAAATACGGAGCTGATGCAGAATTTAATGCTGTTAGGATGGAAGCCCTGAGGCCACAAGGTGACCTCTACTGCTCAGTGTTCTTGCCTTCACTTTTTAGACACTTAAAAGAATATCATCTTTGGGAAACAGGGGGAAAAAAAGATGTGCTTCTGAGTTACTCAGTGAAGCTATGGGAGAACAAGAACAATGCCAGCAGCCACAGCTGGGCTTCTGAGCCCTTCTGGTGCTTTTTTGAGAATCTTGCAGTTTATTCCTGCTATGACCTTGGAAGTATTTTAACATAATGTGTGTGTATAATTTATCTGTTGGTGAATTGCCTTGTTCAAAAAACGCAGGATTGTTGTATGAAGCACCACGTGTTTGTTGAGTGGAGTTGACAGGTCCTAGTGTGTCTGGTTACAGCTTAAAAAATGGGAGTGTGTTGTTAGAAACTGAAGATAAATTCCACCAGGGTAAAAGAGATATTTCTGCATTTATGGAGAGGTTAATTCCTCTGCTAGCTCCTTGATGAAATTAGAGCTGGGAAGGATGTGACAAGGCTCGTGGGGGGAGAGAAACAGTTCCTGTAAGAAACACTGTCCATTCTTTAAAAGAGAAGCTAGTCAAAGGATTTTGAACTTTAAAGTAATCTAACGATGGTAAAAGTGGTACAAACTACAGGCTCAGTTGTCTGCTGAAATGACACCAACCACGACTTGTGTCTCAGTTTTTTGCTGTGGTTTTGTACAAATAGATGTAAATAACCAAATAACTGGGTGGGAAGCATAATTGCCATACTTTGGTGCTGAGTTATCAGGGAGACATTTCAGCTCCCACTGTGGGATCTGGGGAGCCTAATGAGATGAGCAGGCTGAGTTAGTTACATGTTTTCTTGGGGAGTTTCCAGCAAAACAGTTGGTTACTCCATCCCTGGCTGGTTTATCAATGTCTCTTTACATTGTTGATCCAGCCAGATGGTTCCCAGACTCAGCACTTGTCTCTCCTTACGTGCTGCACCCAGCATCTTCTGGAGAAAGGGTAGAAACTGTTTCCTTACCTAGGGAATCCTTACAAATAAAGCAAATTTAGGAAATAATTTGTGCCTTCAAACAGTCTGCTGTGCTCAACCACCACTTCTGATAAGTGTTCTGATAAATGTGATCAACCTATCTGCTGTCCCTGCTCCATATTGGAAATACTCTGCATTTTACAGCCACTGTGGAAAGCCTGTATGACCTGGTGATGAATATCCAACAAAGTCCAGAGGGCTGTGATTTAAATCACATACAATTTAACAGCACCACTCTAGGCCAAGAAGTCACAAATGCAATTAAAGAAAAAATAAAAATTATTTATCACAAAACACTACTTGCAGTGCCATTTTTTCACTTTTCAGTCTGAAAGTCTCATTGTTGTTTGTGCATTTATAGCAGTGAAAATTTTGCTCTGTATTTTGGTTTGCACAGATGAGCAGAAATATTGTTCCTTGTTACTGCAAACTTTATAGTAGAGAAACTAGAGGTAACTCTCGTGGTTTCACCTAAAGACATCTCCAAGCAGTTAAGGGCAAATGATGTGTTTCTGCCAAGCCATTAAGAGAATTCTTTGTTAAAAAGTTGCCCTTGCCCAAGCCTTGTTTTTATGGAGCAATTATAATTAGGGCTGCTCCAAGTGTCAGCCAGGAGTCAGGGTGCTTCAGGGAAATAAGTCCAACAAGTTTATTGCCTCCCAGTTTGGAGTGATGGCCTGCCTCAGCGACCTGCTGCATGCCAAAGTGTTTCTGATGGAATGAAAACCCAAATTTTATTACTTCTGAAGGTCACAGCGTATTAAATGTATCACAAATATACATAAACAGCTGTTAAATGCAATTTACTTCCTCTGTCAAGCAAAATTTCCTGTAATGTATTTCTAGTTGGTTTCTTTTACTTGGCTTCTGCTGGAATTGGGCCTGTAAGATTTATTTATGGAGTGGTTGAGTTGGTGTCCATTTTTTTTTTTTTTTAAGAGCTCAGCTCACACCACTGAACTTCCCAGTTCCATGTTTATTTATATCAGATAAATAAATAAAATAATTTTTTCCCTTTAGTGAGGAATAATAACTTTTTAATACAGCCTTTATTTTTTGATTGAAATCTACTTTGTCACGAGGGGTGGCTAAATATTAAATTGCTGCAGCAGCATGACATGAGGTGCTACTTTCACTCCTGGGTTTAGAAGTTCAGATTTGCCTGTGACAAAGAGATGCTCCCATGTGTTGGTGCTGCCTGTATTAGCGAGCAGTGACTGATGGCCCTTAATGGACGAGAAGGAGCCAGTCCAGGATACCTTTTTTCCACAAGAGTATTTTATCTTTCCTATTTGTTGACTTAAAACTTCAGGAGTGCTCTCTCAAGAGAGTACCTATGACCTTAGTGGTTTTTTTTACTGACAATAAAATCTATTTTCCAAAAACCTAGTGCTTTCCCAACATATTTTTCTCTTTTGCAGAAAGAACGAAGTCTGAAAAATAAGGGTTGCAGAGATCCTTGGAGAGAAAAAAATGCGTAGTCATAACGTATTACTGACTCTTTTTTGTCTGAAAATGTTATGATATGTTTTATGAGTATTTTATCTTTCAATGAAATGATTTTTAGCTGCCTGAATTCGCAAGAAATGGCAACAAAATATTTTTTTGGTTTGATACTTCAGTTTTTGAATACTTCTGGTTGACAGGATTGCTCATGAAGGCCCTTGGAAGCTTTTCTGAGGCTGTCTTTTGGTAGGGGTTGCCATTATTCATTAGGTTAAATTAAATTTAAAAACATTAGAGTTTGAGTTTGCCTTCAAATAATTTAAATTTATTGTATTTTATGCTAGAGTTTGCTTTGGCTTGTTATAAAAATATCAATTAGTCTTTATTATTTGTTTTTGAAAGAAACCCCACAACCTGCAAACAAAACTGGAAACTCCAAGACAAGAATCTTCTTGTCTGTCTAAACAGTGATTTATGCCTGTTTCTTTGTTTTCTATAACTCCTGAATTTGGGGCTGAAATGAACAATTTTTTCTTTCTCTCCCATTAATGAAAGAAGGCTGTGCACCTTTCATGCAGGTTTTGGGTTTGTGTTTGAAGACAGCTAGAGAAATTTGGGCATTTAGAGCAATTTGCTACATTGCACATCTCCCAGTCTAAAAAAAATGTGCAGGCAATCTTATGCAAGAGTTAATGAATGTATATTTATAAAAAGCCAGGGTTTCTGTTCTCACCCAAGACCTCTGTTGGAGAAAGAGCTGTTTCAGATGCTTCTCATGGAGCTGGGGGGCAGAGGGCACCTCACCTCTCTTCCTTATAAATGCTGAGGAGGTGAATGGTTGTGTTTCTTTAAGTACTGTAGTGTGAATTCCATAAAAGTGTTTTATCCATTTAAGACTCAAACGTTTGGAGGAACCATCTCTCTCTGAAACACCAACTCTAAAATCAGGTTTCTAATGTAAGGCAGTGGAGAAAAACTGACCCTTGGGAAGTCAGTTCATCAGGAGTAACGTGGGGGAAACTCAATCTGGTTGTGCCTCTCCCCCTGGATTGTTTTTTGGGGTGTATGGAAGGAAGGAGGGGACAGAAAAGCACAGGGTTACTGTCTTCAGGCAGTGGAACTAAGAACGAGAGTAATTCAGCCCTAAATTAGCACTTGCAGCTTGATGACTTCAGTGCAATTTCTGCTGTAGCCATTGCTCGTGACCCTGATGTGCAGGTCAGACCTGATGTTAAATATGTAGTGACTGGCATCATGATGTTTATTCCCGGTTTTCTACTGCAGCTGTTATCAAATTACTGAATTTTCTACCTCTGTGTCTGACTGCTGTCAAGGGGAAGAGTCTGCCTGCAGTGATTGATGGTGGCTTTTCCCATCACTGCTGCCTTCTGATTTCATTTTCCATGCATATCTACATCAAATTTTATTATGAAAGATTCCTGTTTTGTAATTTCATTATCCAGACAGAAGGAGGAATTAAAAGAATGAACACTTTTGTAATAAAGCAGTATGTAGATTTCCAGATTCATGTTCTGAAACGCTCACTGACTTAAAGAAAAACACAGCCCTTGAGGCAGAAAAAGGCAGCCCTGGAATTATGAGTTCAGGCTCTGGAGAATCCAGCTGAGACCTCTGCCAGCACAAACAGTCAGTCAGAAAAATATCTGCCCCAAAGGGCTTCAGATTTATAGACAACACAGGCAAACTGTGCATTAGGAAAAAGCACAGGGAAAAGTCTGAGGGGGTGTGACATGGAAGTGACAGAGCCAGAAAATGGTGCCACTTGGGCCTTCATGCGGCTTGTGATGGCCTGGCCCCAGGTGCAGGGGTCCCAAAGGCTCTGCTTCTCCCAGCTAAGGAGCTTTTGCTGTGGGAGATGGACAGCCTGGGCCACCAGGACAGGGGCTGTGGCCTCCTTGTCTCTGTGAACCCACCTGTGGCACCCACTCGAGTGTAAACTATCAGACATGATCACCACCACACATCTGTTCTCCAACCAGCCTCCCTTGGTGTAGGAGCCCTCCAGGCCCTGCCCAGCACCTGGGGCTCACCAGCTTTGCCCACTCGCCCTCCAGAGCTCCCCTCCATGGAGCTTTTCCTTCAGCCCCCTGCAGCTGGATCAGGAATTCCAGGAAAGGATGGACACAAGCAACAGAAAATAGGGCAGAGCTGTGGAAACAAAGTCAAAGAACATATAGCCTGGGATTTCTAAGGAGAAAGTATGAAGTATAAACTTGGCCAGCTTCCCATGAAATGTCAGATTTAGAGCTTCAGCTCCTTAAAGCTGGCTTTTTTTTGAAAGCTGTAAGTTAAGAGAAGAGAACAAAAAACTTTAGAAACCAAGTGGTAAGGGTTGTGTGGCCCAATGCAGAACAGGAAAATCTGACCTTGTTGAGGGTCTCTGGCCTTTTCTAGGGAGTGTAGGAGGGCTGGGGCTGCCTATATTCACACTGGCCTGTGATAAACAGTCAACCCAAAGCAGAGCCAGGAGTGCTGTCAATGCCATGCTGTGCCCAATGCTTTGGATTTTGGCTCCTTTCATGTACCCAGTTCTGAGCTGAGAATTGTAACAGTCCAATAATTAATTTTGGTTTTTTCCTTTTTCTTTTAATGTTCTATACCTTAGGGAACAATACTGATGACTTGGATATATGCACTACAAACATGTTAGTCCCAGCTCATTTGCTGTCAGTAAATTGTCTCCTTGTTGAAGAAGAATGATTATGGCTCAAATTATAGTTGATGTTGCATTGCAAATAACAAATAAATATCATAGAGGAGCTTTGGCTGTGATGTTGAACACTTTCTCTGAAGTTTTAAGTGTAATCACTTAATGATGGTGGTATGTGAATAAAGCAAGGGGAAATTTTGTAATGGTACAAAGAAATGAGCTACAAGCACAGATCAGTTATAATACAGGAGGAATGAGTTATTTTACCTATGAAACTGCCTCAGATTTGCCAAGTGCCTCAGCTAAGCTGCCTTTTGTGTGTTGTGTGGTGAAGATTTTGCTAACCTGAGCCAAACTACTTATTTATGCAGTTCAATAGCTATTTCTTGTATTTATTGTGTTTTATTTTTCTGTTGTGTTAAAACCCCCAATTTTTTCCTACCTAACCAGATCTCCTACTTTAATTTCTCTTTACACTTTTATGAGCATAATAACTTGACTTTACCCAGTTCTTTATGATGGTTGACCATCAGGAACAGCTGGCGTAGGATCACTGCACTTATGTTTTAAGAAGCACCTTGTACAAAACTGCATGGAACAGTCTCATGTCAATAGAGTAAAAAACCCCAAATTTTAAAGCCAAATAAGTGAGTATTGTGTCTGTAAATCCCATGTCTCTGAGAAGTGCCAGAGGGCTCACAGGAGGGTCAGTACAGTGTTAATCTGTGATCCTGGAAGATGATTTAATCTTGTAAAGGAGCACAACAAGCTGTTCTTGAGAGTCCCAAGACTGAAATTTTCATTCCTTGAACAAAATGAAGATTCTTACAGAGCAATCTGGTTTGAGCAGCTGAGGATTTTAATAAATAAATAAACTTGTTCCTTAGTCATGTGATGCAGCTGTCGTAGCATTTAGAAATGGGCCTTTAATGACACACAGTGTCTCAACACTCCTAAATATTGAGTGAGAAGGGCATCAATCCACATCAATCCACTGATCTGACTGTCAGACACCTCTGACCAAATGCATCCTCAAATTGGGTGACCTCATATGTTAGCAAGGTTTGTTTCTGCAGCTGAATTCGCAGCTCATTTGCTTACCACTCAAAGAAAAGGGAGGAAAAAAAATCTAGTTTTTCTTCTTTTTTCCTTTTAAAGGAATCCTGGCTTGTTGACAGAGTTGTGTGTGTATTTCTTCCCAAGTAACAGTATTCAGTAACTGAGGTGGGACTGACAGAAGAATAGTATTCATCTGAATAAACCACTTGAATTTATTCTGTTTTATGGTGATAAAATGCTCATATTCATTGACTTGTTTTCAGTTTGTGAGAGATAATGTCTCTCTTGCAATGCCAATTAGCAAAGCATGCAAATAATGATATCAGTGCCTGGAATGAGCCCTGACCAAGAGCAACAGTGTGTAGTCTGTTGTACAAATAGTCAGACCCATTCCTTCCTTCCTATTTTTTTTTTTCCTCCAGCTCCCTTTAAGATGAAATTCTGTGAAGTATTAAACACACAGGGCTTATTCACTTGTTTGTGTTGGGTAAGTGAATTCAGGGCTTGTGGGGGATGCCAGATGGGCTCTGGGAGAGACAGAAGGTCTCTGTGTCTCCACCAAGCAGCAGCAGAGTGTGTTTCCCAAATTGTGCTGCCAAGTGCCTCAAACCTGACCCACAGGTAAGAGGTTAATTTTGACACCCCTTCCATCCAGATTTAATGGATGAATATTAATGTCCTGAACACTCCATTTCTTCCTGGCGTGCTACTGCTTAGCATGGAGGTTAAATGCTGCTCATCTTCACCCATCCTTTGAGGCAAAAACATACCCTGCTCTCCAGAAAAGATACAGCAATGATTGCACTGCTTGGGCTGCTAAAAATAAATCCCCCCAAACAAAAACATAACCAGAAGGAAAAAGCCCCATAATTAATTTCCCTTTCAATCCTGGGTGGTTGAAAACAACATGCATAAAACTTAGTTTCTGATAGCTTTTTCTGTTTCATATTGCTGCTGTTGGTAAGAGATGAAGTTCATAAATTTATTCTGTTGTAGCCTGGTGCAGTGGGAAAACAAAAGTCCATATTAATCTGAAATTTCTTCTTGGGTTAATAAAAACTTCCCAAACCACAATATTCTTAACCAGGGAGTTCTTTGTGGACTCTACAGGGTCAGGGTACTGGCTGATATCAGTTTAAGCCATATTTTAGTTTAATTTGTTCTGCAGTTGTCATCAGTTGAAAAAGTTTAATGAACGTGGGTGAAATTGAGAGCTACACTGCATTTTCCTGCAGAATACATGTATAAATATTTGCAGTGATTCTGCTTTGTTGCTGCAGAATGCAGCCCATTTCACAAAGCTTAGCAGAGTGGGTTTGGTGTTCACATTGTGACTTGCTAAATTTATCTTGAGAATGAAACGCCAGCAGGAAAATTTCTTGGGTTCCGCTTTTTGGGCGATTTTCATAATGTTTTTGAAGTTTGAAGGAAGATGATTAATTTGGGTATTTGGGCAGAAAACAAAAGCTGCAAGGGAAACAAATTGGATTACAGCAGGGGGATTGGAGGGGAGCTTTATTTCAGACAGAACAAAAATTGTAGTTTTGTATTGTTTTATCTATTTTATGGCATGGGACTTGCTGAATAATCACAGCAGAGACCATCAGTCAGGGCAGGTATTACAATCAAAACCAGATTTAGCAGTTTTCTTTCTGGAATACACCCTCTTAGTCAGCTAATCCTTATAAAAACCAACAGTGGGATGCCTGCTGGAATTCCAAAAGGATTGGGGTGTGTGTGTAGGAAGTCAGCTGAGTTTGCAGCAAATTCTTTAATTAAAACAGATTTTCTTACTATAGTCAGTCAGAAAATGTCAGTGTTCTTCATGGGAACACCTGAGATAAATCATAGACTCAGAGAATGGTTTGGGTTTGAAGGAACCTTAAAGACCCTTAAAGTTCTAACCCTCCTGCCCTGAATTTGGAAGGGGTTAATCCTTTGCAGCTCACTGTGAATATTTTAGGCTTAATTTTTCTTGTGTGAGTTTCCACTGCACAAACTCATATGAAATTATGGAAGCAAAGCAATATATTGACTCCTCTCTGAGTACAGAGCTTTGAAATAAGCTTTTACACCCAGGTGGCTCAGCCAGCAGAATTCAAACAATAGAGACATCTCAGGCTGCTAGATCAGCGTCTCATACTAATGAAGGTTGTTTGAAATACTATGAGGGTGAATCCTAAAAATCAATCTGTTTGTCTTTAGGCTAGAAAAAGGTAGTGTTAAACATCCATCCTTCCTGCCTCTTAGCTTGGTGTTTAGTTCTTTGTTAATTGTGTTTTATCAGTCTTGTTAATTATTTTGGTCTTACAAGGTCTGAAGCTGCTGTTGGGTTGGTTGCACAGGGTAAAAGAAGAGAGGGAAAGAATCAGCCCTGAGATGCTCTTTCCCTGCTGTCCTTAGAGCAGAAGTATTGAAGAATTTTAAAGGGTATAGAGGAATGAAAGTGAATTGGGAGGAGAGGAGAAATGAGGGAGCACTGTCTGTGTCCTGAGGGGACCTGCTCAGAATTCTTCTGACAAAGCCAAATTTCAGCCCCAAATGCCTGTTTGAATTTGAAATGTTTTTGTTTTGAGGCATTGTGATCTCAAACAAAGCCTCAAATCCAGGGCAGGGCTCTGCTTTACAGACAAAAGTCTTGGCAAACCTTGGGAGAGGCTTGGTGCTTGACTCATTATCTCCTCCTGGGGATCTGGATGGGGTTTTGGCTCAAGAGAAGACATTGGGCCAGCCTGAGAGGGAGTTAATTTTCCCCTCTGCAGCCCTCACAGTGCTGTGTACTGGGAGCTAGGGAGGTGCTGAGAACACTTCAGTGCTCTGGAGCAGAGTGTCAAGGCTCTGTCTCCAACATTCCTCACTTGGGAGAGGACAAAATCCTGGCAGGGGGACACAGGCAGGACAGCTGAGCCAAACTGACCGAAGGGATTTATCTGATCTCAGGATATCTGCTCAGCAATGGGAGCTAAGAGAAGGGGAGTGTGTGTGTGTGTTCATTATTACATTTGTCTTCTGGAGCGATTGCTGCAGGTTCTGCAGCCCTCCTTCCTGGGAATTGGCTAGACATTTCCTGCTGCTGGGGAGTAGAGAATAAATCTTTTGTTTTCCTTCACTCCTCTGCACTGGTTTTGCTTTATTAAACTGCCTTTGTCTTGACTCACAAGGGGTTTTGGTTTTTTCCATCTTATTTTCTGTCTTGCTGAGGAGGGGAGTGATAGAGCAGCTTGATGGGCAACCAGCAGCCAGCCAAGGTCAGCCCACCACACAGAGAAGCTGAAAAAAGGGGGGGAAATAACCATTTGAACTTGTTGTATTGAGACTTTAAACCCCTTGAAACCTCAAATTAGAGGCAAGCCTGCTCCTCCTGCCTGACCTTGTCACCTTAAAGCCTTCATCGTTAGTGCTGTATTCTCCAAGGACAAATACAATGCCCTGGAAAGGAAGATTTAAGGAATGTGCTTGTGACAGAGCTGCTGTGGCATGTTGTGTGTGCACCTCAGCTGACCTGTCTCCATCAGCTGGACAGAGCAGGCGAAGCTGAGCTGGCCCAGGGCATGGGCAGCCAGCTTTGGGGACACACATTTAACTGAGGAACTTGCCAAAGCTTTGTTCCACAGCTTGCCCGAGGATACACACAAATCATCCTGGTACAAACAGGAGCAGGGGTCAAGGACTTGCTGCTTTAAAAGGCGCAGAGGCCAGAGCCTACAGCCTGCCATGGGTATGGAACTGTGGAGGTTGATGTGGTATGAGCTCTGATCCCAAACCAGGGACTGTATTTCTGCTGGCACTGACTATGCCTGAAGAGAAAGCCATAAACCACCCCCAGACCCAACTCCTTCTGTTTTCCAGGCAGCACATGTGCACACAGACCACGTGTAACCCCCCTGCAGGTCAATTCCCATGGATGGATTCTGATGGTTCTGGCAGGAAGCTGCAGCCCAGCTGCTCCTCGGGGCAGGCTCAGTGTGCCTGTGGCTCAGGCTCTGCTTGGTGCACTTGGTTCAGAGACAAATGTTCCATCTACTCCCTCGCTGCTGGTCTGAGCCTGCAGCAGTGACAATAAAACACTGCCTCAGGGGCTCTCTCAGAGGTGGGGATGTAACTCTTCCCTGGCCTTGCTTACACAGCGTTGTCATTCCTGTTGGTGCAGATTTATGGGGGTGTGAGGCAGTTTTCCCTGGCAATAGCACGTAAGAACTGCAGAATGAGCACCTGGGGAGGGAGTCTGTCCTCTGGTGCACCCGTGGGCTGTGCTGGAAAGGGGCTGTGCCATCAAGTGTGACAAGAGGGGGATGATGACAGTGGGATGGCCTTGTAGTGTGACCCCTCTGGTGTAAATGGAGCCAGCATCGAGTCAGCCACAGGTGAGCCTGTGGAAAACAATCCCTTCATTTCTCTGGGATGGAGGGATGACCATAATGAAGTTTGCTCACAGGAGCTCTGCAGGTGTTGACTGCTCTAATGTGCATGAAGGGCTTTGGAGATGGAGATGCCTGTGTAAACCCTGAGGTTTTTGATGGTGACAATACTGGTTGAGAGCATGGGTGGAATTAGGGACTTTTTCCTCAGGATAATGGACTCATTTTGCTTTATTGCTCTGTCAGGCTTTACCCTTCAGTGTTACTGCGCTGTAGCTCATAACTAGAAGTACAACATTCACAGCAATAACTATTATTTCCCCAGTTCCCACTGGATAAAATCTGTGTAATGGCCTCTGAGGATAATTTTCTCCCCAAACCTGTGTGTTACCCGTTTACACAAAATTGGGTCTGAGCACTGTGGAGTTGTCAGATTGTTGAAACACAAATCCTTTTGAATGCATTGAAGAGATTGGAGATGGGAATTTAATGGCAGAAAACTTCAACATTTCAGCTTTTAATATATTATTGTCCTAGCTGGGGCAATGCCAAATAAATAAATATATGTATTTAAAACAGCCTGCTACCATTTAATAGCTTTTGCCAGACCTTAAACACATCCTAGTTTGAAATCCTGCTATGTCTCCAAAATCTGTAAGCCAGGTTTAGGGAAGATGAAAAAGGGTGCCAAAAATCACTCTTCAATGCAGAAAATGAACGGAAAGGAAAGGAGCAGGGTGAGAAGGAAACGTTAACTGTTGTTAATTAGAGATGACAAGGCAGGGCCATGAGCTCTGTGTGCGTGGGAGCTGAGTGTTGTGTCCCTGGGTGCTCTGAGTGCTGCTGGCAGGGGAGCAGAGCTTCAGGGCAGCATCTGGAGCAAGCAAATGTGTGAGCAAGTTGTGCATCTCTTACTGCCATCCCAGGGGAGAAAAGGAGTTTGCTTCATTTTGGATTTTGCTTCACTTGAAAGGCAATACAGAGTTTTGAACTGTTCTTTTGAATAAGCTGTTAGACCTCACAGGGGCCCTTCTGACTTCCACAAATGCTGTGGACAGCATGAAACCAGTTGGTATTTGGGTTTTTTTGCTCTGTTGGTGTTTTTTGTTTGTGTTTGTTTGCTAAACATCCCTGTGACTTTAAACAATATACTTCAACTGTCTGCATCTCCCCTCTTTGATCTTCTTTATTAGGACACAGAAACTTTAGTGAGTACTTGATGCTCTGCTAATGAAATCATAACCATGCTTCCTCATGTTAATTTAACTGGGCTTTTTCTTTTTTTTGTCCAAAAGTTGATGCAAAACCAATTAAAGCATGCTATTGCTATTTAGCAATCCTACTAAATATCCCATCATTGTGTAAAGTAGATACAAAAATTCCTTTCTACTCCACCAGAATTCTTTGTGTTTTGGTTTACTGGAAGATAACAACAAATGTGGTAGCTCTTAGATTCTGAGGAATCATAGAAATACTCAGACCTCCACATTTCAACACACATCACTCAATTCAACTTAGTGACAGCTGTGCATTTCTGTATTGGGATATATATTTTAAGCATTTAGGGAATAGCTTACAGAATTTTTTTAAGCCATGCATGTTATGTATATATATATTTTTAAGGTCTCAACAAAATTCCAGGTTTTCTAGTCGGACATGTTGATTTGGCAGTGAGTAACAGTGTACCTAAATTTATTTCTGTCTCAGTCTCACACAGAAATAAAATATTTGCCAGGGGGTTCGGTCACCTGTCTTACTTTCTGTTCCCAGGATTCAGTCTTGCTTCCTTTTTCCCTCTCTTGGGTCTCTGCTGATTACAGAAGGGTTGTGCCTGGGTCTGAGCACTCTCCAGGCTTAGGGAGATGTGGAATTTGGACTTGGTATCTCACAGACCCTGGTGAAAACCAAACTCTTTCCAGAGTCAACGTTCTGGGAGAAGCTCAGCAATAAGGTTTATTCTGTAGCCATGGCCAGGAGATGTTTGCTTTCTTTGCTCTCCTTTTGACTTTGATGTGCTCAGAGCATCCCTGACCCACTGTTGTTAACAGATTTGCCTTTTTTTTTTGTGCCTCCTCTGGGCTTTTCTCTTGACATTCTCAAACTATGCAAGAGAGAAGAGGGTGAGAGCTGTAGCACTCGGGATACTTGTTCCAGGCAATTGCCATGCAACAGTGTTCATGGAGCTTGAATGTCAAGCATTTTAATAATCTCAGCTTGGCTGAACAAGATTTAATTATTAATAAGAAAAACAATGTTCCACGACTGTAAGCCCACCACGTGCATGAAAATATTGCTGTTTTCATTCGTTGTCAGTTCTGCTTAGCATTCCAGGGTTTAAAGGCCAATGAAGAATCTGATCCCATTATGTCTGTAATAAAATTTTAAGGAAATAAATATTCCCTGCCATGTGGTCTAAGGGAAGGTGCCTGGTGCCATGTTCTCAGTTGTTGTTACACGTAACCAAAATATTGATGTCTGTGTTACTGCAATGTCAAATGTGAATTTGTTAATCTATCTCAGAGGTGTTTGTCTGGTCTATAAGCATGTTGATTTGGCTGGATTGGGATATTTTACACCTCTGGGGTTGTTCATGTGAGGCAACAGAGCACCAGGCTGAGGGCACCTCTACCCAGGACACGCAGAGATGGTGATCAGGATCCATGATCCAGCCTAAATCAATTTATTTATGGCTTCTCTTGGGACTGTGGCAGGGGCTGTGACAGAACAGCAAAATACAGCAAAGAAAGCATATCCTCAAAGGGAAGCTTTGCTGAGATCAGTGGAAGGAAAAGTATTCCAGGGATCAAGCAACAACAATTAGCACGAGACTTGCTGTGGATAATGCAGAAGTTTCTCAGTTGTTCCCAGTACCAGCTCCACGTGCAGAGTTTTCCCCACAAGACCAGGCTGGTGCAGCTCCTAGGAAGAAACCTCTTCCAACTTCTTGTTGCACTTAATAAATGTGAGAACACAAGAAAAAGATGGTTGATGCAGGAGGAACAGAGTGTGCCACAACACAATAAATGGTCATTTCTACAGAGTACTTCATTGTGACACATTTATTAGTGTTGTTTTCCAGAGGCTGCCCATAGTTAAAATCGTATATCTTGGGGACAGAGCTTTGCACATTGCCAATAACATATGGCTCTTTGTGGAAACAAACAGCAACTGAGTTCAAAAAGGCTTTTTTTTTTTTTTTTTCCTGCAGCCACTGATGCCTCAAACCATGGAAGTATAATACATTTTCAGTAATTACTCTCTGCAGTTCATAATTACCCAACATATGCAGAGTGGTGGGAGTTTCTTTGCAGACCTCTGGAGGGTTTCCAGCAGGAACAACTCAACTGTTAAGCACCAACAGGAGAGATGAAAATCAGGCATGAACCCCTGTGGTAGGTGTTGGCCTGCTCTGTGCTGGGCTCTCACTGGAACCCAACATTTTGGGACTCCAGGGATTATGTACACACAGGCACTGCATAAGGCATCTATGGAAAATAAGTTTTAAAATTATTATCACCCTGTGGCCCCCACCAGAACAGAGAATACAGCTTTCAAATTGTTTTGTATAATAGAACTCAGAGTACCTGTTCAAGAGCCATTGATGGTGTCAATTGCTCATCTCCTGCTACCCTTGGGCTTAAAAGAGAGATTGTTTTTCCCCCCTGGTTTATGGCACACGTATTTTTACCAAATCTCTTGTGCCCAATGCTCAAATCAAAAGAAAACCCAATATTTGAGTAGAGGGAGGAGTGGAAGATGGATGACACTGATTAAAACTACCTTAACAATACATTTGCCACTCTTGTGCTCTTCAGCCACCTTGAGATATTTGCATCTGCTTCTTCACCTATATCTGACTTTGGTATCTAAATATTTTGTATTAAAAAATTGAGGTGAACTATTCTTGTGTCAAACCAAAGGCAGGTTCTTGCCCCTGGTGGGATTCTCAGCACGTGTTCAGTGCTGGGTACCACCAGGGAGCCTCTTCCTCTGCCTGAGGACATTTCCCCCTCTTCTGCTCCCCCTCCACGTGAGGAAGTGGTTCCTGTTTGCTGTATTTCCACCTCCTGGCAAGTACAACACCCTTGGCTTGGCTCTTCCAAGATGTCATGGAATCCAGGGATCATTTAGTTTGGAAAAGACCGGTAGGCTGTCTCCTCCTCTTGCTCACATTGTTTGTCCATGGGGACAATGCTGGTGTGAGAAGTCCCCCATCTTAGGGGCAGCTCAAAAAGCAGGAGGTGGGGTTTTGTACCATGATATTGAACTGTTTTTTGAAGTCACTGCATAAAATCCAGGTCATCCCTACAGAGATGGGTGATGAGACAACCAAATAAATTTTCGTGCACACCCAAGGAAGTACAAAACAGGATGTGAATTCCCCTGTGGAAAGAAGAACAGGAAATATAACAAAATCACTTTTTTAACCAGTTAAAGTGGCTAAAGACAGCCACTGGCTTGTACCATGCGTGTCTGGGTAACACTTTTTTAAAGTGTTTTTCCTTCAGTATCACATTAGGTTCTCAGGCTGTAGTTTCAGCCTCAATCATCTACATTTTACAAGCTCAGACAAATATCTTTATGCATTTTTCCCAAGGTTTCATAATTTTTCAGTGACCTTGTAAATGACTTCACTTACTTTATTGTGCTTTTTAAAACCTCTCTCTAAATCTCTTCTTTGTTGTATTGTCCCATTTTTTTTTTTAAATAAACTCATGGAATTTAGCTTTGAGGCTGATAGGCAGTGAAATAGAAATGGGACCAAATGGCACAGCTGTTGACTGCTTTCCTAGGACTTGCCCTACTTTTGCTTGTAAAAAGTCTGAAGTTTCTCTCCCAGTGACAACTTTTATTAGAGAAGTGACACGGTTCGGAATATATCTGTCAAAAATATATTTATAACACAGTTTATTTGGGTTTTTGCATATCTCTTTAGTTTTTTCCTTTTTGCTTCTCAAATTGATCTTCAGGTTAACTATTTATTATAATGTAAAGGTTGATGGTTCTTAGTGGAATTACTTTTTTTAGTGAGGCAGGTCCTCAAATGCTGTAAACCAGGGAAGATGTGGTGATGAGGAACTTGTAATGTGAGATGTCATTCTCTTTCCCTCTAAAGACACAGGTTAAACAACAAATATAACCCAGAATGATTCCTGTTGTAGTTTACTACTTATTTTTCCGTTTACATAAAGAGTTTTTCAATACAGGTCTTAATTTTGTCATTTTGGAACAAGGTGTACAGCACTTACAATAAATCCCGTGCAGCAGGTGGACAGATCAATGAGTAAACAAAAAACAAAATCATCTTGCAGAAAGATGTAAAATCTCCCAAATATTACCTTTTGCCCTTCTTTATTTTTTTATTTAATGTTTTGTTATCTGCAAAAGAAGTTCAGGCTTGAGTGTACCAAACTGCCTTTTTAGTCAATCCTATAAACATTCTGTAGTATCATAGCATAGACATTAACATCAAGTATTTTAAGCTGAATGTAGGTAATTAGCAATAAGCATTTTCAGGGATTTCTAGGAGCAGAATACCTTCTGCCCAAATTGGGGAAAGAGCTCTGAGCTCAGAGGTCCTGTGCTCCTGCAGCAGGGAAGGTGGTGACAGTGTGGGTGGTTTCATATTGTTTTGTTGCTTTAAACTTGGGTGGGTTGTTTTTTGTTGTTGTTGGAGCTGTGGCCCTTTGTATCATTTTCATGGCTGTGCATATCTAGTCTGCCTTAGGGCAGCAATTTTCTGGGCTTCAGAGAACTCTTGTGTAAGTGGAAAGGGAGGATAAATAAACACATTGGTTAGGCCAGCCAAGACAAAGTGTAGGTCTGCTCTTGCATAACATCTAGCTCTCTGTATTTATGAAAATAAAGAGGAACCATTTCAAGTGGCTTTAGGTTCCCCAGAGGAAGAGGAGGAATTTCTTTGGGGAGAGGCAAATGCTCTAAGAGAAAAATATCCTTTTCTTATTATCTAGATCATAGTTTCCAGTGGGATCTCCAAGTAAAAAATTGCAAGTGTTTGCTCTGAAGAGTTCTGTACATCGAATACTTTGATAAAGACCTGACAACAGTCACAGGGATTGTTGTTCCTGTCACCATTTGGGATGAAGTTTTCAAAAGTAGCCAGCCAGCCTCCTTGGTCTGCTCTATTTTGGGGAAAATTAGGGTAAAAGCTGAATACCCAGATACATCTGAGTGCTTAAAAAGCCCGACTGCCAAACAGCAGGGAAACAGGCTGGGCATGCAGTGGTGCTCATCCTCTCCCAGGTGTCCAGGGCAGAAAACAGAAATATTCAAGTGGGGCATTGGGCAGGATGGCTCTGCAGGGTGCTCCTTGGGGGACAGGCTGGCTCCCCCCACTCCAAATGGCTGAGGCAGCCCCCAAAACCCCCCAGCAGATATTTGTGTGTGTGTGTTTAGCAATCCTCAGCCAGTTCTGTTTCATGATGGGGAATTTTTAATATGAACAACGGGTTTGATGATGGACTGCCTCTCTTTACCTGTTGAGAACCTTAATTTGATGTTCCCAGTTCTCATACTGAAGAGACTGTGCACAAACATCCCCCTTCTCTTTGCAACTCCAGATTTTGCTTCCTTTTTTCCATCCCTTTGCTGTATCTCTAGGCCAGGGTGACAATTCCAAGGCTGCTTAGCTTGGCTGTATCCAAGCCAAAACATTCCAGACCTCAGCTGATAATTTTTTTCCTCTCCTTCTTTTTGACCTTTTCCATTTCCCCTGTTAAAAGGGAGGTGCAGAAAGATGCAGACATTTCTCTGAGAGTAACAAATAAGGCAATTTTTTTCTGGAAGATCTTCCTCCTTTTGCTCATTCTTAGAAGCTCCTGCTACTTTTTATCCTGTCAGATACTTGTCAGGCTTATGTTTGCACCTCCCTGCTAATTACTGGATATAATTTATCTACATATTAACTGCCACAGCCTTCTTGTCTGATTTCAATGGCTTTATAGCCACTTCTCAGTAATCTGTTTTATGGATGACTCTTCATTAGGGTTTGGATAGAGATATCACTGTAGGGCACCTGGTAGTGCTGTATTTCCAAAAATAAAACTGAACCATTTCAAGTGATGTTGGGACTTGGGGGTGTGTGTGAAAATCTTTGCGTTTCTAAAATGGCTTTCTGCTTTTCCAAAGTATTTTTAGTACTTTAGCAAAGAATTTATCACATTTCAGGTGTGGGTGGGAGGTACATGCACAGGGTGTAGTCGTCTCAGCTCCTAAAAACTACAGGTTGCAGATCAGTGTAACCTTTTAAATTGTATTTTCGTTCACAAAAGTGAAAAAATGCTAGTATTTTGTCATGGAATTTGTGAAAGAGCTGTTTATTTATAAATTTTTGGAACGGATATATTGATTTTGCTTTGAGTGTATTTTTTTTTTAATCGCATTCTTCTCTTTTTAATTTTGCTACTGGGAAAAAAAAACTCCCTGAAATGAGAAGGGAGCAGGGTAAATGTGACATCACATAATTTTTTACCTTTTTTTTTAAAATTTAGTGAAGAAATTGTGATTTTTTTAAAAGCAGGCTGCTTTTCAGTGAGGTGTTCTTTTGTTTCTCTTTAATAGAGAACTTAAAATTATTACAACCAACCTCTAAATGTCCAGGCTGACCAGGCACCGTGATTTTGGGAAGCTCAGGGGGACTGAAGGGTGTGCCTGAGAGGGAACACTTGAGCTGTGTGTAATTCCAGCCCTTCTGGAGGGCTCTCCAAGGAGCTGCAGTGTATTTCCTGGCACTTTCATGTGGTTTCCACCTTTCATGTGGTTCTCAGGAATTGTTCCTGCTGGTCTTCCTGATGATGCTCACAGGGAGAAATGATTGAGCAGTGGGGTGTCCTGGGGACCTGCTGTGGGGCAGGTGCTGGGTTTTAGCCCCTGGCTCTGCCAACAATCAGTCCCTTTCGCTGTCCCTCACCTTGAAATGTCAGCCAGGGCACTGGAGGTTGAAATGTACAGTTTGTGCTTCTAAAGTGCATAAATGTGCTTCTTTTCCACCTTTCCATGTTTTATTTAGGACTGCTGGGATTGATTTGCGCATTAGGACAAACAGGATGGGAACTGATCCAGTTTGCAGTCTTAGGATTTATTATTTGTGGTGTATCATGAAGCAATAAGCAAGAGATACAAGGAAAATAACAGAATCCATGCAAAGCTAGATCAGGAACAAGATGGCTGCTGAAGCATGAACATTTTATAGTGATTTTTCTATCTAATAATTAACAAGAAGGAGTTTAGCATCATATTACTTTAGCAAATCAAAAAAGATCCTATGTGGGATAAACAAGAACAAAGGGTCTCTGTAAACATAAATGTATAATATAAATACTATTAAATATAAATGTATTTTTCTTGTATCTTGATTTCTTAGCTTTCTCTAAGACAGTTTTAAAGTTCCCAGCCNGATCCAGTTTGCAGTCTTAGGATTTATTATTTGTGGTGTATCATGAAGCAATAAGCAAGAGATACAAGGAAAATAACAGAATCCATGCAAAGCTAGATCAGGAACAAGATGGCTGCTGAAGCATGAACATTTTATAGTGATTTTTCTATCTAATAATTAACAAGAAGGAGTTTAGCATCATATTACTTTAGCAAATCAAAAAAGATCCTATGTGGGATAAACAAGAACAAAGGGTCTCTGTAAACATAAATGTATAATATAAATACTATTAAATATAAATGTATTTTTCTTGTATCTTGATTTCTTAGCTTTCTCTAAGACAGTTTTAAAGTTCCCAGCCCTTTTCTCAGCTCTCTGCCTCTTGAGGCCTTCTTTACATTTCCTTTTACCTTTTAAATTCCCACATAAGACTTACTTTTGAAAGAGTGGCCAGGTTAAGGCAAGAGTCAGGCACAGAAACCACTCCTTTTGGGGTGTTCAGTTCAAAATTAACCCATTAGGACCACTGGTTCTTTACAGTGAGAAGTTTTTACAGAAATGTGTGACTTCTGGATAAACTTTGGATAAAGTTTGTCTAGAATGATCAGAGTTTGGGTATGTCCACAGCAATAAATCTATTTTTATTTGTCAGGAGAGCAAAGGATCTTCTCAGCTTCTTCTACTGAACTTCAATAGGTTAATTCTGAAGGGAATTGGAGCTGTGAGAAGCAGAAATTTGATAATATCATAGAACCATGGAATGGTTTGGGTTGGGAGGAACCTTGAAGAGCATCTCCTTCCAGTCCCCTGCCATGGGCAGGGACACTTCCCACTCTCCCACATTCCTCCAAAGCCTGTCCAACCTTGGACACTTCCAGGGATGGGACAGAACATATTTGAACATATTTCCATAAAATATGTAATCAGAAATTAGGGGAAGAAACAGAAGTTCACGGAGCAGGCTTTTACTTTTAACCCTTTCTTTGCTGAAGAGTTTAGTGGATTGTGCAGTGAGTAGGAAGGTACTGGGCTTTTGGAGCACTTCTTTTACACAAAAACTCTTTTTTCTGTTGTGATCTGGGTAAGAGCCCATTTCCCACATTGACTAAATGAGTGACCAGTTACAAGAAAAGGACTGATCCCCCTTTCTTGAGACACATTACCTGATGTTACATGGGTTGACTGCTGCTCACACTCCCTGTCCTGGAAGATTTAAACCCTGTTTGCAAGACTGCAAACCCCAGAGGTAAGCAAACATGAGGGATGAAGTGAGAGAGTAAAATCACCTTGAATCATGGTGCTCCATTGCAATCACAGCTGGCTTGGCTCTTATGGTAATAGAGTTGCTTGCAGGGGTTGGGCTGTAATGAAGTTCTGTGCTGTAGACCAGGGAAGCTGATGTAATCAGATTGATGGAACAAAACCAGATATTCAAGGGAGAGGTAATTAATCCTTCATTTAAAGACACTCAGATCAGCAAGACTGCTCCTGTTGAGGACATAAATAAGTCTTTAATGTGGTCTTCATGATAGGTAACTCCTGCAGAGGCCTCTATCAATTGTGTATAATGGTTATTTGTAACTCCCTGAGGAGTTTGGGACAACAGCAGACAATTTCTCGTGGGTTTTTTTTGCTGCTAGCATTCACAGCAGGGTTAGCCTCTTGCTCAGGAAGTGGGCCTGGCCCTCTAGAAGATTGGTATCACTCTAATTTTCTGCTGTTCTGAAGAAGATAAAAAGTTGGCTTGAAGAAAGTAAAAGAAATGATACATTGGGAAACTCCAAGCTTATGAAAAATTCTACATCAAGCTCGTGGTTCAACTAAAAAAGTTATTATACTCTGTTATTAGAGTTGCTTAATCAGAATAAGAGCACTGCTCATTAGGACCTCATTCAGAATACTCATGCTTTGAGACAGATCTTAAAAAATAATTGCTTGACAAACATGGTTTCTGGCAATATGTTTCCCTTTTGAAATCTCTGTGAGTAGTTTTGCTCTTTTGTGGAAGTTCTCTACTATTATTTTCTTAGTTTTACTGGGGTTGGAATCTGTCATGTCTCCTTACCAATTTAACCAACCATTAATAAAGGTTTTTTAGCTAAAGAAATAAAAATCAATATTTTGAAGACCAAACTGCCAACAGTTGGCTCAGTCTGGTGGGTGCTAAGCCCATCAGGATGCCTCCAAGGCTCTCTGTGTCCAGGGAAAAGGGAGTTTGGCACAGTCCACCCAATCAGACAGCCTGTGCGAGTTAAAGATTTCTTAATTTACATTTTTTCCTTGCCCTTTCTGTGCCAGCACAGTGGATTTGGCTAGCTATTAGTCAAGAAGTAGTAGCTTCCCTTATAAACAGCCTCACTAGAAAAATATAAAAAGATAAAAGGCAAAAGTGAGTTTTAATTGACACGTTGCAGGTGTGTAGGATTAGGCACTCTGCAGAATCTGTGCCAGGAATGTCCAAGGAGCTCAGGAGGTGTTAGGGCAGGATGTGACCCTCAGAGGTGGGGAGGTGAGCTGGAGCAGCTGCACAGAGCAGCCTCATGCAAGGGTTTTATAAAGTCACCCCATCCCCGTGGCCATCACTGAATGCAGAAGATTGATCTGCTCTCCTGGAGGTGAATGAGTAAAACCTGCAAATAGAAATGCTCACCCCAACCCTTCCTTCATATAAATTAAAAATAGAGGTGAGGTCAGAAGGGGAACTCTGCCTGCAGAGTGTTATTAAATCAAGCCTTTGTGACAAGTTAAATTAAACTGTGAACATAACTGTTTTATTTATTGCTACATAGGCTGTCATAACTACTGATGTTGGTTAATTTTTATACCTGTGCAGTCTCTCCCTGACTTTAGTATCCAGTCAGATCAAATTCATGCATCTAACTTCATTACAAAAATCAGCTCATGTATTCTACAGAACAATAAAATTTCTGAGTGGGAGTGGAAGCGATACCTCATGCAAAAGGGAAAATAAAAAAGAAAAAACCTTACTGTAGAATAATATTTTTCTCTCTTTCCAGTTTTCCTATACAGTTTCCTATACTCCTGCTTTTGTTGGTAGCTCTCCATATTCTTGAAAGGTAGAGACAATCAGTGTTTTGAAGAGAGGCATTTACCTTTTTGATGGACTAGGCATGTTCTGTGCTAATGCTATTCTTTTAAAAAACAAACAGAAAAAGTTTTCTGTGCTTTCAACAGAAATGTTTGTTTGCTATAAATATGGGGAGTAAATTGCCCTGGTTTTCTTTACAGAGTGATTTAACACACTCAAGAACTTGATGATGTCTCTCTTAGCCTTTTCATCTCCAGATTAAACAGCTGCAGCCCCTGAATTATTTGTTTTCACTGCAAGGGGATTTGCAATAAATATATTGTATAGTGATAGCCACAGAATATCCTAAAAATATATCCTTATTTGTGTTTGAGAGACTATCAGATATGATGGAGAATATGAATAAGAAAATAAGCATTAAATGGAATAGGAGAACTAAGATTTTTAGAGCAGTGTATGAAATAGCGTTTACCAATACTGATTACAAAAAACAACACAAAACCACAAAAAAGAGGGAGCTGCCTGTATCCCAACCAGCTCTAAAGGAATGGGCTTGTGATGTTCAGGAAGGTTGAGACAATTCCACACAAATCACAATTGCCAAAGGATGACCCATAGATTTATAGGCTGTCTGTCAGACAGACACTTTGCCTGGAAGACAATTCAATGTTGAAGAAACAGTGCAAATAAACATTAAATTAATGGAATTAGGGAAATCCTTACTCCTTGGAGAGCAGAGATTGATTAACAGCAACTCTGTCAAAAAAAAAAAAAATAAAAGGGAAGTAACAGTAATCTAATGACAGGAGCTGGCATGGAATTTGGAAATAAAACCAGACTTGAGGAGGAAAAATCCTGGAGGAGGAAAGATGGATCAGAGTTCCTCCCTGGAAGGGCTTCTGTGGTTTCTCCTAGATGAACATTTCCAGCTGAAGAACCATGGAGTGCTTTGCTCTGATTTGCCTCCTGTGGCAGTTTTTGGACCCCTGCAGATGTATAGACAGGAAGGTGTTCATTCTCTACGGGTTAAAAGGTGTGAGGCTGCTCTGGTAGCTAATGAAGAACAGGATCTAATGATGATTCTGTAGTTTTGTCTTAAACCAATGAAGAAGGAAAATGGGCAGAGTGAATGTGGGGCCAAAAGAAACCCAAACAATCAAGTGATAATGAAAGTTAAACCTGGCGTAGTCCCCTTAAAAAAAGTTTCCCATTAATTTTGATAATTTTCCTATAAAATCCAGTTCTTTTTCAACAAATTAAAAGCTGATTGTAAGAAAACAAGAAACTGCACTTGCTTCTGCTTTTTATTAAGAAAATATTCCAATTTCCTAGGGAACAGATAAACCAAGCATCACAGTATAGCAGCATGACATGTCTTTTTATTTTTAATTTTTCATGGAACATTTTCATTGGACACATCAGAGAAAGCAGCAGACAGGCTCTTTTGGCTTTAAAGTTTTGAGAAATAGAAATAGAAGGAATAGATAATTCAGATTCCAGCAGATGTAAGATCAGCAGAAAAGATGCTGTTTTGGGGAGGGCAGAGACATTAGCTAATCAAGAAACCCCACATCTCTGTCTAACTGCTTTTCTCTGCTAGATCTCCTGAGGCTGCCAGCAGCAATCACTTTGTTAACCAGAAAACAAAATGGTAATTGAAAATTCACTTAAAAATGCAACTTTCTGAATAAATCCAGGTTCAGAACAAGAAATTATGCGAACCTAATGGATTATGTTAAAAAGAAAGAGCTAGAGGGTGAGATTAATCACAGTGAAAGGTGCTGAAGGAGTTTCATTGAATGTTTGAGGAATGAAGAATGTGAATTATTAGCAAAAAACCCCACAAACCAAAACAAATTAAAAACTGGAGCAGAAACCTAAAAGCTTTAAAATGGAAAGAAATGGAGTAAAGTCCTGTCCTGGGACTGATGCTGAGACCCATCAATCTGGAATTGCTCGTGTGTGATGCTGGGCAGAGACAAAGGAGGAAACCTAAACCCACAGCAGCCCCCCACACCTGTCTCTATTGTATTTCTGCCCTTTGGAAATCAGTGTTAATGATTAAACATACAGGTATTTAACCCAGACCAAAATCAAAGCACGAGCTTCCAGCAGCACTGCTGCCACCAGAAGTGTTTCCATCAATGCTTCCTTTGCTTGGAGTTGCCTTTGAAGCCAAATCTTTTCATGTGAAGTCTTAAAGCCTTGTTTTTTCCTTCTGTTTGGGCTTTGGAAAAGAGAAGCCATGTGTGATCCGTGGGGACCCCAGGGTTTACAGCCTGCCCCAGCAGCTGAGCGAGGCAGGACAGAGGGAGGAGGGAGTGCTGTGGTGGCACTGCCCCTGCACCCGTGTGTGGTGTGAGCACCACAGCCAGCCTGAGCTTTGGAAAGGAAACCTGTGTGTCCAGTTTTGTAAGGAGGAAAGGGAAGCTTACAGGTGTAACCAAGTGTAGAGACAGGTACGGTGACTTTGTGCTGTCCTAAAACAGGCTAGTGTTTCCAATTGTTATGAAGATGGGAAAAGTCTCCTGATCTTTACATAATCTAATTGTTTGTTTTATTTTTAAGAGTTAATGCTGAATTTAGGTCCCTGGTTTAGTTTTCTAGGACATACACAAGAGTTCCTGTATCTGTAGTGTTAGAGAAGATGTAAACCTCTTGCTTTCCACACTGGGTTAGAACAGGATTCTGTGGATGTGGTCCATCTCCCCAAGATTTAGCCCTAAGGTGGCATTTAATTCCATTTTCCAGCTGAAATTTTAATGTGATATTCCAAATTGATTCTCCTTATCCTTTGGGCTCATCTGTTGGCTGAAGGGTCAATATTGCAGGGCTGGATCCATTGGTTCCACAGTTTAGTCATCACAAGGATCACTTTGCTTTCCTTCCTCCAGATGCCTGGTTGGATCCAGACATATTCTGCCACAGAGACCCCCTGGCTCCCGAGAACCTCTCCTTGCAGATTCATTTTCCAAAATATGAGAGGGTAACCCAGCCATTTAGCTGTGATGTTGGCAGAGTCCTCAAGAAGGAAATTCCCCTGACACGCTCTCAAAGTCGGAATGCTGAGTAACTCATCCAGTGTTCAGAGTAGATTTTAATTCTGTTCATTAATTTGTAAAGCGATTACATGCTCATGTAGAGTCAGCATGCTTCAAAGAAACAACTGAAAAACCAAAAGGATTGAAAAATAGCTACAAGGAGTGAGTATGTTACATTTCCAGTTTTAAAAACTAACCTTACAAAAGCGTTAAGTGTTCTGTTAAATCATACAAATACTAAAATAAAATACGTGTTAAACCGACCATCCTTGTTTCTCTGCAGAGTTTACATAAAGTAAATTGAATTACTATGTCTACAAAAGGAAAGTGGCTTTTTTATATAGATTAGTGGACTCAGTTCTTTGTTCACACTGCGTTTATGGTTCTAAATCTGTCAGTGGCAGCCTCATTACACCTGATCTATCCCCACATCTCTGCTCTGCTGTGTAGGAGCTGAGCTGTGTTTGCAATGGGTCAATAGTGAATCAATCCTGATGAACTCTGAACATCTCTCTCATGGATCTGCTGCTACTCGAGGTGTCCTCCTCGCTGTGCAGCAGGACAGGTGGTGCCACTGGCACATACTCAGCCTCCTCTCTTATTTCTGCATGGGATCAGAATATTTGGGAACATTTGCAGCACAAGATTGAGGCATTTAGTTCCTATAAGCATTGACTGCATTTGCTGCTTGTAAATCAGGATATGGCTTCCATTCAATTGAAATATATATACCTTTATATGTTATTAATGAGTGAAAGTTACACAATCATTTAGGTTAGAAAAGACCTCTAAGAACACTGAGTCCAACCTTTAACCAATCACTACCTTGCAAACTTAGGTTAAGATTTGCTCTGTGGTGTGTTATGGGAGCAGTTTCATGGCCTTTGATAGAATTATCCATATGAATAAAGAAACAAAATATAATGTGTGCAGGACTGAGGTCTGCCCTGCACATTCTCAAGGGAACGCTTATCTGTTTAAATGTTGGCTTCACTGGGATTGAAAATGGAGAAAATAAGTTCCACAAACATTATGAAGCCATTTCTTCAGTCTTACCAGTATAAAAGCTTATTTCTGAAATTGTATCATCTACTTTAGGCATAATTAGAATAAAGCACTGCTGTTTTGTAGATGTGGCAGGCTTGGTCTTTGCAAGCTGGTGTGAAGAAGGCATTTTGTGCTTCAGTAATTTAAATTCATTTTTCCATTTAGGAAAATTACCGGATAATTATGTTTAGTGCATTGCAGATATATAAAATCAGCTTGTTGCAGGGGCAAGCAGGCTGTGTGGCAGGCAGCTCTGGCTGCTTGAGCTGTGCAATTTGCAGTTATCCCTGCATTGGGGCGTGAGGGAGCAGCTCTGATGGGCCTCCTTAAATTCAGTGTATGTGTGGTGTATGGATAGGATGTTAATATGCTTAAAGCAGATTTTCCTGTGCTGCTTTTGCCTTTCCAGCTTGGAAAGAATATCTGGCTCTGACCTGGAAGCCATATGGCACCAAACATGCACTTGCTCACGTGTGTCCATGTAGACTCAAGCTCAGTTTGCCCCTCTCCCACCAGGGTCTGCTTTCCTGCAGGTGAATTGTTGGAATGTTCTGAGTATTCCTCTCCTTTGGGAATCTGCATGTTGGGGATGTGAAGGTTCAACTTGCAGCTCAGCTGTTGGGCACTTGGGAGAAGTCTTTGGCTGTGCCCCTGAGCCAAGCTGCTCTCCTCTCTCGGGAAGGTCACAATTTAATGCTTGAATGGGTGATGTTTTCTGCCCTTTTCTACAAACCTTGTGGCAGATGTTAAAGGCACTGCTCTAGGAGCTGAATACCCTTAGGAATTCAAACTGAAGTTTTTCTCCTGACTCTTCCTGAAGGCTCAGAGAGATACTTGCCTTGCTCCCTTGCCAATAATCCTGGTTCTGGCAACGTGCTCCAAAGGTGATGTAGAAAACACAGCAGCTGTGTCTGTTACCTGAAGAGAAATAGAAATATGTCAAGAAAATACATATTTGTAGATGGAAGTGAGTGATTTGTGGTAAGTTTTAGGTGATTCAGAGCCCTTTGCATATTTACTTTCTAATCAAGGAGGAGATGCAGGTGGAGCAAGCACAGTTCAGCTCAAGCTCTTCCAGTACACGTCATGGACTTCCTCAGTTTCTCATCCCAGCTGACCTCATGGACAAAGCTATTTTGACCCAGGATAGCTGTTTTTGGTGTATTATTTATCTCAGTCATTTCTATTGCTGAAAGATTTGAGGGAAATGTGTAGTTTTAAACCCCACTACAGAGTGAGGAATTAATTTTTTTCCATTTACCCCCCCACGTTTACTATAATGGCCATCATAAAAAAAAGAGCATGAAGTTAATAATTCAGAAATTTGACATTGGGGATTGCTGTTGCCATTAAGGACTGTTTCAAACTAGAAACTGAACTCTTGCTCCCCAGATGACAGGAAAAGAAAACTCCATGAAAACTGCACTCCTGATATGTGGATATGAAGATTGGTGCAATCCTTCCCTGATGCCAAATCAGTGCAAAGATTTGAGAGGATTGGAATTTTAATTATTTACAGAAAATTACTTAATGTGCCATTGATTCAAATTCTTTTGCTGGTTATGGCACTGACGTGGTATTTTAAATTTTATAGCATTCAAAGCAATTATGTTTGTGTTGGATATTTCTTGAAAGGTGATTTTCACCCAACTTGCTTTTTATAGGAAAAGATTATCTTAAAATATAACCATTGATAAATGGGTCTGACAGCACAACAGACTGCCCAATATTTTTCTCCTGAAATTCCAATTTCAATGGATTTAGGATTTATGTGTTCTCCAGGAACATCTTTGATTAAATAAAATTAAATAAACACTTGACTCCTTAAAGGTCAGCAGGTTATATATAGCTAAGATTGTAATAATATTCAGAATGCTAAAGAATTGGACTAAGAAACAGTTTCACCTTGTGGATGCAAAAAGTGTAGTCATGGGGACTGAACCTGTAAACGAGCAAAATACATGAATCAAGTTGAGAATGTGAACTGAAACACAAATTAATTTGTATCTGTTTCATGCAGCACCATTAAAATTCTTTCCACAAATAAAGGTGCATGGGGTTTGAATCCACTTTAGGTATAGTGTTAGACATAAGTAAATAGTTTAAATTTGAGAAATCTCTCGTATTCAAAAGTGTTACTTTTGGTGTATAAGGCTGTGCATAGAAGGATGTGAACAGGTTATTATAATCTCTGAGAAAAAGTGTTGAATGAATTACAATCAGATTTTCCAGGAGACAGTCAGATGAAATGTGAGAAGTTCCATGCTTACAATTAATCTGCATTTCTTTGTTAGAACAAGAGCAAGGAGGAGGAGTGCCCAAGTTGCCCTCAATTTGTTCTCTAATTTGGGCTGCAGCCTTTCTTTGCAGATATATCTGGAGCATGATGAAGTATTGCTCCAGTGTGTGCGTATGCATAGAAATGTTGGATATACAGAATACAGAATCAGACTACCACTTGCCAAGAGGAACATCAGGTACCTGTGCCATACAGGTAGTAGGTGAAACCTTACATTCCATCTGTAAATTAATTGGGTACACGCAGGGCAATTAAATCTGAAAATACAATGTATAGAAAACATAACTCTGGTGTCAGTGCAGGCAACACCAAGTTAGTCATTAATAATGAATTTTTTCATCAGTATTGGCATTTTTTTTTGCATAGGAAGACATGCATCATTGTTTGGTGTTTGTTGATGTTATTTCATGTTCTTCTGTGTCTAGCTGGCATCATCTGAAGTTTTGGCCAGTTTGTGGAGACTTTATACACCTTTGGTGCATAAATTTGCTCTTTGGATAGTTTTCCTGTGATAAAAAATTAGATTTTGCAAAATCTAATAGCTTCATTCATTCATTCACTTGATGCCATGATTTGGGATGGGCTCTTTCTGCTGGTCCTCACCTGGGGAGCTCCTGTGATTGCAGTGCTGCTCTCCCGTGGCTTCTGCCAAACGTTATCTGCTGATGTGCAGCTGTGGTGGCTTCCAGCAAAACTGCCCCAGCCCTTGGGAGAGATTTCTGTCACCTGAAACCAGCAGGGTCCTCAAACCCTTGGCATAAACCATGACATTGTAAAAAGTGAGACTTTATGTTTTCCCCCTCTGGGAAGGGTGAGTGTGGAGTGAATGAGGTTGGTCTGTGTCCTTCAAAACTCAAGAGATTTCAGTGTTCCTGTTTCCAAAAGTAAAGAAGTTTAGACCTTGGTGCAATATTGCATGGGAATGATTTTACGTTCAGCATGATGATGATGCAAGGCACAGCAATGTGGAATGCTGCAATAGACAGATGTAGATGATTATTTAAAATGTTTTTGTAATTAAGTTGCCCAATTCCATTAGCTTGTAAGTGCCTACTACGCAGCATAACTAATAGGAATTTTATGGGGAATCAGTTAGGGTGGGAAAGCAGATTCTCTGGCTCTTATCATCTGGAAAGATAAGAACTCAGGAACAGAAATAAAGTTTCTCATTTCCTTCAGAAGTCAAACAAATTATACGTCTGGCTCAGAGAGCAGTTACAAAGCATGGCTTTATAGAAAAGTTGTTTGGAAAAAAACCTCATACTAAAGCCAAAAACTTTAATCAATGGAAGTACCTCTTAAATAGCACGGAACAGCTTGGGTACCATGACCAAAAGAAATGAAATTCATAATTAGAATATTGACAGGCTTGTAGCAATGGCTGGGAACAAGCACATTGTTCATGGAAAGCTTCTCAGAGCTGGGATTAGAGTAATGGGTGCCCTTGAATGAGACTGATTTAGGTACTTAGGGTAGAAAAGCAAGCTCCCAAATACACTTAGAAGGACAGGCTGTAGTTGTGTGGAATTACATAATTGTGCTTTCATTGCTAAGCTGGCTTTTTGAAGTGTGGGAGAGAAATGTAAGAGGATTTATTACTGTGAATTAGGAACTGGGATCCTGTGCAGCCAAGGCTCTGTATGGAAATTGGAGGTGATGTCAGGGAAAAGCTGACTGTCTAAGGGCCATGTTCCAGCAGGAAAACAATTCTCTATGATATGGGTTACCTCCCTTTGTCAGTCCAAGTGAATTCTGTGGAAGGTTACCAAGGCAGAAAATTCAAGCTCAGGCTGTCAGATGAATGATTTCAGAGGATCTGAGCAGCCTGCTTGAGCTCAGACTCTAGACCAAAGAGATTATTTGGAAATTCAGTAGTTTTACTTCCACTGGGACTGGCTTTTCTCAGCATCAAGGAATATTGTACAGGCAGGATCTCCATATCACAACTTTTCTTGTTTTATTTCTTGTAGTGGTTATTTTCTTTCATTTAAGCTGTGCTGCTGCAAGAAGTTTCCTTTCTTTCTTTGGTTTTGCACTGTAGATACCCGCAATGTTGATTTGCCAGTTCATACTTGCTGCTGTGAGGCAGAATGAACAAAAAAATAGAAGATATTTCATTGATATAATTAATCTACTGGTGCTACAAGTTAAACTTTAAATGACCTGACATTGAATATGGCTGTGGTATTGCCTGATGGGTTAGTGTCACTAAATGTTACTTCTACTACAGAAAGCCATGTGTGTTTTTTTGTCATTATGTTTGAGCTTTGTAATGGTAGCAATAATAACAAGAACACTAATAACAGCAATAATAAAAAGCCCCAATGTTCCTTGGTGCATATTTTCTTTCATTTTCTGCAGTAGTTTTAGTTTTCTCACAGTCCAGAAACTTTTGCCTGCTTCCTTTTTACTTCCTTATATATTATTATCTGAAAAATGCTGAAAATAAGTAAAGTAACAATAAAGTACAAATGATCTTTTAATACCTTATGATTAACTGGAAATGAACATCTCTCTTACCTGTTTTTTATACACAACATATATTCACTCCTGAAGGAAAAAAAATACTGTTGCTGATAAAGCCAGGAAGAAATATCATAAAAAGTTTGGAATTTTTCTAAAGATTCTTCAGAATGCCACTAGCAGCACCCCAGGGAAGAGGGTGTGTAGCTGAAGTTTTGTGTTTGTTTTTCATTCCTGGAGGACTTTAAGAGAAAGGATCACCATTCCCTCTACTAAAAAAAATAAATGAGTGAGTGAAGAAGTTTAGATACAAAATTGTTCTCTCTGGAGTTTGGTATGGGTAGAAATAAAGTCCTTTTCATTTATTTCAATGTAAACCCCTTGCTGTTGCTCATTCTATACACCAGTGGATCAGTTTCCTATTCACGTGGTTGTTCCAAAGGTGACTTTTTCACACCTCCACAGATGCTCTGACCTGGAAAGCAGCCAGAGCAGTCCCCAGCTGTCTCTAATTTCACCTGAGTCCTGTCAAACCTCCAAGTCTGCCCAGGAGCACTGTCAGTGCCCTCCTTCTCCAGTGCTGCCCACTCTGAATTCACAGGGAGAGCAATGACCTTGGGATCTTCTGAAATCCAGAGAACACATTTAATTCTCATAGATTCTCAAATTCACCAGGACAGACTTCCAGCTCTGCTCTTCATTTTAGGACTACAAGCCCAAAAAGAGGTTTAGATCCCATAGCCACTGAGATTCCTATATAAATATGTACTGCAAATTGTATTTGTGTCCTTCTGCCCTAAGGAGTACTTTGTCCCCTGAAGGGGTCATTTTACAGTGCTGCAGCAGAACTAAACCTCCTGAATCTGCTTTGTTTCCACCAATTCTACTATTCCTAATTCATTCTCTTAAATGAGAATTGTAAATGGGGACCAGATCCTCCAAGCTTATTCCCTGTGAAGAATTCTTGAAGTTTTGGTGTTGAATTAAAGTTTTTGGTCGTTTAATATCAATGTTTATCACTCAATCTAGATATGCAGACCATTAAACTTAGAATCTTGGAAAAGATGAGTATGTCTGTAAGCTGCAATGGTACAGTTTATGATGTTCATTATCACTTTGGCATTCTGTTAAATCCCTTGACACTTTCTTCTAGAGATTTTAAGGCTTTCTTAATTATTGTTAAGGAGCTATTAAGCCATTTATCCACAGGGCTTTGTTTGATCAGCTGTAGTTTGGTGCACACGTTGGTAAGAATTGAGGGTGCTCATTGATAGTGACAGATGTGCAAGGTGGGCACAGGCTCATTGCTCTGGCAGAGCTGTTCACTAGTTATTCCTTACAAAGCCAAAAGAAATAATTCCATTTTCTAGGCTTCGTTTTAGGCTCCTAGAGCAATTTCTGTATTCCCTGTTCCGTGTTTTCTGGTAACCCCCACATTTAATTTAGTGTTTGTGCTAAGGAAAACCCCGATATTCTTTTGTCTCAAGCATCCCCTTTCCCAAAAGATTTAGCTCTCTACCTTGCCTGACTTATTTTGTGCTGCTGCACATAAGAATTGTGTTCTGAGCTGGGAGGAAAGCTGAGGTGGTTTCAATGCAGCACGGAGGAGCCAGGCTTTGGATGGGATTGTGTTTGAGAAAGCAGAGAGAGTACTGACAAGAAGGTTGATAGAATTTTTATTCCATTAAATCCACAATGAATTTCCGCCCTTAGCAGTGGACATAAAAAATATTTATCTGTCCAGCAGCAGATCTTCAGAGCTTTCTCTTTCCAAGCCTTGGAGAGGAGCAGCTTTACCTAAAGGCTGCAGGACTGTGTATGTCCAGCAAGGCAGCTGCTCTGGGACAGAACCTCTTCCCCAGTCTCTGAATCTTTTGACCTCCCTTAAGCAGAGAAATGCAAGTCAGCAGCTTGAGATGAACATTTTAATTAATTACTGCATAGCAATTAATAAGTAAAAATTTCTACCTCTGCCATATGTCTGGTTTGCAGGTGTGTGCACCTGGGGGGCGTGGGCAGGTCACTGGCACAAGCTGAAGTCAGCAGGACATTTTCAGTGCAGTTATTTGATTTTGTTTAAGGATTAATGCCTTTGATTTTATAATTTTTAGTTTTATTTAATTCTCCTTGGGTCGGTTTGTTTGCTTGGTTGCTTGTGGCTTTGTTTGATTTTTGGTCTTTCTTATTTTGGAATAAAGAAATGGAAGGGTTTTTCAAAACACATGAAACATTTAGTGAGAACTCGCAAGTTGATTCTTTTCTATTTCCATTTTCTTGGGAGCAGTATAGGGACAGTACAGCAGATCTGACTGTGAAGGGAAAACCCTAAAAATGTGGGAAATAACCTGCCTTTAGAGATTGCTGGAAGTGTCCAAGGTTGGATGGGGCTTGGAGCCATCTGGTCTGGTTGAAGATGTCCCTGCCCATGTCAGGGGTTGGACCAGACGACTTTACAGGTCTCTTCAAACCCAAACTATTCTCTGACTCTCTGGACAGCTAATCATTCATTTCCTTAAGTGTTGTTAAAACTGGGGGGAAAAAAACATCTAAATGTTGAAAAATTAGAGCAGATCTCTTTGGCTGGAATGCTTAATGTGGGGATGAAGAGGAGGGTGCAGAATGTGCTGAGGATGGAGAGGAGGAATTGTCCCTGAGCCGTAAGCACAGGATAATCATTATTGCTCGTTTAGCTCAATGCCCTGTTCTGGTGGTTGGTGCATGTTTACAAGGCACTGTGGAGGTGAAAGCTCTTATGGAGGTGATGAGTTTCATGATTAATTGCCATGATTAATTGCAGAGCTTGGTGATGCTCCTGCTTCCTTTTAGGAACGCAGGGTGGCTGCTGCTGTGACAATGAGGGTGATGAACCATGTCAGAGCCAATTACTGCCTGTGAAGTGCTGGGAAAAGGCAAGTGGGAATTGCTAATCCATCACATGATTGCGATTGGTTTAGTTCATTTATCAGGCAAGAGATTCTAGAATTCGTGTAGCAGATCATTCAGTCTTCTAACAGGTTTAATTACCCTGATTTCACTTGTGTTAGGCACAGTTACACCAACTGATCTCCGTGTGTTGTTGGTATTTGTAGAAAATTGTTGCCTGTCCATCTATTTGGCCTTTATCAGAAAAAAAAGGAATAATTTAATTATTTTTTTCCTCATCTCACTTAACTATTTCACTGGAGGGAATATTCAGTATAAAAGTCTGTAGGGTTGATTTGGCAAGAGCCTAAGAGCAGTTACAATTGTTAGTATTTGCTGCTCTGTTTTGTGTTTCCCAACACGTGCACAGCACCCACAGAAGAACCAGCTCATTTTGCAAAGTGGAGCTCTATAAGAGTAGATGTGGAAACTACTTCATGCAATTAATTTTGGGATGAATTAATGAATGGCACGACTGAGTGATGTTTGAGCTGCAGGGTACTCATTAACGTAAAGGCAGGCTGAGTTAATTAGAGTTCATTTTAAATGTTAGAACTGTGTTTTCTTTTTTCTCTTAGACTACAAAAAGTGTCCCAGTTCAGTAGGTGAAGAAAGGTGATCCTCAGCTGGGCGTGTAGAAAGGACAAGTCAGGCTGCACCATGAGAGACCCTGGTTCTACCTCGTTTTTCATTAGGTAGGCACTGAGCCAGTGTGTTCTTACCTGAGAGAAGAGCTGCACCAAGTGACACTGCTCTTGATTTTCCCTGCAAAATCAGCATTCAGTTTATTACAGCCAGATAAAAAACAAAAAGACACCACTCTGCAACTTCAGAATTTCTAAATCATTTTAGAGCTACCTTTTACTGTGAAGCACATTCTTCAAAAAATGTCATTAGATTGAGTGATAGTTCTCCATCTTAAATGTAGGAGAAGATGAGGTGAAGAAGATTTGGCTTTCTGATTATTTAATGTTCTACAAGCTGAGTACATCCAGAAACAAAATTAAAAATACAAAAAGTGTGGTTCTGAACTTCACTCCTTGAGTGAATTTCACAGTGTAACTTCAAATGGAAAGTTACTGAAATTTTATTCAATAAAGCCTCCGTTTAAGCATGTCAAAAAATAATATTTAGAAGAGTTTTTCTGAAGTTGTTCCCATTCCTGAATTGGGTCCCTTGTCAATGAAATATTGCTGAGAGCATAAATATGTCACTGGCATATTTTAATGACTTCTTTCAAAATTAATGATTGTTGCTACCACAGATTTCATGATTTGTTTGGGTTTTTGTAGTAATCATCTCCTTCTCCATTGGGCAGGAGCAATTCATTCAACTGAGCAATCCATGGGAGTGACACTAATAAATTGTCCTGCAGAAAAACATAGAAATATGTAATTTTCCTTTTTTACTCTCAGTGTTTCCTTTGGTTTTGACATTTATTTTGTTTGAGATGTTGAGTGAGTTTAGCACAAACCAGAGCAGAGGCTGAGGGAGGTGGGACCTGGATACAGAGAAAAAGGATGGAGAGGAAGGACATGGCTACAGAGGAATGTGGTGGCTGGACCAAAACCTCGCAGGACAGCATGGAAAAAGGGGTGAAAGACGTTTTCTAACATTGTGCAATTAATGATATCTGGCAATTTCAACCAGAAGGGTGCTTTTTTATAACTTGGGGTTGGCTGAACCTGGTTTTGGCACTGGAGAATTTGATTGTTATGATTTTTCAGAATCTGTTATTTGTAATATATATGAGTGCAATTTCCTTTAAGACTTTTAGAAACTGATTGTAGGGTTTATTTTTCAGCTAACAGAGCATTGAACATGACTCTGAGTATTTTTGCTTGTTTCCTAATTCCTCATACCACCTTCTAATTCTTGAATTTCCCACTTCTTTGTTATATTTAACGTACTTTATTTGTTTTTAGAAGTGGTTTGAAGCTGCTTGTAGGGTTGGTTATGATGTTATATATATTTTCTAGGTTAGCTCATGATTTCTCCTGTGATGAAAGGTACAGGTAGGCTTCTTTCAAGATTTGAAAGCAACCTTGTCAGCTGGTCCTTATCAGCTGCTTCTTGCTGTCCCTGCAGCACTGCCCTTGGGATGCTGCTGGGAGACAGAGAAATCACTTTTGTTGCAGTTCCATGGTAATATAATGGTGTGTTTTGTAAAGGCACTCCCCAACTGGAAGGTTTTGACATTCATTTAAGTCCTCCTGCTTTCAATTCCATCATGCACTCTTCAGAAGAAGTCAAAATGCCCCCAAAGATTAATAGCACATTATTCAGCTGAAGGAATGTGATCAATAGGGATACAGGAAGCCACTGGGTGAATATGTGGGTGAAAAACCACTTCATTGATCTGCCAGAATGAGATTTTGGGGCCTTTGGAGCTTATGTCGTGCCACTCGTTTTCAGCAGAGAATGCAGTCCTCACTGAGACCAGTAAATTTAAACCTGCTTTAAAAGTGAGTAGGTTCTGTTACACTTTGGGCCCTGTGTGAAATGAGAGAATGGGTCTCAGCAGAAATCTGCAGTCTGGAGGTGCAGCACTGCTATAATGAGATGAATTTCCTTGCTTTATTTTAGGTTTCATGGCATTATTTTCTGACTTGATGGCTCGTATTCTATTTGTTATCTACCTGCATGTGATAAATGTGCTTAATCTCTTTTGAATTCCTACATTAAACCTTACTGGCTTTATCACTTAAATTCATATTTGTTTGCTAGGGCAAGAGAATTGGTATTAACTATATAAATGGGTTTCTAGATTAGTGTTTTTGTTCTTTCCTAGTAAAAAGTGTGAAATGGTATTTTTAGAGACCATTTGGCCTTCAGGGTTTTTTCTTTCTTCTTAGTGATCTTTATTACTTCAGCAGAACTGCAGCAGAGCCTCAATTTTGTTTTCTGTAGCACAGTCCTCTTCACTGAACTCCTATTTTGGATGAAATTGCATTAGCATCATTTCTTTGAGAGCTAGAAAAGTAATAATTGCCCTTTAAGATTTAATCAGGCTTTTCATATGGCACAAATTGCTAAATTAATTGACTTTTTTTTAAGATGCTGGACAAACCAAGGCAGGGGACAATTGCTGAGTGAGTCTGTTTTAAAAAGCCTTCCAACCAACTTCCCATGATTGATTTTTTAAAAAATTTTAATGAGCATGTTGCATTATCTCTGTGTTCTCTCACAGTCCTCATGGAGCAGAAAGGCAGTTTCCAGTCATGGCAGTTGTGTGGTGATGGAGATCTGGGTAGCACAGGGAGTAGGAGGGATGAAGATGTAGGAGCAATTAATAGTTCTTTTACCCTGGCAGAGTATTTGGACAAGCAGTGAAGCCTGTCTGACTTCTTGCAGTTAAAACAGGGCTCAGTAGCTCAGCTCAAGAAGGATGAAGCACAACTGGCTTGGGGATGAGCTGGGTCCTCTTTTCCACTTCACCCTTTATTTCCAAAATATTGCAATGCTGCACATGTTTCCTGCAAGTCTAGATCCTGAAAGAAACAAAAGCAGAGTGAGAACAGTGGGAAAGATATATATACATATATATATTTCTTCTTAACTGAAATGCTTAAAAACTAATTAATGTAAGCCTTCTTAAATCCACTTTCTGTGTATCTTCTGCAGCCCTACCTGCATGCCTAGTTGATTAAGAAATATCAATGTTGTTTTATGCTGTGCCTTTAGAAGGAGGAAGTCACCCAGGAAGTTTTCCTTGTGTCTGTGAGTCAGGGAAATTTGACCTTCAAAGATGATCAAGCAAAATACTATTGTAACATGGAACTGGGTTCATTTCCTGTGTAAAATGTAAGCATTTTACAACATAAAATGTTGGAAAAAGCACTGGCAGATAATTTATTAGAGAAGGAGGCAGTGATTTCAGNCTTCACCCTTTATTTCCAAAATATTGCAATGCTGCACATGTTTCCTGCAAGTCTAGATCCTGAAAGAAACAAAAGCAGAGTGAGAACAGTGGGAAAGATATATATACATATATATATTTCTTCTTAACTGAAATGCTTAAAAACTAATTAATGTAAGCCTTCTTAAATCCACTTTCTGTGTATCTTCTGCAGCCCTACCTGCATGCCTAGTTGATTAAGAAATATCAATGTTGTTTTATGCTGTGCCTTTAGAAGGAGGAAGTCACCCAGGAAGTTTTCCTTGTGTCTGTGAGTCAGGGAAATTTGACCTTCAAAGATGATCAAGCAAAATACTATTGTAACATTGAACTGGGTTCATTTCCTGTGTAAAATGTAAGCATTTTACAACATAAAATGTTGGAAAAAGCACTGGCAGATAATTTATTAGAGAAGGAGGCAGTGATTTCAGTTCACCTTCCCTTCTACTCATTAATTAGCTGCATGTCAAAGGATAATAATTGAGAACATATAGAGAATATTGATTTCTGTCAGGTTGTTGTAAATCGCGTAAAAATGGGAGATTTGACAGATGTTAAATACTGCTTGATTTTATTTTTTGTCTTTGGGAAATCACTCTGGGCACATTTGGAAATTCCACTGCTTCTCATTACTGCAGAAAGGCCAAGAGGTGATTATCCAGTCCCTCAGAAAATGCTACAACTCTTGCCTAACAGCATCACCAAGATGAATAAAATGCACATCATAATTTTGTTTCAGTAAGTGGCCGCCTGCATGTCTGACAAGAAAGTGTCACATTTGCAGAGAGGCATTGCAGACCTGTGAAAGCTCTCCTGACACCCATCAGAAAAGAAAGAGATGCTGAAAAACAGGGATTTAGGGAGGACTGTAGGTCTGTAAAATAGAGCAATTATTGATAGTGGTCTACCATAGACAAATAAAAGCTGATGTTTACAGTCATGCCTGAATAGCACCCATTTTATATAATTGCTGTTTTGGTCCTTGCAGATGTCTGGTGATTTTAGGATATTGCCTACCTTACACTTGTCTGGTGATTTTAGGATATTGCAGTACCACTCTGCCAAATAAGAAATCCCACAGACCAGAAAATATAACCAAATTAACAAATTTGATATTACACATCACACCCTGCACTCGTAGAATAGCTGGAAGAATCTGGTCAGAAAGTTTTGAAATCTGGCAGCTTGGAAAAACTACAGCTCCAGTCTTAACAGCTTATATTTAAAGTCTTGGACTCTATGATCTTAAGGGTCTTTTTCAAACAAAAAGATTCTCTGAGTTCAATGTTACCTGTTGAGATGAGCACATTTTTCAATGCTCTCTTCCTAAATTAAATTTACTTCTCCTTGCTGCTTTAACAGTTAATAAATCCCAACCAGAAACCCCACATGCTTCAGTAAAGTTATATTGTGCATTTGAATTCAAAAGAGACTGGTACAGTTTGAAATATATACAGACATCTATAGAAATATGTTTTATAGACATATATATTATTGCTGTGTTGCATATATGAAAGTACATCTATTAACAGTGCACTGGTAATAAATTATTGGCTAATGCCTTCTTTGGGCCTTAGTACAAAATGCAAGGGAATGAAAAGGTTTTGTAAAATGTTTGTAAAATGTTACCCACCTAGAGGGACTTTTTAACAGAACCTGGTCTAGTGTCCACTGTATTGTGGGAAAACATCACCTCACTTTATATGAGGTCCCAATGTTCACACAGAAACAAACTGCATGGATTTGTTCTTGCCTGGAGGACAAGAAGTTAATTAGCTTGGGACAACTGGGAATGCCTGCAGCCCTTTCCCTGTGTGTCTCTGGATGTGACAAAGATGTCGAGTGCTTCTAGCTTTGCATTAGGAGCACTTTGCTGGAAGATCTTTTGTCCAGAGACATAAAAATGACAGCTGCAGAGAGCAGGTATTTTGCTTCCAAGCCTCTGATCCCAGGGATGTTCTATGCCTGAAACTCTGTGTGCTGGTCAAGCCCTGCTAATTTGGCAGAGCAGTGTCATAAAATTCTGCTCAGTCTGTGAAGCTGGAGCTGGCACTGGGAGCTGCCTCCTTTGTGGTGCTTGGGGAAGTTGCTTCTAAACAAAGAGACTGATTTAAACTGGTTTGACATTTTAAAATACCGGTGTTAAATCCTCATTGATCTGCCTGCTTGTGGTTTTTATGGAGAGACGAGGGCAGAATAAGCTCTCTGATATTAGCAGTGTTTCTAAGTCATCCCTAGAAATTCTGAGCTGTGATTTTGCTATTTTACTACTTTGCATTGTCACGACCATGTTGTTAAACACAACACCGTACAAGGAATTTGAATAAAGCAATAATTTTTCCTTAAAATTCAGTGACATAATGTAAAAGATGGAAAACCTTTTCAAACCGTAATTTTCAGGAAAAAAAGTTGGAAAAAGCTTGTTGATTCTCCCTATAAAGAGGGAGAAATATAACAATATACTGATTGTATGTTGTGCCCGGCAGGTTTGGCAACAAAAATGTGGTGGTGTTGTTTTGGCCAGACCAGAGGGATCTTTGAAAGCAGAAAAGCCATGTGGACCTAGTAGAAGATTCCAGAAAGGTCCCTGCCTCATATTTTTTGGTCATTTGTTAGAATGGTTAATGAATGTCATTATTAAAAGAAGCTACAGCACAAATTCCACGTGCCTCCCAGCCGTCAAGTCCTGCTTTGGATTTGTTCTTTCCTCACAGAAATTGCCAGCTGAGATTTCAATGTGAAGGCACTTAGACACCGTGGCAAAATTATTCTTGATTTCTGCTGGTGTAAGTGACCCAAATGTTCCACCCCGCAGTACAGTCATTAGTTTTTATAGCTGTCAGTGGAGAACACAACCAGAAGTTGAGCTTTGAGCATATTTGATGGAATCACACATGCTAAAAAGAGAAATGTGTGGGTTCAGCTCCGTTATGTTCCAAAACAAAACCATGTGTTGCAGCTACTGACTAACTCGAGGGCACAATATTGTTTATGCATTGGATTTGGCATTTTTACACTTTCACCATCTTGGACTGTATTGATTATATAAGGATCATAAAAAGAAATTCCATGTACTTTGAGGGCAATGATATTAATAGCAAATATTTACTTCATTCCAAGTGATTTGGGAATTGTAATTCTGCTGTGTGCATTGTGTTGACATGGAAAACAAGGCAATATAGATAATTGTGTATTTGTTGCCATATATCCCCAATCTGCTGCTCATGAGGGAATATTTGACTTAAATATTCAACTGAATGCAAGTATCCATTTTGAAAAAAAAAGAAAAAATTGGCTACCAGAATTCTATTATACTTTANTTGTTTATGCATTGGATTTGGCATTTTTACACTTTCACCATCTTGGACTGTATTGATTATATAAGGATCATAAAAAGAAATTCCATGTACTTTGAGGGCAATGATATTAATAGCAAATATTTACTTAATTCCAAGTGATTTGGGAATTGTAATTCTGCTGTGTGCATTGTGTTGACATGGAAAACAAGGCAATATAGATAATTGTGTATTTGTTGCCATATATCCCCAATCTGCTGCTCATGAGGGAATATTTGACTTAAATATAATACTTTCAACTGAATACAAGTATCCATTTTGAAAAAAAAAGAAAAAATTGGCTACCAGAATTCTATTATACTTTAAATCTGTTATAACTTGTCACATAATGAAGATGAGTGAATTAGAGCATTTGTTTTATTTTGGTGGAAAACCCAGGAAGGCTGTTGAAAATTCTTGAGTCAATCACGAGGGCTATTGCTCATTCCCTTGTGATTTTTTAAAAAATGTATCCAGCAGTTGGTGTACCTGTTTTGTCTTTTTTGTCATTGCAGGCCAATATAAAACTCTGGTTTGTGACTTTTTTCCTGAAATGTAACTGAATTTTAGGTTATTAGCTATTGTATTCAGACTGTCAGGTGCTGTAGTCACCCTGGTGACTGAAGCTGAATGCAGATAAACAGGCTGTGAATTTTGACCCTATGGAGTCTGTCTAATTTTCATATATGTGAATTTTCAAATATGGGGTTTTAGGCAGGAATACACTCGTGATACTTCATTCTGTGATACCTAGAGTGGACACACCCCAAATTCTGAACTAAGCCTCAGCAGGCATTTCAAAACTCAGCCCTTTTAAAGTCAGAACTCCTGACCTTGGAGCTGTCGGAAAGCTGTCAGGATTGTTTGGAATGCCAGGACAGCACAGCATGCAGACATGACTCAGTCTCTTCTCTTGGCGAGTCGCTCACAAGCCTGTGCATGCAGCAAGGAACAAAAACCCCAGCTGCCAAACCCTCCAGGAGAGGAGCTGGCTCTGCCTCTGCTCTCAAGGACAGGGTCTGGCTGCACACAGTGCTGAGCTGCTCTCCACTCTTTGAAGCAACTCGGTCCAAGGTTACCTTAAAAGTGATGATTGGTTTGGAAGAGGGGTGACCTTTGCCTCCTTGGGCAGATGAAAGGAAGCAGAATGAGGGCTCTCAGCTGGCTTCCCTGTGAAAAATGTTTGTAGAAGGGCAAGCGTGAGATGTAGGCAGGGAGGCTGTGACCTCCTGGGACTGGCACCGAGGCGTTATAGCTCCTTTATTCTGTAAAATGTTGATTTCCGAGTGCTTGGAACATCTGCATGAGGGTTTTGGTGATCTTGTTCTGAGGAGCAAAAGCTCATCTTGGCTCAAGGGAGGAATCCCAGGGAAATGGAGTTTCCCTGTCCTTACCCATGAGCAGGAGTGAGCCAAGGTAGAAACAGGGGCATATCGCTAACGTGAGAACGTTGCCAAAAATAAAGATTTGTGGTGGTTTTCTGTGGCTGGTTTAGTAACAGGTCATTTCTGCAGTTCTCTCCTGGCTTTGCCTGCTATTTTTCTGAAAAATGTGCAAGTCTTTGATTGCGTGCTGCCCATACAGACAGCTCCATATTTCACACAAGCAGGAGTTCCAACCCACTTTCCCCGACCACCCCAATGGTGATGAGCATGCCATGGACCATGGACAATCTCAGCAGCTGCAATTTCGAGTTCCCTTTGCACCCCTGCAGTCTTAACAACTAAAATTCAGTCTCAGCTGATCTTCACAACTCTATAAGCAATTAACTGGTTCTTTTAAATCCCTTTTCAACCTCTTTCAAATCTCTGTAAAGTTCTTTCTCCACATCACACTGCTTAGCAGCACCCAAGCATTTTCAGTGGTTAAAAAAAAGGAACCACAATAATTCTCTTCCTTTTCCTTGCCACTTCCAAGAGTGGGACAAAAGGGGAAGGTTTTACATGCTTGAGTCTGTGAGAAATTATAAGGAAAAGGTTTTGGTACAAATAAACAAGGGATTGATTTTGTTACTGAAAGGCCTTTGTGGAAGGGAGGTGTCTGGAGAGGGAACCTGGAGGATCCTCTCTCTATAAGGCCAGACAGCTCTCTCCACTTCTCTCAACAATTAGTCAGTTTAGAAGCTTCTCATTTCTGACCATATGGCACAGGAAACAATTTGAATGATGAAAAACCCAGGGCCAACCTCATTCCACCAGGAGGTTTTGTTGTTTCGTGATGACTTTGGCTTTTTGTGCAAAACTTCTCCTTGGTGACTAATGAGGTTCTTGCTGTTTCTGATGTCACTGCTCTTTTTGTGGGTGTCAGAGCACCTCCTGAAAATGAAGTGCTTTTCTAATCATCGTTGTCATGTTATTTCTGTCTTCTCTGATTTTTTTTCTTAATTTTTATGACTTGGCATTAAGATAGTTGGGCTGTTGATAAGTGTCTGCTATATAAAAAAAGAGACTAAAATGATTCCTGTCAGGTACCTGCATATGATAGGCAAATAGCTCCTGCATTTATTACCAATCTGGGTCTCCTTTTATTAGTTGGAGACTTGAGTCAACAAGAGGTGGCAGGAACCACCCTTCTTTAATCCTGGGGGTTTTTGCCTGGGATCTGCTCTAGCTCAACCTTCTTTTCAAACCTATCCTTCCCTCAGCTGTGTGTGAGGATATAACACATCATGCTCAAGATTCTGAAAATCCTTGGGTCAGCAGAGGTTGTTGCAGAAACTGTTAATTTTGGGGGTGTTCAGGGATTATGATGTAAATTTGTGCACTAGGACTCCAGGGTTTATTGTTTCATCTTTCGAAGTCGGGGCAGAGCTCATAATTCATTGCTTTGCCTTTTAATTTGCCTTTTAATTTTTAAATGTTTCACACCTCCCAAATGCTCTGGGGATTCTCAAACTGAGAAAAGCTCTCTGTTACCAAAAAGTTTGACTTTAATGCAATGAGCAGCAAGTCATGAGAAGCTGAAGGACCAGGGAGGAGGAGATCAGGTGCTGATTCTTTGTGACCCGAGTGGAGCCCGGGGGGACTGGGCTGGTTTCAAAGTGAGAAAGGGAAGTTCTGGTGTTGGCAGCCAAGCTGAGACGTTTGGAAGGGTCAGCCATGGAACACACTGTGGGTGGAAGAGAAAGTTGTTTCAACTGCAGGAGTGGTTCCCTTGTCATCACAGCCTGGGGCAGTAACCACACACCTTCACATGGGATCATTTCTGCGAGGACCTGGAGTGCTAAAATGTTTTTGTATGAATACAAAAGCCATCGTAGAAACCATTGAAGAATGAAATCCTCAGAATGGCAGATGTGAGGCAAATGAAATTCCTCTCTAAACCAAAGAGTGATCCAGAAACATCTAAACCACTTCAATTAGTGGACTACGAGAAATGCAGCAGCTGAACAGAAAAAATATATCTATATATAGCCAAACTTTCATTTTGGCAGGTAGATAGGATGTGTTGATTGGTATATGAATATTTTATGAGTTTGCAGATAAATCAGATATAAAATATCAGCTCATTTGCTTTAAACTGAGAAGAAAGTGGATGCTGAGGAATTTTATGACTATGGACATACATTCAGCACAAGGTGAACGCTTCAGAAAAACTGTAAAGACTTTTGTTTTTAAAATAAGTGGAAAGCTTTTCCACAGAATTTGCCACAAACTGACACTGCTCTTCTCACAGTGTGATTTTTGTAATTAGCTCTGTGCAGAGTAATCATCAGTTGCTCAAGGAAAGAGCATCCAAGAGAATTAAGCCTGCAAAAACCTTTACAGATGACTTTGTTTCACCATCCTGAAGATCTCCTTGATGTGCCGTGCTGAGCTTTTATTGCAATATGGGTAATTACTGTCATTCTGCCCAGAGATGTTGCTCTTAATACATCACTTCAGTGGCTAAATTAACAAGTAGCCTTGCAATTGACATTTATTTTTGAAAAATAATTAGAACTCAGCCTAAGATTTAATGAGCCACGTGCTAGAACTGCCCATTACATGTTTTTCCACCCTGCGCGTGCTAAGGAAATTGTATTAAAAAAAAATAAATAAAGTAATTGTGTAATATTTAGCATTATTTAGTGTTGTGAAATAGTCTTGTAATCCTCTGTGATTCTTGGAGCCCAGTTAGAGTCTTTCAAACCAGATTATTGAGATACCTGGTGTGATCTACTCACATCTTCATCTGTGTCTATTCTTTGCTGTTTGTTGAGGGGACCTGTGCTGGTGCAGTCCTGGAGCTCCTGCAAACGAGGTCTTTAAAGAGAAGGGAGTTTAGCTGGAGCTCTGGGTATCAGTGCACAGAGATCTGTGTGATACCCAGGCAGTGCAGTGAACTCCCCATGCCTCAATTCTGCATCATTAGAGTGAAAACACATCCCTTGATTTTCTCTCTGCACTCTTTACATCTGATTTGGAGCCCTTTGGAGCAAAGGCACGCTGTGTGTTTGTTAGAAAAGGTAGAAAACACTGGCTATGATCTCCTGTGCAGTTTGAAGGTTTTACCATCCTCCTAACAGACAAATAATATTATTAAATCACTTTATGATATCTGCTGAGTTATTTTTTCCCAAGTATTGCCTTGAAACGTGGCTTTTTGGGATGGTTGATACCTCCTGTTTTCATGGGCTTTGGGTTTTTGAAATATCAAAGTCATTATCTTGGAGTTACTGCTTATGGGTAAAGCCTGCAGTGCAGCTACAACCTCACAAAGAATTTGGAGTCAGCTCTCAGACAGGGATTTTTTGGGTTTTGTTGTTTAGTATATTTTATATAATTTTTTAAAAAATTTTTGATGAAATATTTTAACAGCGTTCTGCTAAGAGATAATAACACAAAGCACAGCAACAGCATAAAATCCCACTGGGCTCTCTAAAGACCTCTCCCAAAAGCAGGTTTTTGTTGCCTTTACAGAGAACAAACCCCTACCCTCAAACCATGCTGAAGCCTTCAGATGTCCTGCTGAGATAACTTGACTTAATTATACTACATCTCACTAGTCTATCATCATATAAAGCATATTTTATCCATATCTTGAGATTTAGACCAGGGGGTTTTTTTTTGTTTTACTTAACGATGTATGTGCAACACTTATTTAGGCTGCTTTGGATTCTGAGGTGCAATTACAACCTCAAAAAATGGCCCATAACAATTTTAATTTTAAAAGTGGTTAATTGTGCATTGCTAGTATTCTAATCAAGATGTCAATGAAAGGGTGTTTTTTATGTACACCTTTTTCTGAAATCGTGCCACTCTCACTTTAGTGAGACAATATGACTCTTTGGAAAAATATAACTCCTTGGAAAAAACCCCAAACTCTTTGGGAACAAAACCCAAACAAACCCAAACTGATCCCAAATTGCTTCTGCTCAATAATTGCTGAAAGCGAATTTATCCCAAGCAGTTTGAGAGCTGGGAAGGTGCATTTTGGCTCCTGAGCCTTCGTGGTGATGCTCAGAATGTCAATTATATTCTAAACCTCCCCTGTGTATCAGAAGCTTTGATACCTGGAGCTCCTTTGATCTCTAGAAAGCTTCAAACGTGGGGATAACTCATGGAGTTGTTTACAAATGTTACAAGATAGATTCTCATGTTCTGTTGTCTTTCTAATGAGCCCAACCTTCTTCCCCAGGCAGGGATCAGGACTGGGAGGTGCTTGGTACTGTAGAGTGCATCTTAAAGCTTCTGCCATGATATTTTACCTTCATAAATGGCTAAAATCTACAGAGAGGAATATTATAATTGTAATTTATGGCCTGCAGTGGCTCCCAAAGTTGTCAGTCTATTCAGCTTCATCGAGCACAAACGTGTTTTCCTAAAGAAGCTGCTGACAGTGCTAATGTTGTTACTGCTCTAGTCTTGGACTGGGCTGGCCTGGCCCTATCTGTTCAGACAGAGTTAATGGAAAAGGTGAATTTTTTACTTTGTTTTTCAGGTTGTATAGCAATTCCTCCTGTAATTTAGTACTACTGAACTACACAAGTCTCTTTGTGAGACATATCTCCCATGAATTTTCAAGGACACCTTCAACAAGAGTCTGTACTTGGATAATTTGTTTTGCCTACACCCTTAAATGTGATCCAGCAGGAGCACATTGTTATTCAGCCAGTGGAAAGCACAAGCAATGGGCTGTAGTGAGAAACAACCAATGTTCTCCATAAATCTGAATTATCCACATTACCCAGGTAGAATCCACCCAACTGGAACAAGTTGCCATCAGATTCCAAAAGCTGGGAGCTGTTTCACTTTCAAGTGAAACCTAGAGGAAAAAAAAAAAAAAAGAAAAAAGCTTTGTGCTGTGCTCTCCTGGTTTTATGGATTTTATGGTGGGTTTTATACTTTGAAACCTTCTCAGCCAGCCACAGTGCCGAAGTACTGAGAAATGCAGACCTTCAGGAGAGGCTGAAGTGTAGCTTTTAGCTGCTGTAAGAATCAGCTTTCTAAATGTGGAGAGTGATTTGGTGGCCCCAAAGCACAACACCTCTCAAAAGGGAATTAAATTTAAATGTGCTCAAGAATGACTCCTGCAATGTTCTTCTCAGCCCCCTCCTCTCCATCTGTAGCTGGTGGGAGTTGAGCTTACTCAGAAATTTGCTGAGGGTGCTGAACACCTTGCAGATGTTTAAATTTGAATGCCATTTGTAATGGGATATAAATAAAGTAATACTGGCTGTAGAATGTAATATCTTGGAAAGCAACGTTGAAAAGCTCTAGGAGACAAAATGGGGAATTTTTAAAATTTCAGCTGCTTTTAACTTTCTTCTTTAGATGGAATTTCAATATCTGCACAGTTTCCTGAAAGTTGTTGGGTTTTTTTTAAATAGACCAGGTGCAAAGTAACCCTTTGTTTTTAATTGAGTAAAGAATTGTTAATTGTTTTAGAGACCAAATGAGCAGAAACAAAGTTGATGGAGCTGCCAAGAGGTGGAAGTGTCTGCACAGGTGTGAATCTGTAGTACCATTCTCTATATCCCCATGCAAATAATAAACAATTTCCAGGCTCACCATCTCTGTGTAGCCCACCCCTGGACCCACTCCAGGAGTGAGTATCCCAGGAGAATCCTTTTATTTTGTTATTTTCACAGTGACAGCAGCAACAGCTTGAGGGATGCTGAATACAAGTGCTGGTTTTGCAAGGGAAGGTTTTTATAAATGGTGATTTGATTGCATGTGGTGGCAACAGTAAATACATCACTAATGGGAATGAATCCTCTCAGGGAAATAATCTTACAGCTCTGTTCCACAGTGCAACCAAAATGCTGTAAAGCTTTGCCCTAAGTTAATAATTGGGAATATTGCTGAAGAATAGTGAGAGCATTTTAAAGGAAGATGGATGCTTGCTGTAAACCTGACCCCATTTTATAGCTTGTAGACATGGGTGGTCCCTGAAGTATCTGCCTTGCAAATATGAACATGGGTCAAGAGGAAAGAAATGAGAGAGGCTACAGCAAGTGCTGTGTGAGACTATTGCCCTTGGCATGAAATATTTATTGTTATGATGAGCTACACTCAAACCAAAGGAGAATGCAAGACCTTTTACTTGTCTGAAGTTGGAAATAAATTTGTTTTGTGGGGGTTTTTTGTTTTGTTTTTGTTTATTTTTTCTCTTCTGTTCTTTTGTCTGCTGGTGTAGGTTTGTACATGCTTTGATGTATGCTCTGCACTAAGACTTTAAGTTTGTGATGTGGTGAGATTGTGTCATATGTCCCAAAATTAACCATTGATTAATGTTCCCCACCTATAATCTGTCAAAGTGAATGAAAATGATGCTGTTGACTTCACTGGGCCCTGTTTATTTAAGCATGCTCTAAAGGGGAGAATGGATACTCAGCTTCCATGCTTTATTTCTAAAGTTTTAAACCAACCTCTTTCCAATATCCCTAAAAGTCACCTTGTTCCATTAAGGAGGGTGAGTTACTGGCAAATGGAGCCACGACTAAGGAAAGAGAGGATTTACAAATGGGCTTGAGGGGAATGATAAAAAGCTGATGTTCACAGATCACTCCCAGGGCCCGTCAGAGCAGGCAGCTCAGGGCAGCTCGTTCTGTCTCTGGAATTGTCCCTAGCAGTGCTTGCAGCCCTACACTGAACCTGACTGAACCTATTCCCACACCTTCAGTTTTCTAAACAGACCTTGAAACAACTGCATGAGATCAACAACTCATTGAACCTGGGAAAATGATGAATATCACAGTCCCTGGAAATCCCAGCCCTCAATTCAAGCTCCAGGTACCTGGATCTGCTGCATCACCCAAGCCCTGATGATGGGATAAGAAACAGCAGCAAAGGTGCTGCAGGACTGATTAAAAACAAGCAGTTAATGAGCTCTTGTTACAGAGAAGGGAAAGGGCAAGAACCCTGCTTGACCCACAGAAGGATTGTTTTCAACTTGCCTTTTCCCAAGCCAGAGTAATTCCCTGGGATCTCCCCAGCATTTTGACCATAAAATCCACATTTGTTTTATGATAACTCCCTTTTTTCTTATTTTGAGAAAAAGATGGAAAGCACAGCAGAAGCAAAAACCATAGCAAAGCATAATAAGGTCTTACGAAAAGTTTGTTGAAAAATTATTTTATTTGACCCAGGGTCTAAAATCATTAGGAGTGGTGAAAAGCAATTACCTCTGTAGTGCTTTTAATTTGACTTACAAAATGTGGAGGCATGGTTTCATGGTAATAAAGAAGTCAATGTATAGTTGCTGCAAACCATGACATTTTCAAAAGCAATTCTATTTTCTCAAAGTGAGATAATATTATTTCATTCTCTTCTCTTCAAGTCATCACCCAGCACTGTGTCAGGTATGTGGGAGTCGAGATCACTGTTCTCTATTGAGTGTGAGAGATGAAAATAACATCTTGGAAATCTTTTTCCACTGTCATTCCTGAGCGTGGCAGTGACCAGTGTCTGTGGGCTGTGTCTCACCATGCTGCCCCCATTCAGTGTCATGCTATTGAATGTCACAATGTCACAGTGTTCCCCTTGACACCTACTCCTGTTTTGGGACCATATTTGATAGAGAGAAGCCATTCTTCTCTTTATTCAAAGAGGTTTGGGTCCCTTTTCTCTGCTGAGAGACTCCAGCTGCAGAGGCCCTTCTGTTAATCATGAAGGACATTGAAGGAAAGGCTGTGCAAAAAACAGGCTAGCTCTCTGCAACTGGGACCCTGCAACATTTCAAAGTTTCCACCATGTCCATAGTTTCCTAGTTTCCACCCATATCACTGCAGTATTACCTTTTCCAAGTGCTATTTGATCAGACTGTGGAAACTATCAATGCTATGGCCCAGCATGGTAGCCCAAATTACAATTAACTATCAAAGGTCTGTTTAATGACGTTAATATTAGGGTGTGATGTTACTATATAATACTATATAAAAAAATTGAACATTTCTATGCCTAAAGGTGTGGAAATAAAAGCTAAAAAGGAAAGATTTGTGCACACCTTGCTGTTTGTATTGCCTGTACCAGCAGTGCTTTCATTCCCCTCTTTAGAAGGTGACTACATTCCAGCATTTGCTCTCTGTAATTCACCTTTAACATCACCCTTCTGCTCCTAGGCAGCAATTTCACTGACAGGGCTGCCACAATATTCCACACATTTGTGAAATCATTTTGTCTTAACACAGCTGAGATCTCTGAAATCAAAATGATGGTTTCTGACACTGAATATGAGACTAAAGTGCAAGACAGAAAACACAGTGATGTATGACTACTGCTGCAGGAGGAAATTTCAATAGAGCCACACTTTGAATGCTGGTCTTGATTGGTCTTGATTTGATGGTCAAAATGCTCTTGATTTCTTGTACAAAACTACTTTTAATGAACACAATGAAAAACCTAAAAATATTTTGGAAGATTTAATGCTTGTCTCAATAAATTTTTCATCCAACCACCACAAAAATACAGTTTAAAATACCACTCAAGGTCCTTATGCTGTGTTATGACTTTTTTGCTGTTCTAATGGTGTTTTTGTCCAACAAGCTAAAGGTTAAAGCTCTTATTAAAACTGAATTCTGTAACAGGGCTTTAATCATAGTGCTGCTACTTCGATGCTGCAATATAAATAATCACCACTGTGACAAATTTCACGTTGCTGCTCAGTGAGTGTTGCAGTCACCTACTCCTGCTAACTTGTTCTTATTACATCCTGCTGGCTTGTTATTGTCATCATCTGGTGTTATCTAGGCAAAGTCCCAGCACTCTTACTGTATTTCACAGGGATATCCTAAATGCCATATAAATCTTTTTTTTTTAATATATTAGACCAGAGTTAGGTGGCCTCCAGCATGTATATTTTTTGATCTACTGGCAACCACAAATCTCCTTACAGCTGATGCTTTAAAAGGAGATTTATCCAGTATGGGCTGGATATCTGTCACTTGGTTGAAAGTAATGAACAATTAAATGGGTCTTAGAGACAGATGAAAAAGGCCAAGGGATTGCCATCATGTAAATGTTGGGAATGGAATTTAATAGTTTTGCAATCTCCTCTTCCCTTCCCACCCCTCACCTCCATCACTCTGTGGAAGAGGTGTCAGTGCTTAGAGGAGGAAAAACCAGGGAAGCAGAAATAAATCTGGAGAGCAACAAGAGGAATAATAAGAAACTCAATTTGTGTCATGGCCTTGGGAGAAAATCTACAGATGGAATTTATTTTTTGGGAAATTTTTGGATGAAAATTGTGGTTGGAATTGTAAACAAGAAAACTCTCATGTTTCCTGAACCTCCTGTATTCAGCAAAATAAATGTCTCTATTCATAGATTTTCAGTCAACTGAGAGGGATCAGATAAGTATAATTTGCTTTAAAAAATATTTTCCAAATATAACTTACACATTCTTTATGACTAATCTAAGCCCTTGACATGAGATGTGGTCTCTCAGTGTGAAATTCCAGGTTCACTGAAACAAACCCACCTTTATCAACTTTTTGGTTTATTTTTCTAGTTGAACTGTTACCTCTCAGCAGACAGGCCTTTCTGGGATTACTGTGTAAAATACAAATTTAAACTATTAATTATGTTAAAAATGAAAAAAAAAGTATTTTATTGCTTTGTACTTGTATTCCATAAATAGTTCATTTAGGGTTGGGAACCTTATTCCTATGACTAACATGACTCTGTGATCTTTTTCATCTCTTAAAACGGGAGAAAACACTTTCTAAAATTTCTGTTTGCAAGAATTGTGCTCATTGCTTTGGGCTATTTTATCTCTAGGTTAATTTATTGTCATTGTCTCCAACCAGACATTTCACAGGAAAAAAGGAGTAAAATCTGATGCTCAAGGAGTTTGACTCCCATAGTCTGTCTTTATATGGTTATATGGACAACCTAAGGACCAAAGAAACTGTTTTTTGTCTCTGCCCTCTTTTCCAAGTGCTTTAATTAGTGCTATGATATTATGGATTGTTTCATTTCTTAGAAATTGCAGCTGCATAATTTTGATAAAAAGACTCTCAGTTTTCAGAATACTGATTGATGGCTTCTAACTTTTACTTGGTTCTGTGAACAGCAAGCTGTCATGTTTGCCCTAAAGGGGACATAATTTCTGCTTTAGAGTTACTACAGCATCAAAAAAGATACGACTTGCAATATTAGGAAGAGAAATGGGGAAAGGCTGCACCTAATATTTCCTGATTTTGAAGGAAAAAGGATAGCAGAAATAATGAGGAAATTATAGCAAGTAATAGGGTAATGATAATGAAGAAATTTAGCGGGCAGTAGATTTATGTGTCTGAAATTGTGTTTCCTTCATGCTGTTGGCATTGACCCCAGCTGGGGTCAGTTTTATAAGCAGAGAGCAATAATGCAAATGAATATTGCTGTTAACAGCATCCAAAGAATACCAAACAGGGGAAGACAACAGACACACTGAGGTCAACAGGTCAAAAGGGGATTTGGGTATTTTCTAAATTAAAAATTATTGTCAAAGGCTAAGCAGCACCTTAGTGCAGGTCAATGTTACTGAGATGGGGGTTTTTGAGCCTGGTTTAACCTAAATTGGAATGCGTGGTTTCAGCCAAATTGAGTTATGCCATGTTACCTTTCCAAATAGAAAACCTCTTTTCTATTTCTGAGTCTTGGTGTTACATCACATTTGCCAGTGCTGGTTGTTTGATTGGCTTCCTCAGGAAAAGGGATTTCACTTTTTTGTGTCCTTTTAACCACTTAACAAGAGATCACCAGGTCAGGTACACTGAATTAATGGCACAGTTAGAATGTGTGAATTCCACTTTTCCCTGAATAATCAGCTGCCTTGGCACTACACATAATTCATCTTTCTAGCTGTTATTTCAGTTATTTTTACAACACAGTTTAGTGGTGCTCATTCTTTGTTGTGATGAACAGATCAAAGCAAGGACAAGACTGGGCTTGTATTGGAGAAGAAAACAGACAAAAACTTGTCTCTTTTAAAACAGATTTGCCCTTATTTCTATTGGGAAATAGAAATTTAAGGCCTTTGTGCCTCAGAAACCTTTTTTCTGTTTGTTCCTAGGGGATGACTCTGGCTTTGTTCATGCTGCTCAGCACAGCTCTGTGGTGCTCTGACAATGATTTGATTAAATTATGTTGTTGTTTCCATATCTTGCCTCCATTGCCCTTTCAGTGATGGTTCTGGGTGCCAGAAAATGGACATTTGATTCCTGAGTCAGCTCAGTAGGGATGTGCCTGATAACTGGTATTACAGTGGTTTGCAGAGACGTTGTGGGGATTTGGAACAAAATAAAAACACAGCCAGTCTGGGATAGCTGGAGGAAAAAAGTAATTCTGCTTATGTTTTGGCGTGGTTTCACCATTGTTTCCTCCTTTCAAAGTGTGGAAATGAACGAATTGATTTAAAGCCTTTGCCTCCTGGGCGTGGCAGTCTGAAGCACCCAAGTGCAGGTGGTGTCTGACATCAGCTGGGGCTCTGCCTGGAAAACAATTCTGGTACAAGGGGGACTTCAAAAGCTCCTCTTGAAGGACATTTTCTCATGGAGGTTCTTTGAAATCCTGAGGAATTAAAACGATGAAAGGTGGCTCTGGTCTGTGAGAGGAGGCAGATGATTGCTTCAAGTGTGCTTGTCTTTGTGATCTGTGGATCTTTCAGCTGGTGCATTGACTAGGTATTGCCATAAAGTGTATTTATTAGAGATGCAATGCAAAGAAAATCAGTTCTTTTAAGCTATAAAATGCTGATAAAACCTGTTAAAGATCAGAAGAAGAACACTTTTCTGATCTAAGTGTATCTTGTGGGTGATGGGCCCATGTTCTAGTCAGTACTTTGTTGTTGGAATGGAGTTGCTTCCTGCAGGAAGAAAACTCTGAAGCAGCAGATTTGTTAAACCATCTTTTGAGGTTCCAGTGAAAGCTGGTTACAGGCTATTTCTTATGAGTAGATAATGAGGGAGAGTAGGACTTTTCTTATTCACTGGTAATTGTAATCAATAGCCCCCATTTTTCATTCAAAGTGCTGTTTATCCAAAACACTCGGCAAGGTGTTTCTTTTCTAAAACCTACTGTGGAATTATTTTTCTTTGCAACTTTTTCTGATAAGAAATTCTACCTTAGATCAGAAAAATCCTCCTGAGCAAAAAGCCTGTGCTGGGCCCAGTATGTGTATAACACTCATGCTGCATTAGAAGAAAAGAGGTTTTGGTGAGAAAATCACTGTTTGGAAATGTTTCTGTCAGCTCTAGAAAAAATTATAGGGTCTAAACTGTTTGTGAGATCAATGATGGCTGTTCTGCACAAAGCTCAGAGCTGAACACCTAGAAAAAACAATCCACACCCAACACATGTCCCTGTCCCTGCTCAGCACTGTTCTTACCACCCATTAAAAATAACTTCAAATTCACTTCACTGTTTCTTTTGAAAATTCTGTTGATATTTTCTCCTTGGAGCTTTATTCCAATTTCTCTTTGGGTTTGATCAGCCCAAGTCCATCAATGTGACTTCAAATTTTCTTAGGTTTCAGAGCAAGCTGTTTGTAAAAAATCCTGTTGGATTCTTTGTCCAGCACTGTCTGTACTGATGTATTGCAGATATTTATAAAAATCAGAAAGCCATCATATTTCATCTCCACTTGCTTGTTTTTGACTCCTCACGCCTCTTCAGTGTTTTCCTTCGAGCTGTACCTCCTGTAAACACGTAAGTGTCTGTGCTCTGTATTTTAAAATCTTCTGCTGTTTATTGGATTTTGTGGATGTTTTTGTAGTGTCTATTTTTTTCCATTGAAAATCTGTTGCTAATCTCCCATTTTTCTCAAAGATCCCTCACAGTGTTGTGCTGCATCAAATACACAATATGTATCTGGTGTCTTGCAAATCCATCTGAATTTAGGAAACCAAGCTGTGCTTAAGTGAACAAACATTTCCACGTGAGTTAAAATAACTTTTAACATCCTTTGGTGCAGCCATGATAGTTTCCTTGCTGAAAATTCCTTCCCTGTATGATACAGCTGCTCTTTACAAAGACAACATCTTACAATGTAGCCAGTTCCATCCTATGAATTTTCATAACTCTTTAGCTCTGGGCTACTATGAGTGTTGGTTTTTTTTAATCTCAAGCCAATCACTTATTTCTGATCTTTTATCCAAGCTGGCCTCTGATATTGCCAGTGTGCTGAAAATTTCTCTCCTTAGCCCTGAATTATTTTCTGTCTCAGTGCTTCCAGTCTCATTGTTAGTCTCATCCTGCTTTCTGTAGGTGGCAGCAAGTATATTGTTCTGCTGATGCTCTTTCATCTCTCCAAGTGTTTGCTCCAGACCTAACCCAAGGAATGTGCAAATAAGTGTTTTACTGCAGAGGAAACCCTCAGCAAACACGCTGAGGTTCTGGCTATGACAGGAACATGGGGTTTTTCTGAAATACATATTCAGAGAACAGAATTGCAATAGATCCTTTGCCTGAGAGGAATCACTTGAGTGGTTAGGATGAGAGAGAGCTCTTTGTGGCAAGGGAGCTGCATCCTATTCCAAAATTCTAATCTGAAACTCCCAGCACATCAGGGGGCATCCTTTGCTTCTGCAGTGGCTCCTGCCAGATCCCTGCACAGTCCCAGGACAGCAAAGGGAAGAGGAGAGAGGATGAGGAATAGAAAGGGAGGAATGAGGAGCAGAACAGGTAGACGTGGATAAGGAATCCCAGGCACTTGGGTGTTCTTTGCTGATAAAGTGGCTGTGCAGCAGCTGCTGTAACTTAGCACACTTCAGAGCAGCCCTAAAGGGGCTCTAAATTTCAAGTGTCCTAAGTTGTTCCCTAGGCTCAGCAATGCTCTGTGTATTCTGTCCTATAAGAATTGCTCAGAGAATTTAAGAAGCAGGAAATTCTCTTGGGTCCTCTCTGAAGGTACAAAGTTATCTCTTGAGTAACGTGGTGAGAGGTCTGAGTGCTGAGCAGCTGCTCCCCATCACCCTTCCCACCACCAGCCACACAGGCCCTGGTATTTGCCACAACATATTTATCCTCAAATGCCCTCCTCTGGAAACTTTTCCTACTCAGAGGATCTTCTTATTCCATCACATTCCTTGGTGAAAAATACCAGGCTGGTCACCTTTCCTGAACCAACTCCCACCTGTTGTTCCCTGTTGTTGCACTCAGGGTTGGGATATTCACAGACAACACCAAGGCAGGTGGGAATGTGGATCTGCTGGAGGGCAGGAAGACTCTGCAGAGGGATCTGGGCAGGCTGGATTGATAGGTTGAGGCCAATTGTTTTAGTGTCAAGGATTAAATGAAAAACTTGGATAGTGAAGTGTCTGGAAATTGGTAATGTCACTTTGGGAGCACTGCTCATGTAGACTCACAAAAAGTTACCCAGACATCAGCTGGAATGGGAATTTTAACAGGTATTCACATCAAAAGCAGGATTTCAGTTTCAGAAGTCATCAAATCAGAAATGTTTCAGCTGTGACCTGAAAAACCCCAGCCTGAGGAGATGATCCTACTGAGTCTTGGTAACATTTCCCAGCAAGCGTGGATGTGAGTGGTTCAGGAGGGGCTGGGTTGTGTACCCTGCAGGTTTCAGCTCTCAGTCTCACTCCAGGCTCTCCCTCAGGCACCCAGAACAGCACCAGTGTTGTGCTAACCTCCTAAGGGAGGTTTTCTCACCTCTGTCCCCTCTCTTTCCTTGTGTGCACAGCAGCAGCACCGTGGTGGGCTGAGCCAGATCAATGTCCAAGGCAGGGACGTCCACTGAGGGGCAAGGTGGAGTAAAATAAGATATTTTTCTCTTTTTTTTAAAAAAAAATGTTATACCTCATGTCAGGAAAGATGAGATTTTCTTTTGTTCTCAGCTGCAGGGAATGCCTTGGGGAAGCAGAGCACTCAAGCTTTTAATTTACTTTCCACTTTGCAGTGGGGGCAGACCGCAGAGCCCCGCCGCTGGTCTGCCTTAGAATGGTGTGTGTGTGAAGGGATGAAGCTTTCCTGCAGTGTGCTGCTGCTCTGCTGTCTCTTATCCTCGGGAATAAACGAGCAGGAGCAAGCTGAAGATCACCCTCATTTTCATCCTGTGTGAAATCTACCTGGGCCCTTCACGCATTAATTAACTGAGCCCTTGCTGCCCTTGAGTAATTCCCTAATTCCCAAGCAATTCCCTTGTTTATTTGGCAATGGAAAGAAAGGAAATGCAGCAATACAGGACTAAGAGTGTTGTGAAAAGTGGCAGAAAATGGCCAGCTTCTACCCACTGAAAAGACAAATGCTTCTCTCTATCCCCAGTGCCAAATCCTCATCCCAGAGCACACTTGCAGTGAAGTGTGCCAACAGCAGCAGCTGTTTCTTCTGTCTACCATTGCTTTACTATCATAATAATTTAAACACTTTCTGTCACTGAAAGGGATACTGAAGGAGAGAATTGCTGCAGAAGTACTCTCCCAAGCAGAGATTTTAATCCTAGTTTGCTCCATAATATCTAGGCTCCTATCTCCAGATATTTTTTTTTTTGTCAGAGGGAAAAGACCCCAACAGCTTTTCTTTCAGAGAAACTGTGGGTTTATGGGGGAGGGAGCAAAGCTGCCTCTGTCACACACCAGTTTGAACCCACACTGGCCTGTTGCATATTCTGGTAGTTCACATATCTGAGTTTCAAACCAGTCTGGATTCTGTAGCTTTTGGTTTCCAAATTTAGGCTTGCACAATTTTTCTTTCTGATATACTTTTACTTCATTACTTCTACACACTGTTCTATAAGTATATGCATGTCTAAACTGTTCAGGACTGATGGATAAGGACTAGTCCTATTCTATGTGCTTCCTTTACTCCTTGAAGCTAGTGATGGGACTTGGATGCAGAATTCCAGAAGATTTTTGTGAAAGGATGCACCTTCCCTGAGCAGGAAAGTCAAGGAGCTTACTGTGAAATAAATCCTAAATGGCAGTGGTATTCTTTTTTTTATACTGGGAATGCAGGCAGGTTTCAAAGAAGAGCAAATGGGCCCAAGGATAATTCATATGGCAAAAACCAGTACGTGTGAAAATTTCTTCCTTAAGGCAAAATTTTAGCAAAACTGATTGAAAAGACTGAAATGTTGCTGATAGGATTTGACATAGAAATCCTGTGCAGAAACATGCACTTTTTAGTGTTGAAATCTGGTCATGTCAGGCTTATGTACCTGCATTCTCACATTATATAACATTCTATGTAATATTCACCCATCTGTCATGGAATTACTGTGTGGTTTGGGTTAGAGTGGCCCTTTATTCCTCCAGTTCCAACCCTTCTGCCGTGGGCAAGGAAACTTCCACTAGACCAGGCTCCTCAAAGCCTGCTCATATATAAGCCTTACACAACAAAACACAGACACATGCATGTATAAATTTGTTTTTAAACAGTTTAGAGGGAGAGATGAGAACTGAAGCAAATTAAACACAGAACAACTGTATACTGAAAGAGGAATCCCTTGTAAATCAACAGGAGGCTGGGAGGCAGCCCTGAGCATCCTGGCAAATGCTGTGGTTCTGCCAGCCAGAAAATCTTGAGGGGACCTCTCAAGCTCTGTCTGTGAGGAGATTTGTGTTGCAATGAACCTTGGAGTTTTGTGGAGCCAGGAAGATGAAACAAAAGCTGTGCTGGCAGAGCAGAAACCAGTGTTTCAACAGCAGATCACATTTGAATCTTTGGAATCAGAGAAAAGCAGTCATTAGCAAAGATGATCATTGTATTTATTCTGTTAAAATAACATTTGTTGGAGTCTCTGAGGATATTTTGTATTTGAACCGTTGCCAGTAATGTTAGGCCAGAAAGTGAGAGAAGAACAGTTTATCATCAAACATAGGATTATGTGCTGGATGTGATCCAGGGTTCTGCTGATGTGTCAGGCTGGTAAGCACTTGGGGCACTTGTCACATCTAACAGCAGTAAAATGTACCTGGAGAGCCTCTCACCTGTGAGCCTGTGTGCAGCCCTCACCCTGCAATGCCTGCAGCATGCACTGAGAGCCATCACACAGGCCAGCATGTTCGTGGGACACCTTTGTCACTGAGTACTCCCAGTCAACTCTGCCATCAGGGAAAAGCACAGTGTGCAACAGTAAGAGATCACAACACGCTGAAATCTTCTAGGGACAAATTCCTGGAGTGCAGGCACCTAAACTACTTGGGAAACGACAAGGACCTTAAACTGGATCATGGACACGAAGGGCTAGATGGATCTTGGGAAGAAATTCCTCCCTGTGAGGGTGGGCAGGCCCTGGCACAGGGTGCCCAGAGCAGCTGTGGCTGCCCCGGGATCCCTGGCAGTGCCCAAGGCCAGGTTTGGCTTGGAGCAGCCTGGGACAGTGAAAGGTGTCCCTGCCATGGCAGGGGTGGCACTGGGTGAGCTTTAAGTTTCCTTACAACCCAAACCACTCTGTGACTACGTGATAATTCTGTTATTTATTGCTTGAAAAGGTGGTAATGAATTTGTACATTTAGTGGGTAGGAACAACAGAGAGATAGTGACCAAGATCCAGAGGAGTTTAGGCAGTGAGCCTTTTCAGGATTCATTTGAATGAGACAAGGATAAAGGGAAAATGGAATCATTACAACACTTCCTGACAGCAGAAAGCCAGTGAACTTGTGGCAGTATAGTCAAAATAATGTTCCTGCAGTTTGTGGGCTTGTTACTCTCCTGTAGTGCCAACGTGCTCTTTATCATCTTTTTTCAGTTCTGTCTTGAACTGCTACAATAACTTTGCACTTTGAGAGAAGAAGTTTGGGTCCTATTTTTAAAGGCAAGAGAGTCTTTGCAAGGAGCAGGTGAAGCACATTTTTGCTGTGCTCTTGTAGTTGTTCCTCAAGGCACATCTACCAGCTCACTTCAGATCTGCCCTGCCATGGACATCTTCTAATGATCCAGCTAAAAGATGTACCCTTGTCCCCTAAACAAGTTCATTCTTTTTTATTTCCTTTACCCCTAAACAATACTGAGTTTTATCCAACGGTGCAAACCCAGTTTCTGAGAGTTTAAGGGTTTTAAGCAGTTTTCTTATGTCTGTTACTTCTGGCCTCTTGTAGTTTGGTTTTATCATCACATTTATTGAGAATAAAAGTACAGTAGTAGTGTATATTCTCTTGGTTATTTATGAAGTTATTATGCCATTCCCTAAAAACAAGCTCTTGAAACATCCTTATCTTTTCAGCTTGAAAATCATGACTTTTTCTAGTGTGTGGACTATTCATCTTGGTAGTACATTTCCCATATATTTTCTTCAAATTTCTTTTGCAAATTAATCTCCCAAGTCATTTTACACTGCTATTAATACTGCTGTGTGCCTAGGAGCTCAGAGGCTTTAATAAAACATACCTGTGCTTGGCCTAATTCTTTCTTCCCATAGTGACATTCAGTAAAAACAACTCCACTGAACTCTGTAGCATTTCTCTGGTCTAAAGCAAGAAATCAAATTAGGCCAATGCATCCCTTCACGTACTTTTCTTTTTCAAAGTAATGGGCAGATACAACCAGTTTGAATAAATATGGGAAGGCTTAGGAAAAGATGGCAATGTGTGAAATTGTCTATTTTTTTTTTTTTTTAAATACAGAGATAGGNTAATGGGCAGATACAACCAGTTTGAATAAATATGGGAAGGCTTAGGAAAAGCTGGCAATGTGTGAAATTATCTTTTTTTTTTTTTTTTTTTAATACAGAGATAGGATTTTGTATGGGGTTTCTCACACAACCAGATTTTATTTGGAGCCACATTGGAGGGGTGTTGTCTGCAACATGTAATTATGTGTTGTTTGGGAAGATTGGGCTCTGGTGAGAAATCCAGGGGAGTGTTTTGAATAGGAATCAATTGCTAAAGCACCACTTCAGCTCTGCAGGGCTAAAATGCTGCTTTTTTGGCATTTAGCAAAGTGGAAAACACACGTGTCAGCAGTAGGGATTTCTGTCAATATCTGTTTTGTTGTTCTGTGGAACTGTGAATAAAGAACTGAGAGATTTGCAATCCCATAGCAGAAAACTACTGAAGATGAGCAGGGAGAGGGCCTGAAATGGGAGTAATTTAGCAAAACCCTCTGCTAAAAACCTGGCTGCACCTTGTCTGAAAACTCGAAGGGAAAACAGCACCAAAAGCTGTCAAACATCTTGGCACTGAGATGAGTGATTGGTGCCCAGTCTGTCCATGCTCAGATTAAACCAGCAGAAATCCTGCTGGGGTGGGCTGAGTGTGAGACACAGAAATGTGCCTGAGCACCACTGTGGAAGGGTTTAATCCCTTGCCTGCATGAGGGAGAGGCCCAGGTGAGACAAAGACGTTTGGACAGGGCACGTGGACAGACCCAGCTTTTGCAGGTGGGAGAAATCACAAGGAAATTGAGCTCTGCTGGGGAGTTCAGCTGGTAATTCACCTTCTAACTCGGTGCATATGAGGGAAACTTTCCAAAAGGAAGGGGGAATGGCTCAAACTCTCCCTATATTTCATCAGGAGTTTAGGATTGTGCCTTGTGAGGCAGAAAATATTCTCAAACCCTGCATACTTCCCACATGAAAAGACTTTTTTGAAGTTGAAGTGGATTTTTTTTTTCCATTTAAATGAGATTAATGTCAGAAAGTATATGGCAGTGTGAGTTTTGAGGGGCTTTCAAGTAGCTATTCTCCAGAATGTCAGCTTTACAAAGCCACAGATGAAAAATGAAAATTCTCACCTAAAACTCCTTGGAATAAAAAAAAAAAAAATGTACAATCCTTTGGGATAAAAGTAATAGATATTGCCTTAAATGCACTTCTCTATCAGTTTAAAAAAGTGAAATATGGGTGTGGGGTAGTGGAGCATTTCTGGATTGCTCAGCATCTGATGCCCAGCTGCAACAGGGGTTTATGGAGAAGATGTTGATGCTTGTCCTTAGACTGGAACACTAATGGACTTTGGGATTAATCAGCTCATTTTTCCTGGTGTTTCTTTGCACTTTCCTTTCTTAGCACAGTAAATTTGCTGCAGAATGGGGGATTTGGGCAATAGGTGTTCTGGGTTCTTCACTGAGCCTGGGACACACCAGTGACCAAATAACTTTGGGAGTTTGAGTCCCTAAACCTGCTATTGGCAGCCCACAAAGTACTGCCCACGCAGGGTGGAAATGCAGAATATCCTGGGGTTGTTACCAGAACACTGAAGCCATTCCCAAACATCCCCAGGGGAAATAAAACTCAGTGCTTAGGAAACACTGTGAGTTCCTGCTTTGTCTTGTCACTGAATCTCTCAATAAATCTAGATAATGCCCTTTAGAGAGAGTGTGTGTGTGTTTTAGAAACATTTTTGAGGTTGGGCTGTCATTTATTAATATTCTACCTTTCAGCAGGAACCACGACAGATGGAAAGGCAGCTGTAACAGGACTTGCTCTGATATTTAAATATACTGATGGATGCTAAAATCTCTATAAGACAACCTGTATTTGGAGACATACTGGGGTTTGATTTAAGGATTTGAAATTAGAAAATAATTCGTTTCAGCAACGTTCAGTTTATAGACCTGGATGGTTTATTACAGTGAACACCACTGCATTCATTATGCATCAGAGAGGAACATCATTTACTTAGGACAGGTGCTTTTCTAACCAACTGAAATAGTGAAAAATCTTTTACTAGCCTCTAAAATGCCTCAAAAAAAGTCAGATTTGTTTCTGAAGAAGAAATTAGGCAAGTTAAGTTCTAATTAGTTCAGTGTGCTGAGTAAACACATCAATCTGGATAAAATCTGAGTACAGATTGTGCCTGGAAGCTGATCCCAGGTGCTTTATTAAGCAGCTCATTGTAAGGATGGGGGAATCAACATTTAAAAAGTCTCATTAAATATCTTGATGGATTTGAGCCAACTATAAGATTTCATCTTTGTCCCCCTATTTTCTAGAATTTTTTCCTGTTGGAGAAATGGACTTTACTATGACTTCCATGGGAAGTAAAGTCAGGACAGAAAGTGACTGATGGATGGAGCTTAGCATTAGTTGTAATTGCTGCTTCTGTGTCTTTTGTCTGGCTGTTTTGGAAGTTTAAAATCCTTCTGTTTGGGAGGCAGAAATGTCAAGGCTCCATTTTTGCTTGCTCTGTGTGCTTTTCTGTGTTCAAGTCTAAGGGACACAACTGGATTTGTTATCTGCCTGCATGGAAGGAGGGATGCTCTGCCTCAGACTCTCATGGAACAAGTGCAAAAGAAATCACCTTAATTCTGTCACCCTTGAAGGTTTTGAATATCAACGAACTGGAAAGACCAAAGCAAATTACAACCACTCATTCTGGCACAGCTGTGTGGTGGATTGGGGGCACGGCCTCAGGGCCACCCTGCCCCAAGATGACAGATCAGGCCGTGACACAACAGTGGTGGCTGGTGTCTGATTCCCTTCATATTCCACAAAAATGCCAGGGGGATGTCTGATTCCCTTCCTATTCCATAAAAATGCCAGGGGGATGTCTGATTCCTTTCCTAGTCCACAAAAATGGTGGCTGGTGTCTGATTCCCTTCATATTCCATAAAAATGCCAGGGGGATGTCTGATTCCTTTCCTATTCCACAAAAATGCCAGGCAGGTGTCTGTTTCCTTTCCTATTCCACAAAAATGCCAGGGGGATGTCTGATTCCTTTCCTATTCCACAAAAATGGTGGCTGGTGTCTGATTGCCTTCATATTCCACAAAAATGCCAGGGGGCTGTCTGATTCCTTTCTTATTCCACAGAAATGGTGGCTGGTGTCTGATTCCTTTCCTATTCCACAAAAATGCCAGGCGGGTGTCTGATTCCTTTCCTATTCCACAAAAATGCCAGGCGGGTGTCTGATTCCTTTCCTATTCCACAAAAATGCCAGGCGGGTGTCTGATTCCTTTCCTATTCCACAAAAATGCCAGGCGGGTGTCTGATTCCTTTCCTATTCCACAAAAATGCCAGGCGGGTGTCTGATTCCTTTCCTATTCCACAAAAATGCCAGGGTGGTGTCTGATTCCGTTCTCATTCCATGTCATGAGCCACCCACTGGTGTTTCACTGAGCACAGACCACTTCTCCCCGTGGCCTTGCTGACCCATGGGTGGGCTTGGAGCAAACTTCCTCCTTGCCCGTGAGAGCGTGGGTTGAATGCAGGAGGCTTAAAAACCCCCCTGAACTCTTTGGTTCTCCTGGTTCGTCAGCATTAGGGAAATAAAAACGATCTTAAACATCTTTATTCTGTACAAACACACAGCTGAGCTGCAGCCTCCTTATCTCTTGAGTAGAACAGGACATATAAAAGTGTCATGGAAAGAAACAGTCACTGTAACCATGAATATCTGAAAGATGGATGGCATTAATAATACAGGAGGAGCTGTGGAAAAGTGTTGGAGGCTTTTAAAACCGGAACGACCTGCACAGCCGGGGCTGAGTTTTGTCACCCTGATTTTTTAGCCTTCTGATGTTTATAATTATTCTGAATTCTTTCTCGTGGATTTTCTGTAAATAAGAGAATTGGTTTTGTTAGTTTTATCTATGTTTGGAGTCCTTCTTAGAGGAGAGAATCTTTTGATAGACATCTGTTTTAACCAATGTATTTGAAGAGCTGTTAACTTTGCCTACCAATCATTAGACTTGTCTAAAATACTATATAAAACAATCAGATTCAAAATAAAGTAGATGTGGGCCTTCAGAATTTTCACAGAAGTCCATCTCTTCATTTGGTGTCCTATTATGACAGAATTTCAAGGTTTCAAAATTTTTCTGGAAGGGCTGAACACAGATCCAGCAATGCCAGAGAAAAATAAAGTGATTTTTACCCAGGAAAGCACAAAGTGTTTCCCAGCATCTCAGTGTGTTCTAGGTTCTCTCCAGATACAGCAAATTGCCATGATTTGAGTGTTTAAGTGCCTGTGTCTCAGAGCCCAGGCTCCATTCATGACTTCTTTAATGAAGAAAATTGGAGCCAAATCACCATATTGAATTTTCCCAGTCTTGGCTGTCTCTTGTTTAAAACAAATCCAAAACAAACTGGCTTTTTTTTTTTTGCCCTGAATTGTTCTAGAAATCTAAATTCATCTAAAGGTTACAATTTTTCTTCAGATGGTTTCTGCTGACATTCACAAGATCAGATATTCATTATTCCTGACCCAATGGTTCTGTGTGTCAGCTCCTTCCTCAGCAGAGTCTGTGTCCTTACAGAGAAAAGTGGGGAAAGTTGTGCTTTCAGTGGATGTTCTTGAAGTCCCTCTTTATTAAAAACAAACTTAACGTCCGAAGCTGATTAAGCAAGGAACAGTTTGCACGAAATGCATTAGTCAAAATTCCTGACGGAGAGGGTTTCAAAGATTAAAACCAATTAATGCTTGAGTTTAGTCCCCCAGAGCTGTGTAAATGCAGCCTGTGAATATAACTGAGCTCTGGAAACTGCTCAAAACCCCCAAAGCAGTCTATGTTGGAGATTATTAAAGGGCAGCAGCAAACATTCAATACATAGAAATTGAGAAAATATAAGGGATCACTGTGAACTTTTTGAAAGGTGAAGCTGTAATCATCCTATTCCTTGCATCCAGTTTATACTTTTGCCAGGAGCAACCTGAATGCTGTTAGCTGGCAGTGATTTTATATTCCCCTGGGAATCTGCTGGTGGTGATTTTCCTACTAGATTATGGTCATGTAATGACTGCACTCATGTGGGGGAAAATTTTTCAAAAGTTACAGAATTACAGAGTGTTACTGGTTTTGTAGTCATTGTTAATTACTGTAAAGTAGCTTTTTAACAGGTTTCAGTTAACACACTAACGTTTTCAACTGCTTTTCCTCCTCTTCATTGTATCTCATCCCTTTATGATCACTGGGTTTCATGAGCAGTGACTCATTTCACGTTTCCATGGGTCCATAAATGTACCATGCAGCCCACCCTTTTTCTCACCTTGCTCTCTATTCTCTCTGAAATAATTTTATTCTTCATCTCTTAGTGACTCAAAGCATGAGGATTCAAAAGATTTAAGAAAAAACTGGGTGGAAAAGAGGCAAGCCAGAGGAAAATGATAAATCCAAAGGCAATTCCGGAGTAAGGTTTAGGGAATCCTTAAAATCTGATTTTTGAAAGGTTCAAATTAAGGAAGGACAGGGTTAAGCAGCAGGCAAAAGTTCTTAGGGCCTTTCTGTTCATGTGGATGAAGTTTTGAGTCTCCTCTCAGTAGCTCTGCCAGTTTGTTGCTTCCTAATGCTCACGTGAATCCCAGCCCATCAGGCTGCAGGAATCATCATCATCACAACATTTGGCACCCAGGCCTCCCAATCCAGACAGAAATTTGCCTTTTGCCAGCAGTTGTTACAATCAGCAGCAACTTGGAAGCAAATTTTCCCACCTCCCAGAAGTTTAAACACCAACATCCTTCCCCACTTTCCTCCTGAAGGGGAATTTTGGGATTTGAGGCACCACAGCTCTGGTTCTGCGCCGTGGTTCCCGAGGGAAAGCCTTGTGTCCGCCAGCACTTTCCCTCCAAATTCTCAAGGATAAATTATGTCTGCCAGCAGCTGGGGCTGGGTTTTTGATCCATGCCAGGGTGGCAGAAAAGCTGTTCCCTGTGTCTGACTCATTTCACAGCTCAGTGGGGCCACGGGTGCCCATCCTGAAGGTTGTTATTCAAATCACACCCCAGACTAGATTGGATGTCAAGGATGCTTTTTAAGGAAGAGAAACCTGCCCAGAGAGAAGCTTGGATTAAGCTGTAGCAGAGGTGTGAGAAAGCACAAGGAAATAGCATGAATTACCAGTTACAGCCTTATGGATCTCCTTCCTCTAAATCTGAAAGTACTAAATTAATTTCAAATCAAAGATTAAATTAATTTCCTTGGTCCCGACAGAAGTCTGATGAGCAGAAATAATGGAAATTTCAGCAAATGCTGTTTTTCTATATAAAATAGAGCTTCACCTGTGAGGAAGGAGTGCCAGATATCCATCAGGGTGGGCCAATAGTTCATAACTAGTGCTGAAGTCTGGGAGCAAAAGTACTTTATTTTCTCAGTGTCTCTGGGGAGATGAGGTGCATGATTTGTTCCTTTCACTCCCACAGATGTCAGCTGTGGATGCAGTCACGTGTCCTTGTTTACTCGTATCTGATACTGAATAAAATTTGTGAAGTTTCACTATTGTTTAAAATGAATTTCAAACAGACACTAAATGGCAGTGGAACCTTTAGGTTTTAAAGCACTTTTAGCTGTTTTCCTTGAAAACAGCTGGTTTAGTATTTTTGATCTGTTTTGCCCTGATTTAAACTTTTTCATTTATCTTTGATTTTTTTCGATGCAATATTTTTGTCTGTTTTTCTCACAGTGTAGTAAATCATGGGTGTCCCTGAAGTCGCCTTTGTTCCAAAGAAGTAAACACCTTTTTGTAGAAATAATTCAAACCAAAACATATATTTTTGCTGACTGACTCACTGAATTTTGAGTAGACACACTGGATTTGGCATATATATTAATACATATATACATTTATCTCTCAAATGTTGATAACAGGCAATCATCGTGTGCAAAACTGAAGCTGATTTAGGAACAGAACAGAGACCCTACTAAGTGAAACTAAACCAGATTCAGTTTTTAAAGTAGCTTGACACTTGTACAGTTCATCATCATCATGGTGAATATGAATTGTATCTGAAACAGGGCTGTAGGTTATATTAAAACAATTCAAAGTGAAAGGAACAATAAATTTCCAGTAGAAACACATCCACCCCATGGACGCCTCTGGTCTTGGAGAAGCAGCAATTCTGAGAAATCTGATGCAAAAAGACAATTTATACTACTGAGGTTCATCAGGATCTCCTCAGGTTCTCTGCATACTCAGTGCTATTTTTTGGTTGGTTTCTCCAGGTTGTTTGGACTGGTTTTGATTTTTGCTTTCTGTGGTTTTGGGGTTTTTTTGTTTGTTTGTGGTTTTTTGTTTGTTTGGTTTTTTGGGGGTTTTTGTGTGGGTTGTTTTGTTGGGTTTTTTTTAGTTTAAATAAGCTAGAAACAGTTCTACATAAAATCTAAATCCTTCATATGACTGCATTCCAGAGAATGCTCTTCATAATGTTTATGCCCCAACCCATTTCTAAGAATATCTGAGCTAAGGAAACGTGGCACAGAGCTGTGCAAGTCCTTTGGTTTCAGCTCCATGTTTGCCTTCAGATCCTTTTGTGGACTCAGATGTTCTACTGCTCAAAGAAAGTTTAAGGGATTAACTTCAAGAGCAAGCTGTAGGATCAGGAGAGAGAAATTTAATTGATACAGGCCAGTTGAGTTGGAAGAACTTGAAGAAGAAACACCAATTCATATTTGAGCCATAGTGAAGCACCTGTTCATGACTAAAAATGCTTTCTTATGAACTTCATAAAGGCAGACAAGCCAGAATGCCCAGAGTTGGATACTGAAATAGTCCAGTCCCTGCTATAAAGTGTGTGTGGGGGGATATGATGGTGTTTATAGACAGGTAGTGGCCAATACAGAAAATATAAGACCAGCACAAATGGGAAGTTAAAGAGTTTTTCAAAGAGAGTGTTATACAATGCCTTTGTTTAGATGTCCAGGAAAGTTAAAATCATGTGAAATCTAAGTTAGTAACAAGCCCATCTACTAATTAGGGCAACTGTGGGAACAGCATTTGGGAGAGCAGAACAAGACAAACCCGGGGTTTGCTCAGGAAGCAGCAGCAGAGCTGAAATGCAGGAGGGTGTCCCAGATGGAGCTTTGTTCTCCCCCCCGTGTGCTGCATCTGCTGCAGACAAAATGTGGTGAATTAAACCCAGGCATTCCTCTGGCAGGGCCTGATTGCAAAGACTGATTAGGGATTAAATCCTTCTGACAACTGAACCACTTCATAACAGAGCTTCCACAGGGTGGAAGGCTCCAGGCAATTGGGCTGTGGAGCAATTAGTTTTTGTTGTGGTAAAAAAAGCAAATAAAAAAAAGCACTGAAAAGTCTCAGTGCACTCATAGCAGGTAATTTGTTTTCCTTTTGGTTATTTGAAAGCTTGCCTTGAAGAATTAAGCATTGACTTAAAGAGTGTTGGGGGGAAGAAGAAGGCAGGTGGGCAGGCAAGAGGGACTGCGTGGAGTTTTAACTGGCCTCAAAGTGTGATGGAATTCTTTCACTGAGGAAAGTTTTGCCACTTCTTAGCAATTGTTGGAAGCAGCTCAGAGGTGGATTTTGTAATAACTGATTCTTAGAAAAAGTTGACATCTACTGAACTCTGATGTGCAGAGCAGAGGGAGAAACTGGAAAGTCTCTTGAACTGAAAAAGTAGTCTGGGTTCAGATTCATCGCTCCAGCCTCTTTTAAGGTTTGAACTAAATGTGGCAACTCACAACAATTTCTCATTTTTTAAGGTTTCCTTGAATTCCTTACTCTTCTTCTCAGAAATATAGTCACAGGAAGTCAGAAGAAATGGCAGAAAATTGCTTTTTCAATGTAAAAGCATCAGCAGTCGTGGAAGTCAGTCTACAGAATTATTAGCAAATTCCTGCAACTCTCCAGCCTCAATCATGCTTGTTTGTCAGTGTGCTCTCAGTTTATTTTTCCCTGAGGTGCGATTAAGTCTGAGCTAATTAATCCAGAATTACGCCTGCATTACCAAAACAAAGTGATTGTTTAGCCTAACAAAGCTGATAATTAGTATAACAGCAGAGATAATGTTGGTATCAGCAGCAGTGGGATGTGCAGCCAAATTGGGACTACCTGGAGACACCTCCCTCCAACAAAGTTATTTTGATGGGCTCTGTTACCTTGGAGATCTTCTGGTGGTGACTTAAAAAAACCCAGGTTCTTCAGACTGAAATTTGGCTTGCCCTTGGTTAATTGTTTGCTATTTGCCAAGACACGCAATAGAATTTAATAACTGATTTAAGAATGAAAATTGCCAGGAGGGTCTCATGCAATTAATTATTTACCAATATAAATATTTTCTGTGCAAATGAGAGATGTAAAAAATTTAGTTCCTCTGACCCACATATCAGGTTAGAGTCCTCGAGGGACTGATGTAAGCACACCCTGTCTTAGCATCTTAAGGATGCCATCATCTTCACCTCTTGCTCTAAGATTTCTGGGATCTCACATCCCACAGGGGAAATGAAAACCCTTTTATAGTTCCTCTGTCACGTCTGAACAGTGACAGAGATTAGGAAGGTTTTCCATGTCTAAGGCAAGTGAAATTCAACAACAGACTGCCAAGGGAATTGTGGCTTTCTGGTAGCCAAGGTGCATGGAAGTCAGA